>MU853426.1:313039-385404 GCA_033297235.1 Trichocladium antarcticum
GTTGTTATAGCGTAAGCCTTGTATCTATATACCTTCAAATAGTTCAGTGCTAGTTTACGTCGCTCTATTATAACTATGCTTCGCTTCTCTAGGTACTTGTAGAATCTCTTAAATAGTATCTTCTAACCGCTTCCTTACCTTAGTATATAATTAAAGAGGTATACCGATACTTAGGAAATCTCAAGCTACAATTTAATCGGGAGGTTAGCGCTTAGAGCTATATAACGTTGTTTTTCCTTAATTATACCCCCCGAGCGCTCTACTACCCTGTTCTGCTCTTACGTATAGGCGGTATAAGGCTCGACTTTAATACCCTTGCTCTTAAAGAACGCTATAATAGCGTCGGTCTTAGTAAACTCGTTATTATACTCGATTACTTTAGGTTTGATCTTATACTAGGTCTCTAGTATACGGAAGAGGGTCTTAAGGGCCGCTAGGATATTGTCGCCTTTGTAGGTTCTTATATAATAGTCCTATATATACCTAGAGTATCGGTTAGTAGCAAGCAGTAGTATAGTGTAATCTTATCGCGCGCCTAGGTATTCGTAGAAGTCGATAGCGATATAGTCCCCCGCCTTTAGAGGGTCTAGGCGTGGTTCTCGGCTGATCCGACGTTTAGCTTTGCCGTATCCGCACCCGTTGCACTCTACTATTATAATGCCCTTGATTTTAACTCCGTAGGTACTATTAACGAGATATTCGAGGGCCCTAGGGCCTAGGTAACTAAGGTGGAGATACTATATTATTGTATCCGCTCTAGATAGTGCCCGAGCGGTCTATATATTAAGCTATTGCTTTCGCGTAGCGAAGGCGGCGTATATAGTTGTCTAGGGAATATATTCTAGGACAAATTGATCGTGTCGGTCTTGAACGTCATAGAGGTATATGTTTTCTCTACGCCGTAGGCAGTCGTTGCAAGTGTCCTACTAGATGCCGCGGTTTTTAAGTTAGCGGAGGGAGACAAGGTTATATACGAAAGTTAGGCAAAAAGCTACGTCTTTAAGAGTAATAACTTAGGATCCGTTCTTAGTCTTTACTATAATGTTAACTTCGCTATATCCCTTAATAGCAACGGGATGTTCTCTAGCCTAAACGTAGTCTAATAGGCTTATAAGGTAAGGTAGTGACTTAAACTAGGAGAGGTTATTATATAGGTAGATAGTTGATCCGGAATTAAGGATGGACAAGTTAACTAGAGGGTATATAAGCTGCCCTACTTAGAAGGCTACTAGCGTAGTAAAGAAGCTTACGGTATATCTTCCGACCGTACGCCCGTACCTAGCTAGCTGCTATACCTACTTCTTGAAGTAGGGCGTTAGAAAATTCTCTAATATCTTGGTAGCTTCCTAGCTAGGTGCCTATGTCATCTCTAGAGAGGTCTTTGTCTAAACAGGGGGGGCCTCGGCTGTTTGATCAGCTGTCTAGCACTCTTAGGGGGCTACTACTACTTGCGTAGAGTTTCGGCACTCTTCGTCCACTAATTTCATAGTAGGTATCTTAGGGGCCTTTTGGCGCTCTTCTTCTACTGGTTGTAACGTAGCAGGTCTCTCAGGGGCCTTTCGGCGCTCTTCTTCCACTAGTTATAACGTAGCAGGTCTCTTAGGGGCCTTTCGGCGCTCTTCTTCTACTAGTTGTAACGTAGCAGGTCTCTTATCTACTAGTAGCAAAGCAGCGGGTATCTAGTTATAGGCTACCTCTAGTTGCAAAGCAGGGTAGCACTCTAGGGAAGTACGTTATTATTATATACTCCTACTCGGGGCTAACGCTATAGGGAGTTAATCTTAATCTTAGGATAACTCTTTTAGGTTAGATCTCTATCTCTTCGGCTTTATTCGCCCCGTCTTAGCTTTAAGCGAGGGGTTTGCCTTAAGGTTCTTCTCTATTCTCTAGATAATGTTCTCTCTATATATGAATCTCTAGGGGGCTCTCTCTAGGTATAGGTAGTAGCATCTTTCTATATTATATACTCCTTTATACGCCTTATATAGTATAACCTCCTCCTCCTTCTATTAGGGGCTTATATCGCTTCTCTTTCTCTTACTACCGAATGTTAGGAACGCCCTAAAGGTAACCCTAGGCTTCGATTTCGCTAGGAGGTCTTAGGTGCTAATCTGGAGTTAGTAGGTTATATCCTCGATCGTATAGTCTTAGAAGTTAGTAGTAACTACTCTTTGCTTCTTAGATCGAGTAACGAAGGCAAGGGGTATCTAGTTAATCGCTTTGCTTAGGTTAGCGATCTAAACGATAGGGAGAGTTCCTTCCTAGATATCCCTTATAATAGCTTCCTCTATTAGTATCTCCTACTTCTTAATCTATAGCTCGAAATCCTCTTGTACCGTAGTTGCGAACCTTAACTATTTAAGGATAGCGTAGTACGCTCTAATCTTCTTACGGAGGGCTATAGCTACCTTAACGTCGTTAGCGCCAAATCCCTTGTAGATACGGTACTACTTATTAACGCCTTAGTCTACGCGAAGTCGGGTTGTTCGGAGCTAGACCTAGATAGTATCTATAATAAAGTCCCGGAGCTTCTAGACTTCCTTCTATTATTAGGCTATATCTCGGGCCTTCTCTTAGTAGTTATTCTCTAAGATAGAGAGTATCTGGTTCTATACCGTTAATAGGTATACTTACTTAGCCGTTCGGGCAGCTATAGCGGTAGCTACGTTGTCGTTGTTACCGCCGCCGGCTCCGGCGTAAGCGCTAGCGTAGCCGGGGGCGGGGGCGTAGGCCGTGCCGCTTCGGGTAACTTGTAAGACGGGCGTATCAGCGCCGTTATAGTTAATGTCTCGTACTAGGGTTAAGGCTAGGTTCAAGCGATCGAACTTAGCTATAGTTTTAGCTTCGTATATAGCCTAGGCCGTGTTAGGATCGAACTCGCTAGGGTGCTTAAGTAGGGCCTTTTTACCTAGGACGTAGTCGAGTAGTTCGTATAAGGCTGCTTTCGAGGTAAACTAGACGTTCTAAGCGTACTAGTTAGCTAGCTTCTTAAGTACGGTAAGGTTAGTAGTCGACTTAGTAGTAGATATCTTAACTACTAGCTAGCTCGAAGGTTTAGTGCTTTTTAGCGTTGCTTAAAGGTAATTTAAGTAATAAGACTCTTAATTGTCAAACCTAAAATATAGGATTAGAATCTAATTAGTCTAAATAGATAGAGGAATCAATAGTAATAATAGCTTCAATTATATCAATCTATATAACTGTGAAAAAGCTGTATGTAGCTCCAAAAGCCCATTTCCTCGGGGGAGCCAACGGATACCCAATGCTATACCAAGACCAATCTGCCCCTGACCCCTGAGTGGGTTCATCCAATATCGCCACCATGGTCCCATTTTGCCACAGTAGGTTCAACAAGAATTCTGTGACCCGATCTTTATTCAGGGGCAAATTGGGTGGCCTAGCAATGAGCTCCCCCGACCTTCACAGTTTGGACAGACAGATCAGTATTGACCATTATTTTGACCTTATTTGACTCGCGGCTTCAGTTCTGACAATTTAAAGACTCATTCCTCAAGCAATTTTGTTCCAAGCCACACACAATCCCTCGACCCAAGTCCCCCGAGTTTCGAGTCCGAACATCTAAAGCGCAACAAGACCCTGCCTGTCGCAACAATTTGCACTCCGACACTGAAACCCTTTTGCCTTCGATGTTAATGGCTAGGTCCATGGCTGACATGAGAAGATGAGACAGGGAATTCGAGGTTGTTCACTTTCCGGGGTTTGCTTGCTTCTCCTGAGCTTGATGCCAGGGCTGCATTGGTTACAATTGTGATATATACGGCCTTCCCTCCCTCTCCCATGTTCACTCTGTTATCTTCGTTGTATCTCTACAAAGTTCACACTAGCAGCATTGTCAGTTATCTTGTTGAACCGTGCAGTACCCCCCGTCCGCATTGTCGGGGTTGCTGTCCGTTCAACCCCCCTAGTTATATACTTTCTGAATAGCGTCGCCGATACCCGGGATAACGTTAGACTCCAAGGACATGCCACCCAATCCTCGTTGCCGAAATGTTTGCCGGTATCTGTATACAGTATTCGTACTTCACAGACTGGATCCCTGGCAGTTAGGCGCGCCGTTAATGCAGTACGGCCCCTGCTCGGGCGATTTCTCGGACAATGCCGCAAATGTCTGTGAACTGGTGCTGCGGAATCTGGCCTTCTCGTTGGCTGTGCAGACACGATCATCAGGGGTATAGCTCAGCTTCCGCCTATCATCATATCTTCGGCGCCACATGGCGCTGAGCGAATGATCTCTAACGGGCCCGCGGAGGCTGAGGGACACGCCGCTTGTCAATAGCGATCGACGTGATGGAATCTTGTGCTTGATGGTTCACTGTGGAATGGGTGAATGAGGAGGATAGCAACATACCCGATTAGGAGTTTAACGATGCTGCGATGTTCTGGGTCTCGGAGTCCCAGTTCTTGCTTTGCGTACCATTTTGTCTTTTATTGCTGAAGATCAACAGTCTCTTGGTTATGAAAATCAATGTCGTGCTTTAAGCAGTTGCGGCGGTGGCAGGCGAGGGCATTGGAAATTATGCTAGACATCAACATACAAGTACGCGCTCAATATCGATGCCGAGAAACGGAGGAAACTTGAAGATAATATCGACAACAAGGCCAAATGAAACAAGGGGAAGGGGGTGCGGGTCCAGTTGACCGGTTCGATACTCTAGGCATTCAGGGGTAGTATGGACAATAACAACAACAACAACAACAGTATATTGTAGATATGCAGTTCTCACACTTTGACAACGCCACTATCGGCCATGTTGTGAGAGGTCTCATATCCTTACCTAGGGACCGCTCCGCTTCCTGGCCGCAATAAATCGACTACAGCTGAGGGATGCCATCGTGAAGACCGCCGCCATGGCCCCAACTTGGCACTATCAACACCAGCACCCCGACAAGCGCACCATACTAACGCAACACCACGCTCCCTAGAGCCTTGGCCGCATCTCCCATCGCAACTGTCAGAGCCCAGACTACTAGTACAGCGACACCGTCGGCACCACGTCCACCACCAACGCAGGAATCATCGTCGTCCTACAATGACACGGCGGTCAGATACTCGCCTGCGTCAGCGGCAAAAAGGGCTGGATGTCGGGTGTGTTAGGGGGGGGGGGGTTGTGCTGATCGTATCGTGTATAATGCGCATGGTGCGTAGGCGGAGCGGCGGTTGTTGGTTTGTGGGGTGGCAGTATTGGTGTCAGGCGTTGGAGGAGTGGATGTTCAGGGCCCATGTAGTTTTTGGATCAAGTTTAATTTCTGTATGTGCCACCTGATGTTGCAACGTAAATGCTGTTCATGTCAGCTTTGTAGTCGACTGTCGACTTGTGTGCTAATCCACGTTGACAAGAGTCGGTGAAACCTGAGACAGGGTCGGTGTCGAAGGTGGGCTGGGACACCAGGCGAATGCGGGTGGCTCCGAGGGAGCGGAGGGCATTGTCGGCGAAGAATTCCGCGGCGGCCGACGACTCGCAGTACACGGCGATGTGGTTGTTCCTAGCATGGTCGTAGACGATTGGGTTGACGGATTGCTGCTTGAAGAACTCATAGCGGCCGAATTTGAAGGCGCCCTGCAGAAAGTAGCCAGCAAACGTCGGACCAGCGCCAGTCAGGAGGGCGCCCGCGCTGTCGGGCACAGGGCGGAAGCCCCCCAGAAGGCCGCGGTTGTAGGCAACGGGGTCGAGCTGGATGCGCGTCTTGACGACATCGACGGATGAGACTGCCGTGCGTGAGGGAGCAGCAGACGGCACCGGCGAGAGCGGAGCGGGAGGAGACTCGTAGAGGCTGATTCACGTCAGCTTCGTCTGCACCGTCGACAGAGCGGCAACTGGCGAAGTACCACTCCTCTTGCTGATTCAACAGAATACCGCGTCGTTGTGTCTAGCGGGGATGATTGGAAGGCCGGGAGTTGTGGAAGCAAAGGTAGAGCCGGGCGCGCCAGTTCCGTGGTAGCATGGTGACTGGTCCTTTAAACCGAACGGTCGACGACGTACCCTGCTGTTCCGGGGTACACCGGAGACATTCCCGGTGTGGGACGGGTACGGATGCTCGCCAGAACCTCAAGCTCGCCGTGTCACGTTACAGTATACGGGCCTGAGCATTCAACCGAACAGCAACTATCCGCGCGATGTTTAAAGCAACCTCGTCGGATCTGTTTCTCGGTTTTGCCCTTCGTATCCGTCCCTACCGTTGGCTGAACGCGGTGATGGCAGGCCCCGAATATCTGCGCCGAATGTTTGCAACGATCGTTGTGTTGATGCTGTAGAGGAAGACTATAACCGCCGCCTGCTGTCGTGAATCAGCCGGGCGAGGCTGCCGTCACTGCGGTCAGTAGAGTCTGAAGTGGTCGATGTGGCTCTTTCTCGCCGTTGTTTTCGGCATCTTGATCCGAGCCCAAACTCGTCCTCACTCAAGGCAAGCGGAAGTGATAGGAAACTGGGGAGAAAGTCAAATGTGGCGGATTCAATTCTAAATTCTCCATCCTCTCCTCTCCAGTGCAGCCGGGGGGGGAGGGGGGGGGCAGGACGAGTATTCCACCGTGTGATTGCAGTGATTGCTGGTCAGACGAGGTTGGCGTGGGCCAGAACAAGCCGCTCTGTCCTTGGGGCGACGGCGGGAATCCGACCCATTCCCCCATCCTCCAACAGTCGAATCACTTTCCAAGTTTCCAGTGTCCTTGCCTCGTTGCCTCGTGCCACTGTGGATCATCGGGCTCGCTGTCTGCAGGTAGATGTATCCTACTCCGTGGGCATCCCGTGGATCACAGCAGTTCAGGGTCATCATCGCCAAAAAGAGAAGGAAGAGAGTGGGGTTGAAACAGGCGTCGCGCAAAGGGAGGCGAGTGGATGTTGCACGTTGCCAAATCAAGCGCAATGATTGGCCAGGAGCGGGGAGTGCCAAGGCATTCTTTCCGATCTTAGCTCCAAGCCACCAACTTTATTCATGCACACAATCCCACAAACTCGAGACGGCGACGCTGCTCGCGTGCTGCTCTCCAGACAGTGATATACAAATCCCACCATTCTTTTGCAGAAGCCAAGTTCGCCAATTTTGCCAATGCTTGGCCCGTCCACACGTGTGTGAACAATGCGATTCTAGACGCTCCCCGAGTTCCTCGGCGGCTCGGCCATGCCTACAAGCCTCTACCTAGCACATTTCAGGTTTTCCTGCCGTTTCCCAGGTCCGCTTGCGGCTATAGGAGGGTGGCGATGGCCGGCACTTTGAAAGATTCTCTGCCTGGGCCACTTCCTACGGACGATGGAGGTCTGGGAATGGAGAGCCGGGGGTCGAGGCAATTGGACAGCCCCAACACAACTTACACAAGATAGAACTGCGAGCACGACGATGGAACAGTGCATGCCGCTGGACATGTTCCCCCAGACTTCATGTCCTGGGGGCAGATAGTCCATGTGGCACAGCAGATCGCCGGAAAGGCTAAACCCCCAAGCTGAACACCCCCACGCAGAGCCCGACTGGACAAGATCAAAACTGTCACTATTACATGCTGTCTTGCCCCATCCATACGCCCACTCCGACGGCGGCTCCGTCCATTTCCCTGACCGAGGACCTATGCTGGTGGCAACCCCCGAGCACGTTCTGCATCAGCGGCACTCTGAGAGGCCTGGGAGGATGGCTACCCCGGTTCGGAGGGTGATTGACTCGGGCCGCCAAGCCTCCTGTCAGTCTGTATTGGACCACCTCCATCCATCCCACCATTCGGGTCTGGGTCCGGCCCACCACGAAGTCAAGGCAACTCGATGCGGAGAGTGGGGGGAAAGTGCCCGGCCACTCTGTGGGAGCCAGGCACCACGTGTGTGTGTGGGCCCCGGATCCGTGCCGCTTTCCATCTTGCCGCGTTAAATACAGAGGACCCGGCTTCTTCTGCAACCCTCCTCACCCAGCACAACCGGTCAACCAGCAGCACTTCACCTTGAGTTGCTCTGAGCTGAGCACCTGGCACGACCCAACGGCAAGGCACCACCGCCACCATGCCTCTCCACCAATTCGACTACCTCTTTGCCATCGGCACCATCTTTGCCGCGCTTGATGCGTGGAACATTGGTGAGCAGCAGCACTCGGCCAAGCGGCCAATGCCCAACCCGTCAGAAACGAAACAAGACTGACACGGCGTCGAATCTAGGTGCCAACGATGTGGCCAACTCATGGGCGACCTCGGTCGCCTCGCAGTCCGTGACCTACATCCAGGCCATGGTCCTCGCGTCCGCCATGGAGTTCGCCGGCTCCGTCGGCGTGGGTGCGCGCGTCTCCGACACGATCCGCACCAAGGTCATCGACACCACGCTCTTCACCGACGACCCGGCCCTCCTGATGCTCGGCATGGTCTGCGCCGTCGTCTCCTCCTCCCTATACCTGACCTTTGCCACCAAGATGGGCATGCCCGTCTCGACCACCCACTCCATCATGGGCGGCGTCATCGGCATGGGTGTTGCCACCGTCGGTGCCGACGGTATGTTTTCCCCGAGCGCCATCTCGCCAGAAGCAGGCCACTAACATGGAGCGTTAGGTGTTCAATGGGTTGGCAGAGACAAGTCCGGGAACTTCAACGTCAACGCCGGTGTCGTCCAGGTCTTCCTCGCCTGGATCATCGCCCCGGGCCTGGCCGGCATCTTCGGCTCCATCATCTTCCTGATCACCAAGTTCGGCGTCATGAAGCGCAGCAACCCTGTGCGGAATGCGCTGTACTTCGTCCCCGTCTACTTTGGCCTCACGGCCTCGCTGCTCACCATGTTGCTGTTGTGGAAGGGTGGCGGATACAAGGTCACACTCACCGACTCCGAGGTTGCGGGCACCATCGTCGGTGTCGGCGCTGCCTTTGCCCTCCTCGTCACCGTCACGCTCATGCCCTGGCTGTACCGCGTCGTCCTGCTCGATGACTGGCAGCTGCGCTGGTGGCACATTCCCCTCGGGCTTTTCCTGCTCCGCCGCGGCGAAGTCCCGGAGCGCCCTTCGCAGGTCACCGATACCGGCATCAAGGACTACTACGCGGGCCGCCTGACCAAGGCCGAACTCGACGCCCAAAAGGCCGAGGGGCGCGATGACGTCGAAATCACGGCCGACGCCAAGACGCCCATCGTCGGAGGCTCGTCCGATGCGGGCTCGGGCGAGCGCCCGACGGCCACCGCCCCGCCCAGCAAACGCGGCAAACTCGTCGGCCCCAAGCCCGAGGGCCCGTGGTACAACGGCCGGGTCCTCTTCTGGTACGCCAAGTGGGCGGTGCTGCACGGCATCGACCAGGACGTTGTGTACGCGCAGAACGAGAAGAGCACCATCGCCGGCGACCTCGCCGAGGTGCACGCGCACGCCGACCACTTCGACAACAAGGCCGAGTACATGTACAGCTTCCTGCAGGTCATGACGGCCGCCACCGCCTCCTTCACGCACGGCGCCAACGACATCGCCAACGCCATCGGCCCGTACGCCACCATCTTCGAGATCTGGAACTCGGAGAAGCTGCCCGACTCGAGCAAGGCCAAGGTGCCCATCTGGATCCTCGTCTTCGGCGGCGCCTGCCTGGTCATCGGTGTGTGGACGTACGGCTACAACATCATGCGCAACCTGGGCAACCGCCTGACGCTGCAGTCGCCGTCGCGCGGCTTCTCCATGGAGCTGGGCTCCGCCATCACCGTCATCCTGGCCACCCGCCTGAGTAAGTATTCCGCTTCCCCGCCGCCCGCGACTGTCAGATGCTAACCCGCCGCGCTCCAGAACTGCCCGTCTCGACGACCCAGTGCATCACGGGCGCCACCGTCGGCGTCGGCCTCTGCTCCGGCACGTGGCGCACGGTCAACTGGCGCATGGTCGCCTGGATCTACCTCGGCTGGTTCATCACCCTGCCGGTCACGGGCATCATCTCGGGCTGTTTGATGGGCATCATCATCAACGCCCCGCGCTGGGGCTATGGAGGGTAGGGATAGGGAATGCGTTGCACTTGGGCATGCCCGGGATTGCTGGTTGAGAATGGGTTTTAGGGATGCCGGAGAGCGAGAGCGATGGTCGGCGTGTTTGTCGGATGCATGGTGTTTGGACGTCAGATGGATACCCCGGTGATGGAGTGTGAATTTTAGAGTTATTATACAATTAATCAATGCTTGTGCTTAAAGAGCACTTTACAAGGTTTCTGAGGTTCAAACTCCCCTTGCGGTGTACCGGGCGGAGTACCTAGGATGTCTAGGCCAACTTCGACCCGTTTAATATTGGACATGGGACCGACGATGGAAATATTGATGCTAGTTGGCAGCTAGCTATAGCATACCCGGCACTGAGTATCAACCATGTCCCTGTCTTCTAACTACCGCCATGTCCTTGGCAACTCAGACTTTCGCTTCACAACGCAACAAACCTAAACAAACACTGCCATCCTTCTTGGAAGTATGTATATACCCCCTCAACCTCCCGACCCTGTGCTTCGTGGCGGGACATGAATGCAGAAATGCCTTCCAAGGTGGGCCATAGAGGCTGACGCAGAATGCCTGCCGTGCGTCTCTCCAAGTACAGCAGGCGACAAGTATAGCCGATGATGAACATGCTATAGAGTCGGAGTGTACAAAATGGGAGTGTCAGCAACATCTCGCTGCTAAGTTCTCGCCATCGATACTGAACTTGTTGTCTCCGGGGTTCCCCACACACCAAGACCGATGAATCGAATGTAACACGACCTAACCATACCCCTCTACGGCCCTCGTAACCTGTCCGCTCGATCTAGTGCCTGCAAGGATTCCCCAGATGCGGGGCCGGCCGATGCTGGCAATGTGTATTGTTTGCCTGTCCGTGTAACCGTGTTGTGGCTGGTCTGTGGGTGGCAGAGCCGACAGGTCGGATAGGAGAGTGGCAAACACCAAAGGTTGACTGCGCGGGTGGCCGAGAGCTTGCTCGGAAGCCAGAGGAGATAAAGCAGAATCTTGCGTGTGAGCCGCAGCTCGGTCAAGCCGGTATTAGCCTACGTCGGTGGTTGATTGTCCATTCCCCAAGTTGGTCGAGTGGTATCGTGGCCATCCGTCTTGATATTGTTCTCTGGAATCTGTGGATTGTGATGGCCCATGCCACTGGAATATTTTGTTCCTTTGCGTCCAGTATATGCCTATTGTAATGACTTGGTATGTCGCGTTAGAGTCTCGTGCTGTTTACACGGTGAATGTCACAGTGGGAATTCCCTGGCTCTGAGCAATACTTGCTGGGCCTGGGTATTCATCGCACTGCCTTTTTGTTGTTCGCGAACACCGCGGGGAAGGGCCAATACCAGCACCGCCGCTGGCAATAGGTGGATGACACGTATCGGGACACAGGTGTAGTATTCAGACTTCAATAGCGGCGGCGCGTTGCGCTGTGCCTTTGATAACCCTTTACTGCTGGCACACTGCTTTGTGAGGTCAAGACAATGGAACGGAATCGGGGGTCTACACCGGTTCTGATGCGCGCCGATCGCCTGATAAGCTTTTCCACCCGGCCAAGGGCAAGGGCCCAAGTGATTCGAGTTCTTTGCCTCGGTGCTGATCTAGAAGGCAAACAACTGACGTATCACATCCGTCCGCCGTTATCGCAAGGGGTGGCGTTGTTATAATCCCGGTACTCTGTAGACCTTGTAATGACACTGAGTCTTGGAGGCTCACAGCGCAATTGGTAGGGGCAAAGTGAGGCTCAATATTGATGATGATGATCAGGGAAAGAGGCCAGAGATGGCTGTGCGCTAGCTACAATGTGCCCAAGGTGGTAGAGGGCTTGACCCTACTGTAGGTCGGACCTACAGGTGCCAAGACAGCCCCCCAAGCGCACTACTACCAACTGTGAAAAAACAGGTTGATCCCCTAATCCGGTAGTTGTAATATATGACGTAGCGTTAAGAAAAGAAAATCCGTGATCCTCTAGTGCTAGAAAACCTATAATCCTCTAGTACTATCGTCCTTCCTTTAGAGAGCTAGCTACTTGTTAGCTTAAGCCGTTGTTGTTATAGGCAAGTAGAGGCCTAGCTACTTAACGAACTATATATACTTAGCCTGGTTTAGAGCCTTCGTTAAGCCGTCTACAACTATATTGTTCGTACCGATATATTATAGTTAGAACTCCCCTATCGCTACCTGCTAGATTACCTATTTGTAGCGGATGTCGATATAGTACGTTCTAGCTATATTTAGCGGGTTTAGAGCGATCGTACAAGCGTTCGCCAAGTCCGTAAACATTAGTAGAGGGAGAGGTTATAGGTAACTAGTATCTCTTAAGATATTAGCTACCTATAGGAGAGATAACGCCGTTAGCGTTAGGTTAATAAACTCTGCTTTAGTACTCGAGAGTGTAACGAGTACCTGTTTCTTCGCCTTCTAGACGACTAGGCAGTTGCTAATTATAATAACGTAGCCGCTAATAGAGACTCTAGTAAGTAGGTTAGTAGCGAAGCTAGTATCGCTAAACGCTTTTAAGGCAAGGTTCTAGGGCGTTATCTTGCCGCTATAGCGTAGACTAATTGTCTTCGTTCCTACGATATATCGCTAGAGGTAGGCGAGGAGACTAATGTAGGCGTCGGATAGGCCCGCGTTAGCTTCGCTGAGCCGTATGACTATATACGCTATGTCAGGGCGCGTGCCGGTTGTGAGGTAGTTGACTAAGCCGACCTTAGTTTAGTACTACTTAGTGATTGCCTTAGTTGGTTTTTCCTATATTGCTAGTAACTTAAAGTCGCTAGGGATCTAGGGAGTCTTAACGGGGTAAACGCTCTACTTGTTAAAGCACTTAAGGATCTTATTAATGTAATTGCTCTAGTGGAGGAAGATAACTCTATCTCTACGGTTCCGAACGATAGAGTACCTAAGGAAAGTCTTCGTGTTACCTATCTTCTTAAGCTTAAAGATCCTAGTAAGTACGTGTTACGGGTCTAGCCGTGACATATGGCCGTATGGCCATTGCGGGCCGTATGGCCATTGTGGAGCGGTTGTGCGATGTGGGGCCTGCAGAGCCTGCAGCGTATGTGGAGCCCGCCGTAGGGCATATCCCCGGCGGGCTACACCCACTATCTTAAGTTCCTTATACAACCACATCGAATATATACGTACCCTAACATTGGGCATTTACTACCTATAATAGTTGGTTGTACCTTCTGTTCGTATATATAGACCTTCGTCGATTGATTACGACGAATTTACATTGCACGAACTAACCGAAATCACAATTCGACTACCCTAAACCCGAGAAACTAATAAGATAGTCGGTCTAGAGATAACAAGACAGTCCTAAGAACCCGAACCTAAGAAACTAAACCCCCGAACCTAAGAAACCGAACCCCTGAACCTAAGAAACCTAAACAAAGAAAAATAAGTACTATAGACGTTAATATAAGCTCTATAGCCTAAGTGCCTATTCCTATTAAGGATATACGTAGCGAGGCCGCCGCGGCCCTAAAGGAAGAGATATACCTAAAGCTAAAGGGTTATTTCGAAGGATACTATAGGCTGTTTATAGGTAATAACCTCCTACTTAAAGCGCTTAAGAGAGCTAGAAAGGATAATACGATAGAGAGGATAATAGCGAACCTAGCCGAACATATCCTTAGGGGCGCGACCGAGGAAATCCAGAGATAGATAGTTAGGGCGAACGAGGCGAACGAGAAGGCCGTAGTACTATAAGTAGAGAATAACGTTTTAATAAGGCTAATCGAGTCTAGGAAGCTAGGTAGCGGCGGCGGCGGTACTAAAGAGGGTAGTATACTATACGTATCCGCGTTTTCGGGCTCTAAGCGGGACTTAGCGAAGCGAACTATATAATTTAGAATATAGAAAATGCTAATTACGGCGTAATAGGCTATAAGGCCGCTAGAATACGTAACTAAGAAAGCGAAGATCCTCTATATAGCTTCGCTACTAGAGGGAATTGTAGCTGTAGGAATTAGCAACTATATCGATACTATTGTTACAAATCTAGGCAATAAGCAAGCCTAGGTATAGACAACTACTAACGAGTTTATTAAGTTCCTTTCTAAGAAGTACGTAACAATAGATCTAGTAGCTAACGTAGAGAACAAGCTACGTAAGATAGCGTAGAAGGATAAGTATATAAAGTTTATAGACTTTATTATGGAGTTCTTGAACCTCTGTAACCTAAGCAACTAGGATAACGCTACCTACGTACGCGCGCTAAGAGAGAAGCTTTCGAAGCTAATATAGGACCTGATCCTACTATAGACGAACCTCCTAGCCTAGGATAACTTCTAGAGATAGGTTACTATAGCCTAGGCCTAGGCTAATAACCTTGAAATAGAGGAATACTTAAAGAAGGCTAACGAGCCGAACTACTATAATAGCTACAATACTAAGAAGGAAGGTAAGGACCTAAACGCTATAGACGTTAACTAGGTAACTACTACCGAGGATAAGGTGACTATTTTACGACTCTCTAACTTAGAGAGGGAGCAGTATATAGCTATAGGTCTCTATTTCCTCTATAGTACGAGGGGCTATATCGTAGCGAAATGTATAGAGAAAGGCAAGCAAGCCTAGAATAACCTAGGCGCTAGAGGTAGAGGGTAGTAGGGCGGCTACAGTAACTACAGCGGATTCGGCAATAACGGCGGATTCGGTAATAACGGCGGATTCGGTAATAACGGCGGATTTAACAACAATAGCGGCCCGAACTGGAATAACAATAGCAGCCCGAACTGGAACAACAATAACGGCGGATTCGGAGGCGGCGGAGGCTGCGGCGGCAGCGGATACCTATATCGATAGAACAACAACAACTAGAACTTCGGCAATAACAACTAGAACTTCGGCAACAATAGCGGAGGCCGCGGCGCGTACTACGTACGATTTATAGACTAAGGCTATGTTCTAGGAGAAGTCGGTTATAACGATACTAAGTACTACGAACCTAAATAGAGTATAGAAGACCTAGAATAGTAACAATAGTACTAGGGAAATGCCTAGCCTTTATACAAAGACGCGTATAGGGGTATAGAGGCTATTATAGGGGAGGTAGTAGCGATTTAGTTATTAGCGCTATTAGTTAGATAGCTAATTTAATCCTATTATCCTCCTATATTGTGATAAGCAAGTGCAAGATAGCGTATATAGCGCTTGTAGATTCAGGCTATATAGGTCTTGTATTTATAGACTTTAGTTTCGCGGTATATAACGATATACCGCTAAGTAGACTAGAAACAAGGAAGCTACTCTACTTAGCTAATAGTATACTAAAGTTATAGATCGAATAGAGTATAGTGCTAGAACTAAGGATTAGCTAGTATAGGGAGAAGCTTCGGTTCTTTATTACTATACTAGCGAAAGACAATCCGATTATTCTAGGCCTCCTATAGCTAAGAAGACATAACCTAACAATTAACTAGGCGGACCTAAAGCTTATATTTAGGGAGCGTTACTAAGAGCAACGTTACTTACTAGAATATATAACCGAGCTAACGGTACTATAAGCGAAGCCTATAACTACAGAACCTATAACTGCGGAACCTACAACTATAAAAAACATAGCGAAATACTAAGCAGCGGTTAAGGAAGTCCTAGATAAAGGAGAACTAGAGGATAGGGAGTACAACCAGGGTCTAGAGAACCTATAGAAGAAAAGGAAAAGGAGGTTATCCCTATTGTAACGCTATTAGAGAGCGCTTAAGAACGGACCGCGGTAGACCTTATCCCCGCTAGGATCGAGAGCGGTAGTTATTCCAAATAAGCTTATAAGGAGGCTATAACTAACGAAGAAGGTGAACAGGCGTAGGTACCTATAGGCGCCGCTACTACCGAAACGACTCCCGAAGCTACTACCGTATAACAAGGCGATTAATAAAAACGATATTAAGATACTAAACGCGCTAAACTTTATACTTTTCTACTGCTAGAAGGGCGTAACGGTAATATATATAATAGTCGACTAACTAGAATAAGCAATACTAAACGAGAAGAAGGATAAAGAGAGGGCTACGCTCTACGCCCTACTAAATGACTTTTATAAGTAGATGTTAAACCGCGAAGGCTTACTAGAGGACTATACTTCGGTACTCCTAGAACAGTACTATAAGTTTGTAAACGCCCTCTAGAGCGACGCGGAGACGATTTATAGGATTATAGAGGAGGACGCTTAGAAATTCTTTAAGAAGAGTAACAAACCCTAGCTAATAGTAGCGGATATCTTAAAACGCCTACTAGTAGAGTATCGCGATACGTTCGAGACTTTTCTTCCCTAGGAGGCGGATACGCTACTACTATATAGATTATACAACTATAAAATCAAGCTAATACTAGGAAGTAAGCTACTGTTCTTAAGGAATAGACTATTCTTACTAATAGAACTACGTATAGTTAAGCGCTAGCTAGATAACTACCTAACGAAAGGCTTTATCCAACTATTAAAATTAAGTATAGAAGCGCCTCTACTACTTGCCTAGAAGCTAGAAGGTAGAGTACGGATTTGCGCTAACTTCTAAGGTCTGAACAACGTTTTAATAAAGAGTCGATATCTAATACTACTAATTAAGGAAACACTCGATTCTATCTACAGAGCGTAGATCTTTACGAAGCTAGACGTTATCGCGGCGTTTAATAGAGTCTAAGTAGCGGAAGGCTACGAATAGTTAATAGCGTTTATAATACGATTTAGCCTCTACGAATCGCTAGTTACACCGTTCGGGCTATAGGGAGCGCCCGCTACGTTTTAGCACTATATTAATAACACGCTATACAACATACTAGACGTATACGCTATAGCGTACCTAGACAATATACTAATCTACTCTACGAATATAGTAGACTACGTTAAGTAAGTAAAGGAGGTACTAAAGAGACTATACTAGGTAGGGCTCTAGGTCGATATTAACAAGTGTAAGTTCTATACTATAAGAACGAAATACCTAGGCCTGATCATTACGCTAGGCAGCATCGATATAGACAAAGAGAAGGTAGTAGCTATTGTATCCTAGGAACTACTAACAATAAGGTAGTAGCTATAACGGTTCTTAGGCTTCGCGAACTTCTACTAACAATTTATTAAGAACTTCTTAGGAGTAGTACGGCCACTTTACAACCTTATAAAGAAGACAATAAGCTAGGAATAGAGCAGACTATACTATCTAGCTTTCGAATAACTAAAAACGTACTTCTCGATAGTACTAGCGCTAAGGATCTATAACTAGGACAAGCCTATAGTCGTCGAAACTAACGCTTTAGACTAGTTAGTAGGTAGAACGCTACTATAGTAAGACGATAACGGCGACTAGTACCTAGTAGCCTACTTTAGCGCGAAGCACTTAGTATAGGAATGTAATTACAATATCTATAACAAGGAGCTATTAGCGGTAATCAAGGCACTAGAGGAATAGCGACTAGAACTAGAGGGAGCAAACGGCCGGTTTAATATTATTACGGACTATAAGAACCTTCAGACCTTCGTAACGACGAAGCAACTATCCCTAAGGTATATATAGTAGTCTAAATTCCTATTACGATTTAACTTCCGTATTATCTACTAGCTAGGATCGGCAAACACAATGCTAGATACACTAAGCCGTAAGCTAGAACATATACTATAGGGTGTGGAGGATAACCGACTCTGGAACTGTAAGAGGCTACTGATCGACCCCGACCGGTTTGATCTAGAGACATTTGAACTGCTGAGACTGTATAACAAGGCGATTACAGTTAACTAGTTGGACCTATTAAGACATATCGACGATCTACTAAACGAAATGTACACGAGCTTAGATCTACTAAAGGTAACGCTTAGGGCGCTAGCAGACCCTAGGACTAGAGCTTAGCTAAAGGACATTAAAACGAGGCTTAAAGTGCTATACGCGGAGTGCTATACTATCGCAAGCAAGGTATATTACTATAGGAGAATGCTTATTAACCTAGACGACGACGAGATATAACTGTAACTAATTTACCGAACCTACGTATCGGGACCTAGGGGCTACCTAGGAAGAACTAAGACCATCGACCTAATAAATCGGAAATACTAGTAGACTGGGATAACTAGTACTATTCGCGATTACTATAACGCCTACTTGCTATATAACAAGACGAAAACGCTAAGGGCGCTACCAACGGGCTTTCTAAAGCCGCTGCTAGTACCACTCTCGCTATAGCAGGATATATCGGTAGATTATATTACACTATTACCGCTATATACAAGGAGAAACCGAACCTTTAACTATATTATAGTAGTAGTGGACCAACTAACGAAAATACGCTACTTTATCCTAACAGAGACCTTAGAAGTAGATAAGTTAACGGACTACTTTATAGAATAGGTCTATAGCCTATATAGCCTACCTAAGACGATTATATTAGATAGAGGTATATAGTTCGTTTTAACGTTCTAGAGAATACTATCGTCGAGATTAGCGGTAACTCTAAAACCATTATTAGCGTTCTACCCGCAAACGAACGGCCAGACTAAACGGATTAACGTAGAGTTAGAGCAGTATTTACGCCTTTTTATTAACTAGGTATAGGATAACTAGGCGGATTAGGTACCGCTTGTAGAGTTCGTAGGGAACAACATATCGTTAGAGACAACGGGAGTGTTACCCTTCTTCGCGAACTACAGTTTCTACCTACGTATAGGCGTAGAACCGAGCAGACTATACCTACTAGAACTCTCGGAAGCTTAGAAGAGGGAGTTTTTCTAGGCGATAGAGATATCTATACGCTTTAAAGTAGTACTAGATATAGCGAAGGCACTAGTAAGGCAAGCGTAGGACCGTTATAAGATTAACGTAAACGCTAAACGTAGCGACGCCCTAGTCTATAGAATCGGCGACAAGGTAATGCTTAATATATAGTATTATAAGATAGGGCGCCTAACGAAGAAGCTTGAACTACGCTAGGAGGGACTATTCGAAGTTACTAAAGCAGCGTTATACGCAGTGACGCTACGCCTTCTAGCGAATATAAAGATATTCAATACGTTCTACGTATTACTAGTTCGGCTATAGCGGGGCGAGCAGGGAATCCTAGGGCAAGCTAACACGTAGAGAGATATAAGGGCGAACCGTAGTAGGGAAGTAAGGCGCTAGGACAATAGCGTCGAAGTAGTTAAATAGAGATTTAAAGAGATTCGAGACTTTAGGAAGGCAGAGAACGGGAGGTAGCAATATCTAGTCAAGTAGGAGGGCTATACCTAGCTAACTTAGTAGCTAGCAACGGATCTACGTAGCTGCGATAATACTATTTAGAAGTTCTACAATGCTAACCCGAACAAGCTAGGGCCCCTAGCGTAGGTGCCGAGAAGGAACTGAAGCTACGATTCGAGCGTTCGAGCCGTGGGCTTGATTTGAAGAGGAGGAGGCTTGTTTTGAGGGAGGGTAGTGTCACGGGTCTAGCCGTGACATATGGCCGTATGGCCATTGCAGGCCGTATAGCCATTATGGAGCGGTTGTGCGATGTAGGGCCTATAGAGCCTGCAGCGTATATAGAGCCCGCCGCAGGGCATATCCCCGGCGGGCCACACCCACCATCTTGAGTTCCTCGTACAACCACATCGAATATATACGTACCCCAACATTGGGCATTTACCACCCGTGATAGTACGTTAGCTATATTATAGATATCTTCTACGGTAGGACCGGCTAGTTCGAAGTTATCGATATATACAAGCATTAGCGAGCTACTATCGGCGTGCTTAAACATATACCTATTAGTCGTTATAGCTTCGAAGCCGAGTTTGGTTAGTTTAGGTACAAGCGTTTTGTACTACTAGAGAGGGGAGCGTTAAAGGCTATATAAAGCCTTCTTAAGATAGTATACTCTATTAGTGCTATTAGAGAAGTTAGTGGGTTAATAGACGAAGATATTAACGTCGTCTAGGACTACCGCGTTAAGAAAAGCGCCTACAACGTCAAATTAGTAGCATTCGAAATCTAGGGCGGCGACTAGGTTAAAGAAGATACGTATAGTAGAGGCGTGGACTATAGCCGAGTAGACTTTATAGGGTAAATAGTCGCTATACTCGAAGTTACTATATACAACCTATCTAGCGTAGTTACGTACCTAGTTGCCGTTATTATCGAATTTCTAGTCAAATACCTATTTGCTAGGTAGGATCTTAGACCTTACGGGTCTATTAACTAGATCCTACGTTCCTATAGTAATAAGCTTATTGTATTGTTCTTAGTAGGGCGGCTTCTAGTATATAAGGAAGTTAGCCCGCTTAGATGCCTCCTTGAAGGAAGCTAGGATCTTATTAATCGAGGGAGAGAGAAGGTCTTTGTTATTAACTATAGAGAGGATTAACTCTAGATCCTAGAGGACGAATTGATTAACGTTAGCGAATAGATTAGAAGAACCTGCTATTAGCGCGTCTGCCGCTGCTTTTCCTTTACGATAGAGGGTATTATAGTATCCTACAATAGGACAAGTAGTCCGAGTCGACCGCCTTGTTACCGTTAGCTCGGTGTTAAAGACGCTGTTACGTTAGACCTCTTGCGCTTCGTTAGTAGGAGAGGGGGAGCCAGGTACTAAGGCGAAAACCGAATCCGAATCCGAATCTAAATCCGAATCCGAACCCGAGAAAACTACGTTGTTAGGAGGTTCGGTAGGAGGCGCGCGTTCTAGCGTTTCTAGGTAAGGCGTATCCTCTAGGGTTAATAGCCTAGTCGGATCGTATACTATATTGCCGTTAGTAGGCTTCGTTGCTATATTGCCGCCTATATTGCTGACTATATTACCGACCATGTTGCTAACTATGTTGCCGACTGTGTTACCGACTTATCACGGGTGGTAAATGCCCAATGTTGGGGTACGTATATATTCGATGTGGTTGTACGAGGAACTCAAGATGGTGGGTGTGGCCCGCCGGGGATATGCCCTGCGGCGGGCTCCATATACGCTGCAGGCTCTACAGGCCCCATATCGCACAACCGCTCCACAATGGCCATACGGCTATATGTCACGGCTAGACCCGTGACACTACCCTCCCTCAAAACAAGCCTCCTTCAAATCAAGCCCACGGTTCGAACGCTCGAATCGTAGCTTCAGTTCCTTCTCGGCACCTACGCTAGGGGCCCTAGCTTGTTCGGATTAGCATCGTGGAACTTCCAAATAGTATCATCGTAGCCGCGTAGATCCGTTACTAGCTACTAAGTCGGCTAGGCGTAGCCCTCTTACTTGACCAGGTATTGCTACCTCCCGTTCTCTACCTTCCTAAAGTCTCGAATCTCTTCAAACCTCTATTCAACTACTTCGACGCTATTATCTTAGCGCCTTACCTCCCTACTACGGTTCGCTCGTATATCTCTCTACGCGTTAGCTTACCCTAGGATTCCCTACTTACCCCGCTATAGCCGAACCAGTAATATATAGAACGTATCGAATATCTTTATATTCGCTAGAAGGCGTAGCGTCACCGTGTATAACGCTACTTTAGTAACTTCGAATAGTCCCTCCTAGCGTAGTTCGAGCTTCTTCGTCGGGCGCCCTATCTTATAATGCCATATATTAAGTATTATCTTATCGCCGATTCTATAGACCAGGGCGTCGCTACGTTTAGCGTTCGTGTTAATCTTGTAACGGTCCTACGCTTACCTCGCTAGTGCCTTCGCTATATCTAGTACTACTTTAAAGCGTATAGATATCTCTATCGCCTAGAAAAACTCCCTCTTCTAAGCTTCCAAGAGTTCTAGTAGGTATAGTCTACTTAGTTCTACGCCTATACGTAGGTAGAAACCGTAGTTCGCGAAGAAGGGTAACACTCCCGTTGTCTCTAACGATATATTATTCCCTACGAACTTTGCAAGCGGTACCTAATCCGCCTAGTTATCCTATACCTAGTCGACGAAAAGGCGCAAATACTGCTCTAACTCTACGTTGATCCGTTCAGTCTGGCCGTTCGTTTGTAGGTAGAACACCGATAATAGTTTCAGAGTTACCGCTAATCTCGACGATAGTATTCTCTAGAACGTTAAAACGAACTATATGCCTCTATCTAATATAATCGTCTCGGGCAGGCTATATAGGCTATAGACTCGTTCTATAAAGCGGTCCGTTAACTTATCTACTTCTAAGGTCTCTGTCGGGATAAAGTAGCGTATTTTCGTTAGTCGGTCCACTACTACTGCGATATAGTTGAAGGTTCGGTTTCTCCTTATATATAGCGGCAGTAGTGTAATGTAATCCACCGATATATCCTACTATAGCGAGAGTAGCACTAGCAGCGGCTTTAGAAAGCCCGTCGGTAGCGCCCTTAGCGTTTTTGTCTTGTTATATAGTAAGTAGGCGTTGTAGTAATCGCAAATAGTACTAGTTATCCCGGTCCACTAGTATTTCCGATTTATTAGGTCGATAGTCTTGGTTCTTCCTAGGTAGCCCCCGGGTCCCGATACGTAGGTTCGGTAAATTAGTTGCAGTTATATCTTATCGTTGTCTAGGTCAATAAGCATTCTCCTACGGTAATATGCCTTGCCTGCGATAGTATGGCACTCCGCGTATAGCACTTTAAGCCTCGTTTTAATGTCCTTTGGCCAAGCTCTGGTCCTAGGGTCTGCCAGCGCCCTAAGCGTTGCCTTTAGTAGATCCGAGCTCGTGTATATTTCGTTTAGCAGATTGTCGATATATCTTAATAGGTCCAACTAGTTGACTATAATCGCCTTATCATATAGTCTTAGCAGTTTAAATGTCTCTGGATCGAACCGGTCGGGGTCGATTAGTAGCCTCTTACGGTTCTAGAGTCGGTTATCCTCCACGCCCTATAGCATATGTTCTAGCTTGTGGCTTAGCGTATCTAGCATCGCGTTTACCGATCCCAGCCGGTAGATAATACGGAAGTTAAATCGTAATAGGAATTCGGACTACCGTATATACCTTAGGGATAGTTGCTTCGTCGTTACGAAGGTCTGAAGGTTCTTATAGTCCGTAATAATGTCAAACCGGCCGTTTGCTCCTTCTAGTTCTGGTCGCTATTCCTCTAGTGCCTTGATTACCGCTAATAGCTCCTTGTTATAGATGTTGTAATTACATTCCTATACTAAGTGCTTCGCGCTAAAGTAGGCTACTAGGTGCTAGTCGCCGTTGTCGTCTTATTGTAGTAGCGTTCTACCTACTAACTAGTCTGAAGCGTCAGTTTCGACAACTACGGGCTTGTCCTAGTTGTAGATCCTTAGCGCTAGTGCTATCGAAAAGTATGTTTTTAGTTGTTCGAAAGCAGATTGGTATAGCCTGCTCTATTCCTAGCTTGTTATCTTCTTCGTAAGGTTGTAAAGTAGCTATGCTACTCCTGAGAAGTTCTTGATAAATCGTCGGTAGAAGTTCGCGAAGCCTAAGAACCGTTGTAGCTACCGCCTTGTTGTTAGCGGTTCCTAGGATACGATAGCTACTACCTTCTCTTTGTCTATATCAATACCGCCTGGCGTAATGATTAGGCCTAGGTATTTCGTTCTTATAGTATAGAACTTACACTTATTAATATCAACCTAGAGCCCTGCCTAGTACAGTCTCTTTAGTACCTTCTTCACTTGCTTAATATAGTCTGCTATGTTCGTAGAGTAGATTAGTATATCGTCTAGGTACGCTATAGCGTATACGTCTAGCATATTATATAGCGTGTTATTAATATAGTGCTGAAACGTAGCGGGCGCTCCCTATAGCCCGAACGGTGTAACTAGCGATTCGTAGAGGCCGAATTGTATTACGAACGCTATTAACTATTCGTAGCCTTCTGCTACTCGGACTCTATTGAACGCCGCGATAATATCTAGCTTCGTAAAGATCCGCGCTCTGTAGATAGAATCGAGTATCTCCTTGATTAGTGGTATTAGATATTGACTTTTTATCGAAACGTTGTTTAGACCTTAGAAGTTAGCGTAAATCCATACTCCGCCTCCTAGCTTCTAGGCAAGTAGTAGAGGCGCTCCTATACTTGATTTTAATAGTCGGATAAAGCCTTTCGTCAGGTGGTCATCTAGCTAGCGCTTGACTACGTATAGTTCTATTAGTAAGAACGGTCTGTTCCTTAAGAACGGTAGCTTGCTTCCTGGTATTAGCTTGATTTTATAGTTGTATAATCTATACGGTAGTAGCGTATCCGCCTCCTAGGGAAGAAAGGTCTTGAACGTATCGCGATACTCTACTAGCAGGCGTTTTAAGATATCCGCTACTATTAGCTAGGGTTTATTGCTCTTCTTGAAGAATTTCTAAACGTCCTCCTCTATAATCCTATAAATCGTCTCTACGTCGCTCTAGAGGGCATTTACGAACTCGTAGTACTGTTCTAGGAGTGCTAAAGTATAGTCCTCTAGCGAGCCTTTGCGGTTTAATATCCGCTTGTAAAAGTCGTCTAGTAGGGCGTAGAGCGTAGCCCTCTCCTTGTCCTTCTTCTCGTTTAGTATTGCTTGTTCTAGTTAGTCGACCGTTACGCGTATTACCGTTACGCCCTTCTAGCGGTAGAAAAGTATAAAGTTTAGTACATTTAGTATCTTAATGTCGTTTTTATTAATCGCCTCGTTACGCGGTAGTAGCTTCGGGAGTCGTTTCGGTAGTAGCGGCGCCTACGGGTGCCTACGCCTGTTTACCTTCTTCACTAGTTATAGCCTCCTTATAAGCTTATTTGGAATAACTACCGCTCTTGATCCTAGCGGGGATAAGGTCTACTACGGTCCGTTCTCGAGCGCTCTCTAATAGCGTTGTAACGGGGATAACTTCCTCTTCCTCTTCTTCTATAGGTTCTCTAGACCCTGGTTATACTCCCCGTTATCTAGTTCTCCCTTATCTAGGACTTCCTCGACCAATGCTTAGTATTTCGCTATGTTTTTTATAGTTGTAGGTTCCGCGGTCGTAGGTTCCGTAGTTATAGGCTTCGCTTATAGTACTGTTAGCTTGGTTGTATATTCTAGTAAGTAACGTTACTCTTAGTAACGCTTTCTAAACGTAAGCTTTAGGTCCGCCTAGTTGATTGTTAGGTCGTATCTTCTTAGCTATAGGAGGCCTAGAATAATCGGATTGTCTTTCGCTAGTATAGTAATAAAGAACCGAAGCTTCTCCCTATACTAGCCGATCCTTAGTTCTAGCACCGTGCTCTATTCGATCTATAACTTTAGTATACTATTAGCTAAGTAGAGTAGCTTCCTCGTTTCTAGTTTACTTAGTAGTATGTCGTTACGTACTACGAAACTAAAGTCTATAAAGGCAAGACCTATATAGCCTGAATCTACAAGCGCTATATATACTATCTTGCGCTTGCTTATTATAATATAGGAGGATAATAGGATTGAATTAGCTATCTGACCGATAGCGCTAATAACTAAATCGCTACTACCTCCCCTGTAATAGCCTCCGTGCCTCTACGCGCGTCTTTACGTAGAGGCTAGGTATTTCCCTAGTACTATTGTTACTATTCTAGGTCTTTCGTGCTCTATTTAGGTTCGTAGTACTTAGTATCGTTGTAACCGACTTCTCCTAGAATATAGCCTTAGTCTATGAATCGTACGCGGTACGCGCTGCGGCCGCCTCTGCCGTTATTACCGAAGTTCTAGTTGTTGTTATTCTGTTAATATAGGTATCCGCCGCCGCCGTAGCCTCCGCCGCCTCCGAATCCGCCGTTATTATTGTTCTAGTTTAGGCCGCTGTTATTATTCTAGTTTGTACCGCTATTATTATTCTAGTTCGGGCCGCTATTGTTACTGAATCTACCGTTGTTACCGAATCCGCCGTTATTGCCGAATCCGCTATAGTTACCGCGGCCGCCCTGCTACCCTCTACCTCTAGCGCCTGGGTTATTCTAGGCTTGCTTGCCTTTCTCTATGCATTTCGCTACGATATAGCCCCTTATACTATAGAGGAAACAGAGACCCGTAGCTATATACTACTCCCTCTTTAAGTTAGAGAGTTGTAAGATAGTCGCCTTGTCCTTAGTAGTAGTTACCCGGTTAACGTCTATAGCGTTTGGGTCCTTACCTTCCTTCTTAGTATTATAGCTATTATAGTAGTTCGGCTCGTTAGCCTTCTTTAAATGTTCCTCTATTTCGAGGTTATTAGCCTAGGCCTAGGCTATAGTAACCTATCCCTAGAAGTTATCCTAGGCTAGGAGGTTCGTCTATAGTAGGATCAGGTCCTATATTAGCTTCGAAAGCTTCTCCCTTAGCGCGCGTACGTAGGTAGCGTTATCCTAGTTACTTAGGTTATAGAGGTTCAAGAACTCTGTAATAAAGTCTATAAACTTTACGTACTTGTCCTTCTACACTATCTTACGTAGCTTGTTCTCTACGTTAGCTACTAGATCTATCGTTACGTACTTTTTAGAAAGGAACTTAATAAACTCGTTAGTAGTTGTTTATACCTAGGCTTACTTATCGCCTAGATTCGCGACAATAGTATCGATATAGTTGCTAATTCCTACGGCTATAATTCCCTCTAGTAGCGAAGCTACATAGAGGATCTTCGCTTTCTCGGTCGCGTATTCTAGCGGCCTTACGGCCTATCGCGCCGTAATTAGCGTCTTCTACATTCTGAATTGTATAGTTCGCTTCGCTAAGTCCTGCTTAGAGCCCGAAAACGCGGATACGTATAGCATACTACCCTCTCTAGTACCGCCGCCGCTACCGCCTAGCTTCCTAGACTCGATTAGCCTCGTTAAAACGTTATTCTCTACTTACAGTACTATAGCCTTCTCGTTCGCCTCGTTCGCCCTAACTATCTATCTCTAGATTTCCTCGGTCGCGCCCCTAAGGATATATTTAGCTAGGTTCGCTATTATCCTCTCTATTGTATTGTCCTTTCTAGTTCTCTTAAGCGCTTTAAGTAGGAGGTCGTTACCTATGAACGGCCTATAGTATCCTTTAAAATAACCCTTTAGCTTTAGGTATATCTCTTCCTTTAGGGCTGCGGCGGCCTCGCTATATATATCCTTAATAGGAATAGGCACTTAGGCCGCGGAGCTTACGTTAACGTCTATAGTGCTTGTTCTTCTTTATTCGGAGGTTCGGTTTCTTAGGTTCGGGGGTTCGGTTTCTTAGGTTCTAGTTCTTAGGACTGTCTTGTTGTTTTAGGACCGACTATCTTGTCGGTTTCTTAGGTTCGGGGCGGTCGAATTGTGATTTCGGTTAGTTCGCGTAACGTAAATTCGTCGTAATCAATCGACGAAGGTCTACGCACACGAACAGAAGGTACAACCAACTATTACAGGTGGTAAATGCCCAATGTTAGGGTACGTATATATTCGATATAGTTATACAAGGAACTCAAGATAGTAGGTGTGGCCCGCCGGGGATATGCCCTACGGCGGGCTCCACATACGCTGCAGGCTCTACAGGCCCCACATCGCACAACCGCTCCACAATGGCCATACGGCCATATGTCACGGCTAGACCTGTGACACGACTGTAGGTTCCGATGCCATGTTGCTAGGGGGGGTGACTCTATAGGTAACGACCGTTGAGCGGAAAATGCCGTTATTATCTACGTAGACGTTGTCAAATGTTGCTTTGTAGATCGGATCTTCTAGATCCTCTAGGTTATCCGCCGGGGGGTTCTTAATAAAGCGCGTATCTCTAGTACGTACGATCCGACCACTGCCGTTCAGTCGAATCCGGTAGATCTTACTAGTCTAGCCCTTGTAGCTATAGAGTTTACCTTCGAATGCTCTAGCTATTATCTTATAGCCCTAGGGACAGACCTTCTTATTATAGATATAGATATACGCTATAGCGCCGTAAGTGCGGAAATGATCGATCTTAGGGATATACTAATCCGCTAGCAATCTAACTAACTTACTAAATACTTAGAAGGGAGATATATCGTTGTTGTACCGAGAGGGGAGACGGTTAATTATATAGATTATAGCTTCTTCTACTAGCGGCTAGTATCCCTCTAGGAAGCCCGCCTCTAGATTTGTAGTTCTAGCGCTATCTATAATCGTACGACCTACGCGTTCGGCTATCGGGTTCTGTTTTAGGCAGTCTGCCGCGGTCGTTGTGAATCGCTTCCTATAGGACTTGTACTATATATATAGTTGTTTAATCGAGAACTCTGTGCCGTTGTCGACGTAGATCTCTTGAACTTTAAGACTACTCTATGTTTCTATAAACTCGATATAGTTAATAACTGTTTAGAAACCCTCTAACTTCTTGTTAATAGCAATGTACTAGTAGAAAGTAGAGAACTAGTCGATAATATAGATAGTATAGTTCTTGTTACTAACGCTAACTAGGGTGTATAGAATCGAATCTATATAAATCTTCTAGAGCGCGCGGGAGACCTTTAGCAGTTTATTGTAAGAGATCTACTTGGTTAACTTGCTAAGATAGTACTACTTGTAGCGGTACTGCTTCGCTTGCTAACTACTAATCCAGATGCCTATACGCTTGTAAGCTAAAATGACTTTGTTAATAGTTATATATATAAGTCTTTGGTATATAGTAGCGTAGTCGATTGCTAGGAGGGCGATATAGTCGATCGCGACTATAATAGCTTCGTCCTTAGGTTCTAGGACCCTTGTAACGTTAAAGATTAGAATCCCTCTAACCTATCTTAACTAAGCTAGTTCTTAGCTAGATTTAATATTAACCACTTGTTTAGTTATACTATTAGGGACCGCGCTATACTTATCTATCTAGCTAGTTAATATAAGGTTAAGGGGGGTAGACTTAGAGAGGATAGCATTTAGAATAACTATATTAGTCACTCCGCTATAAGAACGAACGTAGGGGAAAGCTACTAATCCGCCGCGGGTTAGAAGCGAAGTGTTGCTATTAGCTAAGGTTACCTTAATTAGCTATAGTAGATTGGTAAGATCTTTAAACTATTTAGGGTCGTTGAACATACTATTCGACGCTCCTGAGTTAAGGTAAACCGTATCCCTTATAATATAGGTATTAAGAGTAGTAGCCCCTGTAAGTACTATACTAGGGGGGTTAATCGTTAGCGATATTATAGTAGGGTTAATCGCTAGGTTAGCGACGCTCTTATTATTAATGCCTTCTATTACGCCCAAATCCTAGCTATATACGCTATAGTTAGCTTCTATATTCGGGGATACCGCGGGGTTAGCGGTTCCGGTAGTATCGTTACTAGCGTTGCGTTAGCGTAAGAACTTAGCCTTAAGCTCTAGGTAGAGGACCTAGTAGCTACTGTTACTACCGTTATAGTGAATCTTATAGTAGTTGTAATATAGAGTACGTATAGGGTATCTATATGTTTAGCCGTATTTAGGATCGCTATAGAGCTTCCCTTTAGACTTAGGGTTACTATCGTCTTGCTTTTTCTTCGTAGCCGGTGTCGATAGAGCTAGTATACTAGTTATTGCTTGCTTATTTACCTTAGTTGTAATAAGGTTAAGGAGGGTTAAGTACGTAAGCTAGCCGGTTTAGAGCTGAAACTTTAGTATATTAGTCTAGTTACTATTATACTTACTTAGACCCTAAAGAAGGAAGGCTTATTGTATCTTCTTATAGGGATTGATCCTAACGCTCTATAGTCTTGTATATAGGAAGAGGAATCTAGTAATAAAGGCCCTAAAGGAGTTATACTTGCTTGTATCTATCGACGCAAACTCTTAGATTATATTATACTAGCCCTTGTCGGACACGTTACTAACCGAGCTACAGACGATCTTAAAGAGGGCGTAAGGGTCGCTCTCGCTATTAGTCTATCTATAGCTCTTAATAATCTCTATTACGCTATTAAGAGAGTTGCGAATTATTAGGTACGCTAATCCGCAAGTAGCTCTGAAACTATTATAGACCGCTTTTAGCGTATCTAGAGAGGGGGGGATTGCCGTACTATTAATATAGTTAGTATATCCAAGGGTATAAGCGTATCCTCTTACCGCTTCTTTCTAATCTTCAATGTTAGAGTCTCCCTTAAGCTTAGGGAGGGTCGGAACAGTAACCTTAGCTAACTCAGTAGTTATATAGTTACCTTTAGCAAGGGCTTGGAGTTATTAGAGTAGATATATAACTAAGTCTAGTGTTTGTTATACCTCTTAAGGTACCGGCTTATATTAGATTAGCTCGTTCTAGAGCTACTCCTATAGAAAGTCTTCCTAGGCGGACATCGCGATCGTAAGGAAAAGAGAGAGAGAGAGAGGGAGTTAGTAGTAGGAAAATAGAGCTATATTCTAATATATTGACTCGCAAGTGTAAAAAGAAGGTCGGTCGTACGATTGAGAATCTCGTACGATCGAAAGAAGGTTGCTTGATCAAAAGACAATCGAATCGTATCGATCTAGAGGTTACAATAGAAGCAACAGGGTCTTATAACCTCTTAGAGGCTTATAGTGCAATTTGTAGGGGCAAAGTAAGGCTTAATATTAATAATGATAATCAGGGAAAGAGGCTAGAGATAGCTGTGCGCTAGCTACAATGTGCCCAAGGTGGTGGAGGGCTTGACCCTACTGTGGGTCGGACCCACAGGTGCCAAGACTGAGGAATGTGCGGGGGCAGCAGCACCTGCCGCAGCGCCCTGGCCAAGGGTCGCGACGCGTCGCGTCGCGGTGTGTTATGTACGAGGCAGGCTCAGACTTGTGAATTGCCGTCTGCAACGCCAATGGTGAAAGGGTGTATGTACAACAGGAATTGGCGATTAAGGAAAGAACCACTATTCACCAGCTCCTTCCGGATTCTAGGTTCCAACTCACTCTTACCGCAACTACCGCGACTGCCGCGTCTGGCAAGGGCGGTCTCGCGGCGGCGGATGTGAGGGATGGTTCCTGCCTTTGCTGCACAGTTTGTGCCCGCCACATACATACATATATGTACAGGACAGACAGGGGCCCTGCAAATGTCAGGAACGAGGGGCTAGGCCCGACAGAGCAAGGCGCGAGGCCAGTCCCGATGATCGTTTCCCCAACCAGATCAGAAAAAGACCGACCGTTGTCACTTCTTGCTTTTCCTGAACAATTTTGCAGGGTCCTGAACTTTCTTCAGCGCAGGCTGAATGGGCACAACGTGCTGGAAACATGGCCAACCACGGGCCGCCAGTGACCCGCCACGGGCTATCCCCGGCGCTCACCAAGCAGGGCCCGCAGGCCACAAGACTGAGCCAAGTCCCGTTCTTCATGCTTGTCGAGCTTTGCTGTTTTGCTGCTCCTCAAGTTCGCCCCAGCTCCCGAGTCTTCATTCTTTTGGCTCTGGAACGACGATCTCAGCTCCGACACAACAGCAAGACATTGTTGTGGACCATTCCTTGACATTCTGTTCGTGGACTTGCAGAGGGGGGCTCGGCAACAGATATCGACCAGCAAGTAGGAAGCACGGCACTCAATATTCACGGACATTTCCTCTTGATTAACACCCATTTATCTGACCACAAACCGGAAGCACAAAGATGCGCCTGCCAAAAACATGGGCCCTCGAGAAAGGGGTCCTGGAGGAGAGGGTCCTGAGAAAGAGGGGCCTTGTCGGGGGACTTACAAACACATTGTGCGACCTTCTTCCAGGATGTGACCCAAGACCGGACCCAGCCCCTGTTCCCAGTCCGACTCCTGATCCGGTCCAGGTGCCGCCACCCCCAGTAACGGCTCCGGCTCAAACCTCGGCTCCGGCCCCGCCAACTCCGACACCGACTGTCGTTGACAATCCCGCGCCCCAGGAGTCTCCTGCCCAGGTTGCGCAGCCAACAAACAGTCCGGACACGAACCCCCCGCCAGCTGGAGATTCAGGTTCCAATGGTCCTGGAAACTCGGATTCTTCGGGCTCAGGCTCGTCCAACCCGGGCTCGTCCAACCCGGGTTCTGGCAATCCGGGCTCTGGCAATTCGGGGCCCGGCAACTCGGACGCCAGTGGTGGAAACTCTGGCACATCCGGCGCAGGTTCCGCAGAGAACTCCGACTCTGGCTCTGGCACTGGTGGGGGTGCGGCAACACCGACCCAAAGCAAGAGCGGCCCAGAAGCCACTGGTTTCGCCGCTGGCTCCAGTACCAGCAGCAATGATAGTGGATCCGGAAGGGGCAGCAACTCACCGGACGCTACTGGAAATGGGTCGGTGGCTGCCCCAGGGCAAGGCGGGGAGGCGCAGTCGACGCCAGGGCCTGGGTCAGCAGCTGGATCGGACGGCAGTGCAGGTTCTCAAATGACCCCGGGGCCCGGCAACCTATCCCCCACGGTAACAGTCACTGTCTCATCTCCGGGATCCACAAACACAGGCTCGTCCTCCGGCGTGGTCGTTAATTCCAATGGGTTTGGTGGAGTGCCAGCAGGCCTAGGGGTTGATCCTGGCAGCAACAGCGCCGACAGTGGTACCACGGTTACGGGAGGAGGGAGTTCGACGGGCACTGGATTTGGGAATGGGGAGAATGGCACTAGCCACAGCAACAGCGATTCCCATGGCTCAAGCCAGAGTTCCGTCTTTGGGGTTGTGGGTGGTGTTCTCGGTATGCTTGGGCCCCTGAGGTTCCCATTCCTCCCGTCCGCTGGCTGACTGATCGTGCAGCTCTCCTCCTCGTTCTCTTCGTCCTCCTGGCTTTAGTGGTGTACAGATACCGGCGTACGCCCCGAGTGCAGGCCTTCCTGGGCAAGTGCACCCCCTTCAAGATCTCACCTTACACGCGTGCCGAGCGAGACCGGTCTTCCATCGGCGCGGGCCTCCTGTTTACCGATGGTTGCCACGGGGATGCCTTGATGAGCGAGAAGAGGCGCACATTCGGCTACGGCACGGTCATGCCAGCGCAGCCCAATCCGACCGCAGCGCCCCCCGAACGCGGCGACGCCCTGCCTCCGATCATCACGACATTCGCCCACAGACGATCGCTGAGTCCAATCAGCCCATTCGACGTGTCTCCGCTGTCGGCAACTTTCCCAAGGTCTCCGGCTCCAGCGATTCCGCGACGCTCCAGCCAGGAGTCGCTCGGCGGCGCCAGCATCGCCAGCAGCGGCATATTCTCGGCGTCCATGCTGTCGTTTCCCATGCCGCCGTCTGCGGCGCCCAGCTGCCACGGCTCCCCCCCCCCCACCGCGCATGATCGGCTCCCGGAATTGGCGCTGCGTTGCCAACATCGGCCTGTGCCGCCGCCGAAACCGGCCAATCCTTCGAACTGGAAGAAGCCGGCAGGTTGGGATTGAACGGTTGTATGGTTTGCCCCTCGGTTTGCAACATTCACTTTACTGCTCGTTTTTCCCTGGTGGTTGACGGTTCATGGAAGCTACATGAACGCCGGCTGGGGTAGCTGCGCTGGGCTGGCTGCATGACACTGGCATAAGCCATGGGACCTGGTACGGGCGGATGCCCCTACACAAGCACATGACTATATATTTCACTCCTGTCTCTGGGCCGTGGCCGGCCGCCGTTTGCCATCCCCTTGTCTTAGTCGTCTGTATCTACCATGTCTTTCGCTCTAAGCCCGTGGAATGCATGCGATTCCGGCAAGTATAACAGCATTGGACAGTTGCTCCAAAATGGATATTATGGTCCTTGAGTGTAATGTTGATGTACTATACAAAACCAATTCGTTTTGTTGTTCACCTCCCCCGCCACAATACTTGGCTTGTCGAAACAACCAACAGCTTCTCGAAGATTGGTTGGTCTGCTAGCCCGGGAAGAAACATAGGATGCTTGCATCGTGCCCACGACGTAAAGCAAACGGGCGACTACAGCCAGTGGGGATGGATGTCCGCTGACATTGGCAGAACTGCCTTGATAGGCTGATACCTACCAACATCGATTCCTTTACCTGCTAACACAGCACAAAGTCCAATATGACACTCTCCAGCTCGAGGGCGCGCGAGCCTAGGCTTTACCCCTCCCTATTCCAACAGGCGGAGCCGTTATCCTCCCAACGACCGCGGCCCATCAGACACAAGTGAGGCCTACACACAAGTGAGGCCTACTGCATGCTACGTGCCCCGCCTTCCTTGTAGAAGAAGACTGGCCAGACACTGCCCCACTCTCGGTCAAGGACATAGCATGCTCTTCTTCTCCCTTCACTGTTGGGCGTTGGTCGATGCCTTAAATGGTTGACTTGAGATCTTGGGTCCCCTCTCTAACTCTCTCTTCTCACTCTTTCCTGCCCGGTCCCGTCGCCAATTCTGGTCTGAGCAGCATCCCACTGCTCCCACATCGCCCTCCACCTAAATCTATACTGGTGTACTCTTCTACCGCCGTCGTGCCCCCCCGGCTCAACACTGCACAATGGCTCCGCGAGGTCGAGGAGGTTGGCGGGGCGCCAGAGGCTCAGGCTCGCGCGGCTCCAGAGGCTATCAAGGACGACCGCGGCCAGATCGCCAAGACTCGGCCGTTGCCAGCAGGGCACGACGCCCCTGCGTTGCCTTCCGACGCGGGCGATGCACCTACGGCTCAAACTGCAGGTTCTCCCATAATCCGGAAGACGCCTCATCTGTTGAGGAAATGTCTGAGAATGAGCTACAGGCCAAGGAGGACTACATTGACTTCAGACGGCAAGTCAGACAACAAAATTCGGCCGTGAGCATCCTCCCTAGTCGGGTCGACTGCATGCGCATCTGGACCCTTGCAAACACCATCATGGACGCCAGCAGCCAACAGCTACAGAGCGTTGTCAGAGACATGGCGGATGACGATATTGGGGGTCTCGACTTCGTCGACCGGACCATCCGACTGTGCATTTATGAGCGGGATGACTGCCACAGCCTTCGCATCGGTTGTGCTTTTCTACGGGCCGTCACCCACCCCTCGGTGCTTCAGTCCTTGTCGATCGAAAGCTACGTGGGCACCATCTACCGCATCGTCGGCGGCGGCAACGGAGACCGAGGAATCGCCTTCTTTGCAGATCTGACCCGCGGCTTGTCGCAAACCTCGGAGTCGCCCAAGACATCGCTTGGGCTCATCGTGTCCGCGCTCCACGAGCTGCTGCGCCGAGAACGGCGGTGTCTCCTGAACGAGGACCTCCCTCCGCTCCTGGACACGCTGGACAAGAAGGCAAGGGATTTTGACAGCATCGCTGACGATATCGCCTCGCCTCCATCCGACCTGGATGCTGTCACCAGACATCTTGACATGATACGGCGCATGATGGAAAGCTCACGCGGTCGCCTGCAGAGACAAGAGCCGGGCCAGGGCCAGGCTGCGGCCACCAACGCCAACGCAATCCAGTCCACCTTTCCAAGACATGTCGTGGTCCCGGGCGGCAAGCATGACAATGACTTCGCCGATGCCTGGAAGATACAGATCTTCCCCACCCTGGGCGAGATCACCAGCGACGTCGCGGAATACCTGCCAACGACCGACTTCACGCACCCTAGCTTCCTTGCCGACCCCGTGCACCGGCATCTCGACTGCGCGTTCCGGCTTCTGCGCCACGACATCTTCGGCCCTCTCAAGGACATGATCGGGTCCGTCATGGCTCAGACCACCGGCCGCCAGGCAACTGCGAACCCCTCGATCAGCGGCAACATCAGGGCCCACACTTACACGCAGGCCAATATCCAGCATGTCTTCATCCAACCCAAAGTCGGGCTGGAGGTTCTCCTGTCGTTCGACCAGCTGCCACAGCTCCGCAGTCGCTCAACATCGGACCGACGGCGATGGTGGCAGGAGTCGTCGCGTCTCGAGACCGGCAGTCTAGTCTGCTTCATCCCCACACACACGGACGAAAAGTCCTTTGTGCTGTTTATCGTCACGCGAAAGGACACAGGCGATGATCCAGCCGACCGAAACAAGAGCTCTCTGGTCTCCAAGCACCAAAACCCCTCCATCACGGTGAAGCTGGCGTCGGACACCCAGCAGAACCTGGCCCTGCTGAACCGCATGTACGTGCAGAAGCAGCAGGGCCTGCTGCTCGACCTGCCGGGCCTCATCCCCGAGACCTTTGTGCCCGTTCTCGAGAACCTGCAGCGCATGCTGCGCGACGGCGACCTGGCGTTCCGGCACTCCATCCTGCCGACCGCGGGCGACGGCAGCGACCAGGACGGACACAGGCCCGCCCCCGTGCCTCCGCCCGCATACGCCCGCCGGCGCGGGTTCCGATTCCGGCTTGGCGCCATTGCGCGCAACAAGGCCGCGAATAATTTGAGTATTGATCCCGCGGCGCCCTTGGAGAGCATCTCCCTGGCGACGCTCGAGGCTGCGACGGGGCTCGACCGTGGCCAGTGCGAGGCGCTGGTGGCAGCCCTGCTGCGGGAGTATGCCCTGATGCAAGGGCCGCCGGGGACGGGCAAGTCGTATGTCGGTGTTCAGCTGGTGCGGGTCCTGCTCGACCACAAGAAGGAGGCCGGTCTTGGGCCGGTTCTTATCATGTAAGTGCATGCAACGGTACGCGCCGCGACGACCCGACGCAGGCCGGATGCTAATGGCTCCCCGGACGCAGATGCTATACCAACCATGCGCTGGATCAGTTCCTGAAACATCTGCTGGATGTTGGCATCGACAAGATCATCCGCATCGGGGGACGAAGCCAGGCCGCGGAGCTCGAGGGCAAGAACCTCCGGGTGGTGAACCAAACCGAGTCCAAGACGAGCGTCGAGAACCATATTGTTGGCATGAACTACGGCGAGCGTGACAAGTGCTTGGACAGTGCCGGCGGCCAGATGGGGCCCATCCACCAGGCGCGGAAGGCCCAAGTCTCCTGGACACATCTGCGGCCGTTCCTGGGGCGCCACCACCCAAAGATCGCTCGGCAGTTTGGATCGGAAGATGACGAGGATTTTACCTTGGTCGGCAAGGATCGTATGGCCGTCTGGCTCGGGAACAGGAAATCCGCGGGACATCAGGGGGGAGGGGGAGGGCGCGGCGTACACCAAGACAATATCCCCGAGCTGACACGTCGCGCAGAACAGGACGTCAACTCCCTTGCGCCGCTGGAGCGCTGGGCACTGGCGGACTCGTGGGTCGCCACATCGCTCCAGAGCCAGTCCGATCGCATGTTCGAGTTGCTGAAGCAAGCAAAGGAGCACAAGGAGGAGATCGACCGTGTGCACTCCGATGTCAGCCGTCGCACACTGTCGCGGGCTGACGTGGTGGGCATAACAACGACAGGACTGGCGCGGAATATCAAGATGCTCCGCTCGGTCGGGGTCAAGGTCATCATCTGCGAGGAGGCGGCCGAGGTGATGGAGCCGCACCTCATCTCGGCGCTCATGCCCGGCGTCCAGCACTTCATCCAGATCGGCGACCACCGCCAGCTGCGGCCGCAGGTCCAGAACTACCCCCAGTTCAGCATGGAGACGGCAATGGGGCGGGCGTACCAGCTCGACCGCAGCCAGTTCGAGCGCCGGGCCGTCGGAGAGCCCGGACTGCCGCCGCTGCCGGTGGCACAGCTCCGGATCCAGCGGCGCATGCGGCCCGAGATCGCGGCGCTGATCCGGAGCGTGTACCCCAACCTCAAGGACCACGAGAGCGTGCAGGACCTGCCGTCCGTCGTCGGGATGCGGGATAACCTGTTCTGGCTCGACCACGACCACCCCGAGGACCCCCGAGAAAGCGCTGCCCAGGTCACGTCGCACTGCAACCCGTGGGAGGTCTCGATGGCGGCCGCGTTGGTGCGCCATCTGGTCCGGCAGGGGAAATACACCGATACCGACATCGCGCTCCTGACGCCGTACACCGGCCAACTGCAGAAGCTGCGCGCGGCCCTGAGCAAGGACTTTGAGGTCTTTGTGAACGACCGTGACGAGGAGAAGCTGAAGCTAGACGGGCTCGAGACCACGGCCGACGACGACGACGACGACAAAGACACGGAGAAAACGCTCCAGAAGAAGGCGCTGCTGCAGACCATCCGCGTCGCCACCGTCGACAACTTCCAGGGCGAGGAGGCCAAAGTCATCATCGTCTCGCTGGTGCGCAGCAACAACGCGCGCAAGGTCGGTTTCCTGCGCACCGAGAACCGCATCAACGTGCTGCTCAGCCGCGCCCAGCACGGCATGTACCTGATCGGCAACGCCGTGACATACCAGCACGTCCCGATGTGGGCCGACGTGCACCAGCAGCTGGCCGCGCGCAACGCCACGGGGCCGGCCTTCGCGCTGTGCTGCCCCCGCCACCCGGACACGCCGATCCTGTGCGCCGCGCCCGAGGACTTCGCCCGCAAGAGCCCCGAGGGCGGCTGCGAACTTGTCTGCGAGCAGCGCCTCGAGCCCTGCGGCCACCGCTGCCCGGCGCCGTGCCACGCCGCGCGGCTGCACGATGCGTTCCGGTGTCTGCAGCCGTGTCCGCGGTTCCGGTCGAGCTGCGCGCATCCGTGCCCGCGGCTGTGTGGCGAGCGGTGCGCGCCGTGCCAGGTCCGGCTGGATGGCGTGCTGCTGCCGTGCGGGCATTCCATCGACGGTGTGGCCTGCTGCCGGACGCTGGACCTGCCATCCATCCGGTGCCCGCACCTGGTGGAGAAGGAGGTTGCGGGCTGTGGGCACGCCGTGACTGTCCCCTGCCACACGGATGTCACGGCGGATTCGTTTTCGTGCCCGGCCAAGTGCGCGGGGTTGTTGGGATGCAGCCACCAGTGTCCTGGTACTTGTGGCCGGTGCAGGAAGAACGATGCGGGCGGCGGCGTGGTTCTGGAACACCAGCCGTGTAGCAGGCCTTGTCGCCGGCCGTTCGGTGCCTGCAACCACGTGTGTCCGAGGAAGTGCCATGATGGGAGCGAGTGTGGTGCTTGTGCAAAGCAGTGCGAGGCAAGTGGCGCTTCCAGGCTTTTCCCGGGTGTTTGTCTGCTGACTGTAAGATACACGCAGGTCCGATGCCCCCATTCCCGGTGCAACCAGGCATGCCAGAAGCCGTGCACCCCATGCATCGAGAAGTGCGCCTGGTCCTGCGAGCACAGGGGGGCCTGCTCGCTGCCATGCGCCGCCCCGTGCGACAGGCTGCCGTGCGACCAGCGCTGCACCCAGGAGCTGAAGTGCGGCCACCAATGCCCGAGTTACTGCGGGGAAGAGTGTCCGCAGGATCTTTGCAAGGCGTGTTGCACCAGGGACCGCAAGGAGGCCCAGGTGGACTTCATCCAGCTCCTGCAGTACGCCGCGATCGACCTCGACGAGACACCCATTGCGCGGCTCGGGTGCGGCCACTTCTTTACGGGTGAGAGCCTGGACGGAATCGTGGGGATGAACACCGTCTATGCCACGGACAAGTCCGGGAACTACAGCGGGCTTCAAGACCTCTCCGGGCAGCTGTCGGCCATCCCAGCGTGTCCGATGTGTCGGGTGCCAATCCGCCAGTTTGCAACGAGACGATACAACCGCGTCATCAACAAGGCCGTTCTGGACGAAACGACGAAACGCCTGATGGTGATGGGCCGTCAACGGCTGGCCGAGCTCGAGAAGAAGATTGCGGCAGCGGAGATGCAACTGTCCACATCACAGGAAAGAGGTCCAAACCGACACAAGGCTCCCACCGCGCTAATCAAAGAGGCACACCAGCTCTGGCAGGATATGGACAGCGAGCATCAGCCTACCAAGAAGATCTTTGATGCCACGCGGACGTTCCAGCGTCGCCAGGCCAGAGCATGTGCGGCTTTGGAGGAGAAGATGAACAATCTCCATATAGCCCAACCTCCAGCCCCCAGCCCACCCGCCCACGACCAGCAGGTCACCCTCGGCGCCTACCGACTCGATCTGCGCATGACAGAGGCCATTATCCGGGATATCTACACGGGCATAGCAAGGGGCACCCTCTCCTATACTAACAGCCCCGCCAGAAAACTCGGAACTCCTTTTCTCGGCAGATGCGCCGAGTTCATCGCCAAAGCCCTCGCCGCAAACCTGCCGCGCCTCGCCATCCCCGCCATACTCTCCCACGCCCGCATCGCCCAGCTCAACGCCTGGTACCGCCGCAGCAACCCCAACCTTCCCACTTCCACTTCCACTTCCGCTCCCACCCCCCCGCCCACCACCACCCCATCCGAAACCGCCACCGAAACCGCCACCCGCCTCCTCAACACCGCCCTCGCCCTCTGCGACACCCTCCCCGACGAGACCGCCCTGCGCGCCGAAGTCGAGGCGACCATGCGTCTGTACGAGGGCCCCCGCTACGAGACCGTCACGCCGGCCGAGATCGCAGCCATCAAGTCGGCGATGGTGGGCGGCCGGGGCGGCCTGGCGACGCACGCCGGCCACTGGTATCGGTGCTCGAATGGGCATTCGGTGAGTTTCAGTTTCTTAGGTTTGCATCCTGTCTGTGGTTGCTGATGGTGGTGGCTGATGGGATGGATAGTTTGCGATTGGCGAGTGTGGCATGCCGATGCAGGAGGCGCGGTGTCCCGAGTGTGGCGCGGTGATTGGCGGCCGGAGCCATGTGTTGGTGGGGGGGAATGTGAGGGATGAGGCGATGGAGGCGGCGTGAGATGGGGGGGGGATCGAATTAATGGGGTTCGGGATGTTGTTGTTGTCTGTCAGGGGCTGGCGGAACCCTAACCCTGGGTTTCAACATAGAGGCCTAGTGGGAAAAGGGGCTCAGGGAGAAAAGGTAACCAAAGTCTGCGCCTGGTGTGGCAGTAGATGCTGATGGTCGATTATCTTGATCAAGGCTAGAATTGGGGGACTGGAATTGTCTAATTTCTAGGGCATTGAAACTAAACAGTTGCATTCCACAATCGTATTTCCTGCGCATCCTCGGACTATTCAGTTTGCCCGTTGATCCAGCAACGGCCGCACCTTCCCGGACCGCTTGCCCAGGTAACTACAACCGACAACTTTAATCCCATCCTCTCAAATTCATTCACCCATTGCCCTTGCCCATCGTCTCTTTCCCGTTCTTCTCTTTCACTTTCTTCTCCTTTCCGTTCTTCTCCTTCCGTTTCTTCTCCTTTCCGCTCTTCGCCTTCCCGTTTTTCACCTTCCCGTTCTCCTCCCTCCCCTCCTTCTGTCTTTCCAGCGCGCTCCTCCTCACCCACACCTCACCAATCGGGCAACCCTCACGAGCGACACAGACCCAGTCTCCAATGCCATGTTCTGCCGCAGCAGTGCGCACACCCCTCCCCCCCCCACCGATGATCAAATTCCCCGGTCGGTACTTCTCCTCTTGCTGCATCCGCCGGATTACGCTGCCATGGATTCGTGCGTTTTCAGGAATGTCGCGAACCTCGCCGCAAGGGAGGGGCCACCGGATCGGCTTCCAGGACCCATCCTCTTTCAAGTCCATACGGCGGAATGGCAAGTACCTGGGGACGAACAACTGTCAGCTACTTCATCAACCCCGAAGATGTTCCGTAACTTACTCCATCACTTTCCAGGCCATAACTGACGACCAGCCCAGGCCACTGCCAAACTCAAGCGAGTCGTGGATCAGAGCCGTGTGTGCCTTGTGCATTATGTCCGTGAACGTGAGGGGGGCGTCGCTGGTGCTGCTGTCGGACTCGGTGGTGGCGTCAGCTGCGCTGAAAGGGTCACCAAAACTGGGTTGCTGAAAGAGCTCCGGCGTGCTGGTGGTGTCACTCCTGACCATGATGGGCGGGATTGGGGGTGTTTCAGCGCTGTCTCGGGCTTTTGCCCCGTTTGGTGCTGGTGGTTTATCTGCCCCATCAACCGCACTCGTCGTGCAGAACTCGTGAAGAGCTTCCACACATCCCATCTCGCGGACCCTGTCAGGGTCGAAGTTCAGGCCAGCCCTCATGGCCTCGTGGACCATCCAGGCTAGGGGTACATGGCTCGCGGCTTTGGAGTCTGGGAGCATCTCCCATCCCCCCCCAATGTCGGCATGGCCACCAGCAAACCAGACCTCGTCAATGTCCTGGTCCGTCTCGTCGGCCGACTCAGCCACGGAATCGACATCCTCGTCGTGGGGATGAGGAGCGATGGAAATTTCAGATTTGCCATCGTCGTGGACGCTCTGCCTCGCCGAGGGGGTAGCCATGCTCATCCGTCGAGACGAATGGGAGCGGGCACGGTACGGCGCCGGATCTTCTGGAACACTCAAGGTTCCCCGCCGGCCACGCTCTCCCTCCTGCCCATTGCCATTTGGCACCTCATCAGGCGCAACACTGAACCTCCTTCGATACTTGTCGTGCAACTCATGCATTTTTTTCTGAGCAGTGTTGCGCTCCTTCGCCCTTTTGCCGCAGCCGGTCTCGTAGATTAGGTCCTGCCGGAACTTGGCACGGCGCTCATCGATGGCGACCGCGTGTCGGATTACCTTGGCGGATGTGCGGGCGGTGTACGGGAACTTGCTTCTCTCCATCCATGCAGCCTCGAACTGCGGCACGCTGTTGACCGTGTCGAAAAGGCCAAGGAAACGGATTCGGCGTACTGGCCGGGAGAAGGTCTCTCGAAACCCCCTGAGGAACGTGTACATCTCCTTCTTCTTCTTCAGTCCCTCTGGTGTCTTGTCAGCCTGGCGGCTTTGCCAGCTGGAAAAGGCCTTCCATGCAAACACGACCATCTCTTCGTTGCCGTGCGACAAGAGTCCGACATAGTCGAGCATCTCAGCCAGGAATCGAGCGATGTAGGCACCACGAGAGAATCCGAAGATGAATATCTCATCGCCGGGGTTGTAGAACCGCATCAAGAAGCGATAGCCCCCGACAACATGCTGATCGAATGACGAGCCAATCGCCGAGTCCTTCGCCTTCATGTACCAGGACTTTATCTTTGCAGCCGTGCTGGTGTGGCTCAAGCTCTTGGACACCACATATGTGCCAATTCCCGCTTTGCGCAGTCAGCATCACAACGCGCGCGTGCGGCATGGTTCAACCAAGACTTACGCTGGTAGTAGTGGTCTGCGCCCACAGTCAGTAGGTATTTCTTTGCAAAAGGGACGAGAGTCATACACTGATCACTGGCAGTTCTATCCAGCATTCGAAAGATCTTCAAGATGTTGCTGTCGCTGTCATCGCCATGGAACTTGTTACCCGTCCCATCAAAGCACAGGACAATTTTCCGCGGCGCCCGATGAGGACCGTGGACGTGCTTTTCCCCTGCCATTGCGGTAGCCGGACGAGATGGAAGATAGGTGGAGAAGAAGCCTTCGTGCCAGTCAATGTGAGAGTCAGGACTGGAGGACCGGGTGTGGCTCTCTTGCCCACCAGATGCCAAGTGGAACTTATCCATCATCGTTTTTCGGCTTGCCCAAGACCTTTCGGAGCCTTCTATCGGTTGGGGTGTCACACCACTTTGACTCTATGTCACCATGGAACTCGCGAGCTGCACCATCGCCTCATTGGATCGACCATTCGCATTCCTCCTAATGCGCCAGACAGGAGCGCGATGCCATTGTGTCCCGACCGTTCGGCCATTACGGCACGCGATCTCCGATACAGTCCAGCCACTTACGCTGTGTTTCTCGGGTCTACTCAGCGGAGGCCGATCCTGTCCCGATCCTGTCCCGATGCAAGCATCACGATTACGCCGGCTAGCGGGACTCCTCGGGCCCTCTTGGCGCCTTGGAGACGCTGCGGCCTGACCGATAAGCGGCACGAGTATCGAGTGCGGCACGCTGTTGGGGTCACCTTGATTGGCCTCGATCCGCGCCAGCCGACCCATCGGTCTGGCGGAGAGTGCATAACCGAGCCCCTCAGTGTAGAAAAACCCATGCTCTCAGCTCGCCTGCAGTCCACAATCGAGACGAAACGGGAAGTTGAGGGGTCCCCACCCAGGCGGTAAGAGACTTTGTCCTAACACAGACAACCTGAGTGGTCTGGGACTCAGCCTCTTGCGCAACGGATCGACGCCAAGTTCCGGCCCGTAGCCGTACTCTTCCCTGGTCCTCGGCTCTGGGCCCGGCGCCCAAAAGTCACCATGGAAGAACGAGGTGTCGATCATGGACAACTGCGCACTGAGAGGGTGTACTTTCAGCCATATCCCCACCGATCAACGACGACGGGATTGCCTTCCACGGCCTCCCCGCAAATGGCGGCCAGCGATCAGTGCATGCATGGCATGGCGCTGTGTCGCGGTCTCTGCGTTGCGCCCGGCCTCTCACCCCCTTTCGTGATTGGTTCTTGCATGCGCAGAGGACCGAAGAATTGACCCCCTATCCCTCCTGCATTGGTAACTCGGAGCATTTCAGCTTGCTTGGCGATCTGGGATGCATATCAATTCCCGCCTGTTTGCGGACCGTCACTGGGCAGTGGGCAGACAACACATGTCACCTGCGACTCTGTGCTTTGGAGCTTGCTCGCTTTTCGCCATCGTCCCCTCCCCGCCAGGACTGGTGTAGGACAGCCCCACTGGATCCGCGTGGTGTCGTGGACTCGGTGGACGGCTTGGTGTAGTGCTTCAGTCTATTGGGCCCTGTGAAGCTGCAGCATGGGCCGGGACGGCCTCGGCGTGCCCGCATTGTGCCAGCCACACAAGAGCTGAAGTATGAAAGCTCCGAGGTCAAAAGGCACTGCAATCTTGTCGGCCCGCTTCCAATGCACCTCTCGTGCCTGACTTTAACTTTGAAGGGCAGCGGGAATATCTCGGTCTTCTGTTCTGAAGCGAAGCATCTCTCCTTCGCTCACCCCTGATAACATACCCACGATGGCTGGGGAGAAGGCCATAAACGGCACCACTGTCACCACGATCAGTGGCTCGGGTCATTCCACATTGCCAGCTTCGACTGGTGCTGTCGAAAGCCTCGCCGGCCAGGCAAAGCCGAAACCGACGCTTCTCAAGCTTAAGCCAACAAGAGCAGACAAGCAGGGTGTTGCCAACGCCCTGGAACGACATGGCCAGCTAATCCACCCCACGGTCCAACCATTGCCCAGCCAAGTGGGCGGAGGCACATTCAGCGAGAACAAGAAATGGGGGAAGCTCAGAGATGACCTCAAAGCGCTGCGGTCCGCTGGTAAGTGATCCAGGTGCGCGCATGAGAAGAGGAATTGATGTTGATGCATTCGACAGATTTCAAGACCCTGCAGAAGATGCTTGTTGGCAAGATCAAGGGCGAGAAGATCAAGGACGACCACACCATGCTCATGGAGCGTGTGATCCAGCTCGTTGCTAACCTCCCAAGCAACTCCAAGCTGCGGGTCGAGCTGACAAACACGTTCCTGGGCGAGTTGTGGTACTCGCTGGAGCATCCTCCCGCCCTCTATGTTGGCGACAAGTTCCAGTATCGCCAGGCTGATGGATCATACAACGTGGGTCCTTCACCTTGTGGTATGAATGTCACTCAGAGGCTGACGCCTGGTAGAACATTATGTTTCCGCAGCTGGGAGCAGCAGGGACCTCGTATGCGCGGTCTGTCACTGCCAACGTGCTGCGACAAGGAGCGCTCCCCGACCCCAGCCTGATCTATGACTCGGTCATGAAGCGTACCGAGTACAAGAAGCACCCGAACAACGTCTCGAGTGTCTTGTGGTATTGGGCTAGCATCATCATTCACGGTGAGGTCTTAACACCAGGGACACGCCGAATACCTTCGCTGACACCGGGTTGCAGACCTTTTCTGGACAGACCACAGGGACATGAACAAGTCCAAGACGTCGTCGTATCTGGATCTCTCTCCGCTGTACGGAAGCAACCAGCAGATGCAAGACACAATCCGGACTTTCCAAGATGGAAAGCTGAAAGCCGACTGTTTTGCCGACAAGCGTCTCCTCGGGATGCCCCCCGGCGTCGGTGTTTTGCTGATCATGTTCAACCGCGTCCACAACTACGTTTGTGACAACCTCAGGGCCATCAACGAGGACGGAAAGTTCACACCACCCTCTGCCTCTCTGCCGGCGGAAAGGGCCGCTGCTGCATGGAAGAAGTACGACAACGACCTGTTCCAGACTGCCCGGCTGGTCACCTCCGGGTTGTACATCAACATCACGCTTCTGGACTATGTGCGGAACATTGTCAATGTATGCGCCCCGCACACCTTTTCTTTCCTGCAGCTGCTGACCTGCCTAGCTGAACCGAGTCGATACCACCTGGACGCTCGACCCCCGGCAAAACACTGGCATTGATGTGGGCACCAAAGAGGGAGCCGAGCGTGGGACGGGCAATGTCGTGTCTGCCGAGTTCAACCTCTGCTACCGGTGGCACAGCTGCATCTCCGAGAGGGACGACAAGTGGATCGAGGAGTTCTACCAGGAATTGTTCAAGAAGCCGGGCGAGGACGTCACGGTCCAGGACCTAGTGATGGGATTCGCCAAATATGACGGCATGCTCCCGGAAGATCCGATCCAGCGACCGTTCAACAAGTTCAAGAGAGGCCCGGACGGCAAGTTCAACGACGATGACCTCGTTGAGTGCATCGCGTCCGGTGTCGAGGACTGCGCTGGGTCTTTTGGCGCGAGGAACGTGCCGAAATCGATGCGTGCCGTCGAGATTCTCGGCATCATCCAGGGCCGGAAGTGGAATGTTGCAGGCCTGAACGAGTTCCGGAAGCACTTTGGACTCAAGCCATACGAGTCGTTCGAGGACATCAACTCCGACCCAGGGGTCTCCGATGCGCTCCGCAATCTGTACGACCACCCCGACTTCGTGGAGCTTTACCCTGGCCTGGTTGCCGAGGAGCACAAGAAGCCAATGGTACCCGGCGTCGGGATCGCGCCGACTTACACGATATCCCGAGTCGTGCTGTCCGATGCCGTCTGCCTGGTCAGGGGCGACCGCCATTACACGGTTGACTACAGCTCTCGCAACCTCACTAACTGGGGCTACAATGATGTGCAGTACGACTTGAACGTAAACCACGGCTGTGTGTTCAACAGGCTGTTCATCCGAGCGTTCCCCAACCACTTCCAATACAACTCGGTGTATGCGCACTATCCCATGGTCATTCCCTCGGAGAACAGCAAGATCCTCAAGGATCTCAAGCGCGATCATCTGTTTGACTTCAGCCGCCCGACCCGGATTGCTCCGGATACTGATATCAAATCGCACGACGGAGCCAAACGAGTCATCGATGGCCAGGCCAACTACAATGCGGCGTGGCACAGTGGCCTAGCGCCCCTTGCTAATCAGGGCAAGCTCAAACTCTCGGGCAATGCGTCGGTGCATGACCAGCACCGCCGGAAGGTATCCCAACCGCTGGCTACCGGGGATTTACTCTCTCGGGTCAGGGCATTCTACAAGAAGATCACCGAGCAGCTCCTCGGCGAGAAGAGTTACACCCTCGCCGGCAACAGGATGATTGATGTTGTCCGTGATGTGGCCAATCTCGCACCAACCCACTTCGCGTCTGCCCTTTTTGGTCTTGGTGTCGAGACCAAGGAGAACCGGAAGGGGGTCTACACTCCGCATGAGCTCTACGCGGTCCTCTCAACCATCGCAATTGCTGTTTCCAATGACGTCGACCCTGTCAAGAAGTTTCCCCTGATCGAAGCGGCGAAGACGGTGGCCACCCAACTGAGCTCGCTGATCGAGCGCACGGTCAAGAGCCCAAAGGCAAAGAAAAACGAGCCGTTGAGCGGGTACGGCGCCAACCTGATCAAGGGCCTGTCCAAGGCCGGGCTCAGCCACCACGACATCACCTGGGCCCATGTTCTGGCTACCGCGACCGCTGTCGTGCCCTACCAGGCCAAGCATGTAAGTTGCACTCCTGATCAGCCACTCCGACTTACTAACACTCCTCTAGTTCGCCGAAGCAGTCGACTTCTACCTGTCCCCCGAACGCGCCACCCACCTCGCAGCAATCCACGCCCTCGCCACGCAACCCCCGTCGGTAGAAACCGACTCCCTCCTCCTCGGCTACGCCCTCGAGGGCATCCGCCTCTCCAGCTCAACCCGCCTCCACTTCCACGCCACCGCCGCCGACTCCATCGCCGAGATCGAGAACCCAATCCAACCCGGCGACCGCATCACCATCAACCTCGTACGCTTCTTGCCCCCTTAACAACGGACATGTCCACAGACCACTAACAACCACCCGCCCCTTCTAGACCACAATCTCCCACTCCCCCATCACCTTCCCCGCGCCAGCCGAAATCGACCCCCGCCGCCCGGCCGCAAGCTATGCGCACCTGGCCGCGCTGCCCGACGCCGCCTTCCTCGGGCGCGAGATCGGCGACGCCGCGCTCGTCGAGATGTTCCGCGCGCTGTTCCGCCGGCCCAATCTCCGGCGGGCTGTGGGCCCGCAGGGCCAGCTGAAGCGGGTTGGGGGCCAGCAGGGCGCGGAGGGCGTCGTGCAGTATTTGAGGGAGGACTGGGGGGCGACGACGCCGTTTCCGGTCACGATGAAGGTTGCCTGGGATGAGGTTTAGGGAGGGAGAGGGGTTGGAAATAGTGGAAGGTATAGGGGGGGGTGGGGGGGCAGTCTGTGGTATTTGTGGGTTGTTGGGGTGGTGGGAAGACGGGTTAGTAGGGAGGGACAGTGTGATGTCCTTTGTAATGGGTTCTATTGGGGGTAATGGGAGACTGATCCGGGGAAGTTTCATTGCAAATTGTGCTGTCTGTCGGACCGAAAGATGGATGGGATGCCTTGTGAAACCTAGGGGAACAAAGTTGCCAGGTGACGAAGGAATATCCTGCCCGACGTGCGACCATCCACCCTGGAGCAAGGGTTGGGCATTAGCGGAAGTACAGCGGAATCTAGTGATGATACGATGCATACTACTGACATCCATTGCCTGTGTAAAATGGTTGGAATAGACGGGCACGCGAATGCCTGGCCTGGCAGCAGATAAGGGAGACGAGGAGCTCCGCTCACCGTCGCAATATCACTTCTATAGCATCGTAGCACAAGTTAGCAGCTATACCTAGACATATCGACTACTACGGCGTTACATTCGACCACCTAGTTCCTTACAAAAACCCCGATCCGGACGTGATACTGTCGCACTGACAGAAGGCTTGGCGGAGGGCAGGTAGCAAGTTCGAATAGATAGAAAGGGATGATCCATTCAGAGAAAGAGAAGTGCTCTAATAGAGCCTATATATATATAAGAAGAGTATATATAAGCTTTGTACTAGAGGTACTAAGTTCTACTATACTAAGGCGCTAAGCCCTACATTACAATATACCCCCTAGTTACGAAACGCTAGTAAGTAACTGCTTATATAAGTTAAATCTAACTAGTTAATATACCTATAGCGCGCTATAGTGCCGTTTTATAGTACTAAATAAGCTACCTATTAAGCCTAGTAGCGTAGTGTTAATAGTTACTATAGTAACGGCCCTACGCTATAAGCTCCTTCCTAGAAGGTATACCTGGCTCTACTTTTCTTCTAGCAGCTATAGTAACTATTTTCCTCTAATCGTTAGCGACCTTCTCGATTGCCTCTTTTCTCTTAATAATATAAAAAATCGCTATAGCTTCTAGGGCTACTAATTCTCTACGCTCTTTAGCGTACCCTAGTCGCTTGGCTTTAGCTTGCTGCTACCGCCGCTAGGTTCGCGCCGCCTTCCGTCGCGTAGCTTGCGCCGCCGCCGCTATTAGTACTATTTTGGTAGTTGCTAAGCCTGTCGTTTCTAACGACGAAAACAACAATACTATTATAGTATCTAATTCTCCTGCCGCTACGCCTAGTACTATAATTACAGATACTAAGCTAGTTTCTCCTACGCCTTACGCCTCCTTCCTAGCTTCGTTAGTCTCTTAGGAGTCTTTATCGTTATTAGAGGCCTTGTCGTTAGATATTATAGCTTTAGCTATATCTACTTTAGTTCGCGCTTTAGCGCCTACTACTATTACTTCTAGCTCCGCGTTTATTTATCTATTTTCTCTTTATATATACTTTTAGCTAACTCTTATCTAGTAGAAGAGCGCCTATTAAGGCTAATATATATACGGTTCTATATACTAGGTACGTTACTTTAGTAATGTCTAGACGCTCTTTAGGGGAGTGTTTTAACGTTATTAGGCGTAGTACCTGCTACTACCGCTATACCTATAGGTACAAGTATAAGTAGCTATAAGTTCTTTATAATCTAGATTTTTAAGTTATATTAACTAACTAAGTTAGTTAGTAAGCTTCCTTCTATTATACTATAGGTATAGCGCCTCCTCCGCTCCTTTACTAAAGGATAGCTATAGTTAGTTAGTTCTACTTACTATATATATATATATTAACGATATAGCTAACTATATTATATAGCAAATTACTAATAATCGCGCTACTGTCCGCGTCGCTACGCTTATAGCGTAAGAGAATAGGGAGGTACTAGGTAGAATAGCTATAAGTACTAGGGAGATCGCGCTCTATAAGCGCGTTTTCGATAGTATTACAATCGCTCGTTATAACCTTATAGTTCTAGCGTAGTCGATCTTTCCTAGCCTATAAGGGGAATAGGAGCTTTCTATTAGCGCTAGGGTATTTAGCGCTATCGTACGCTAGGGTTTAATTAATGATTTTCTAAGTATCTACTAAGTACCTTACATCTTATAAGTTTAATAGTAATCCAAAGTGCTTGAACTTTTAACGACTAAGCTACTTAGTAAGACTATCCGCTAGTATTAAACCTATAGATAGATATACTACCTTAAACGACCCTCTACTATACTCTTAGCATAGCTAGAGGTTATAGATATCTATATAACGTAGATAAGTACTAATACGCTCTTTCTCGCCTACTACTAGCTAAATAGTCTGCTAATTGTTATAGAAAACCCTCTAGGGCTTACCTAGATCTAACTCAATATCCCAAAACAAACGCTTAAGCACTATTGTCTCGCGCCTAAGCGTTAATAGTACTAAGAGCTTAGCCTCTATAGACAAAGTTGTTATAGTATCTTAACGCGTAGCCTTCTAGTTAATTAGGCCGCTAAATAGAAAGATAATATAACCCTATAATAAGCGCTATATCTCTATATTATCGCTATATAAGGAGTCTCCTATAGCGACGAGCATCTAAGTACTAGGGGCTTACGCCCCGCTATACTTAATATAGACAAACTAGATACTATATAGATACTAAATAACGCGCTTAGCTACGTTAGTATACTTGGGGCTAGGATTAGTAAGAAACTAAGATAGCTTTGAAGCTACGAAGGCTACGTCCGGCCAGGTTATAATTACTAAATATAGGATTAAGCTAACGAGCTTCTAATACTCTTTGATTTACGTAGGGGTCGCCTCTCTAGTAAATAACCTAAGCTCCTTAGAGAGTATAGGAGTACTAGGAAAGCTCGTACCGTCGGCTAAACTATACTTCTTTATAATCTTCTTAATATACTAATTATAATAGAGCTAGACTTTGCCCTTAGTACGATCCTAAAGCATACGAATACCTAGAAACCACTTAATCTCGCCCTACTTATATACGTTGTACCTTACCTTAATACCGTTAATAATACGTTAAGTAAAGTACGTATCCTTAGGGCAGTTAAACACTAGAAAGTTATTAACGTAGAACATTACTATTACACGCCGCTCTTTGTCGAAAAAGAGGTATAGCTCCTCGCCTAAGGCTATTATCCCAAGCTCGCCTAGGGTTAAGGCAAACTCTTAGTACTAGAGGAGAGGTAAGTCCTTTAGACTATATAGAGCCTTATCTAGCTCTATATAGAAACCTAGCTCCTTATAGCTATTATAGAGCTTATACTATATAGGCTCCCTAGTCTAGGACGTGTTAAGAAATACCTAGGCTACATTAAACTACTAGCAATCTAAGCTAAACTTTACTATAAGCGCTATTATCGTATAGAAAGAGCGCGTAGCTAAAGTAGCGGCGTACGTACTCTAAAGATTATATATATTCTACAAATCTCCCTATACGTAGATATAAGCTTTATAGTTCTTAAGAAAACCGTCCTTATTAAACTTATAGGCGAAGACCTATTTAAGAGGTAATAGGCGGTTCTATATAGCTTCGCGTTTAACTTTCTACTAGGTTTAATAGGTTATTAGGTTACTTATCTCGCTATTAGCTACCTCTTTAAACCGCTCGCTATACTCGTAGGTATTAAGGTCTTACTACCTTATTAGGAGTTTCGGAAGGTTATCTTAATAACTCTAGGTAACACTTAGTATAGTACCTAGCCTTCCGCTATTATTCTAGAGTACTACTACTATAATAATAATATATAGTATTGCTATATACGCTACGTTAGACTAGGATTCTAGGCTTAGAAAGTATATACTATAGAAATCCTACTATAACTCGGGAGTACCTACGAAATTAACTCTAGCTAGGCCCTATTTATTATCGAACTACCTTAGTAGCTTCTAAATCCGTTCGCTCCGGCGCGTCGTAGGCAAGTATATAGTCCGCTACTAACGTACTAATACGCTCGGTTTAGGATACTCTAGCTTAGCTACTTTAGGGGCTAGCAAAGTGCCCTAGGAAGATATTATACCCTCTATAAGTTCGCTACTTATAACAATCTCGCTTTAGATACTTACTAAGCTTTTAAAGTCCGATCTTTATACTCTAAAATCCCTACCTATACTCTTAATATCCTTGCTAACTTCGAGAGCAGACCCCCTATTACCGTCTACGCCCTAACTTACTTAGGTTAACTAGATAATACTCCCTTCTATACTAGCTATAACTAGCTTAGGAGTTTCTTTAAGGGTTAGGAGTCCTCTACGTATCTTTTACGCTCTACCTACCCCTAAGTCCTAACTAGACTCCTAAGGTACTATAGTAGGTAGTGCTATAGTCTCGGTAGTAGGCTTAGCCTGCTCGCTAAGAGGTTACGTAGCGACCTTAAGGGACTCTAAAAGCACTTTCTCTTCGTTAACCTATATATCTAAAATACTAGCGTCCTAGCTCTTCTCCCCTTTGTTAAGAAGATTAGTAAGCCCGTTAATAATCCTAATAGGTAGCTTTTCCTGCTCCTTACGAATAGGGTTGAAGAAAGTTTCCTTATTAAAGGTAATATTCCAGGTAACGATAACACGCTTTAATACTAGTACCTAGATCCTGTAAATGTTAGTACCGCGGTACCTAACTAGGTATCTAATATACCCTTAAGGTATTACCTTAAATGCTTACCTCGAACGCTTTACCTCTTGCTCCTTGTTAAGCGGGTAGGTATAGTAACTATACGCTATAATGCTACTCTAATCTAGTTAGAGGTCCGTAGTAAGCTCCTTAATTATACTTAGAGCGTACTAGCGAAAGTACTACTAAAACTATAATAATAGTATTTCGTTAGGAGACTACTAGTAGTACGCCTTATTAGGGCTTATATTATATAATAGCGTAGCCGTAGGCGTTGTCTCGCTCTAGAGGTTCTTAGGGAGGCCGACGTAAAAGCCTATCTTAATAGCCTTGTTAATAATCTCTTAGCCTATATACTTAGTACCTCTATTAAGCTCTAAAGTATACGTTAGGGACGTCTTAATATTAATACCTTCCTCCTTTACCTATATCTTATAATAAGTAAAGCCTTTAAAGGCTATTACTACCGCCTTATTATCCAACTAAATCTTATAAATAGAGAGGCTATATTACCTTCTTACCTACACCTCGAACGTAAATAGCGTGTTAAAAAGCTCGGCTTACGTCTTAGTTACTAAATAAAAAATAAAAAGCTTACTACTATACTTGTCCTTAATTATAAGAAGCTAGTTCTTACTATCAAAGCTTGTAGGGTAATCGAATAGGTCCTATAAGATCCTCTAGAATAGTCGTATAAAGGCGTTGTCTAAAGGACGGCTTAAGATCACTTAGTATATATATATTTAAGCGTAGCTTGTATATTTAAGTCGCGTAATACCCTTGATCTAAACTCCTCTAACGTTTTAGACAAGTGCCTATAACGCTTCTAGACCTAGATAACTAGATTTAATATACTAGAGCGCGTCCGAATCCTCTCTCAGGTACTATAGATCCTTTAACCGCTATACGGTAGCAGCCTTTATACGCCTAAACACTTTTTCTATCGTTAATGCAATTACTATAGTCCCTACGAAGCTCCTTAGGATATAGCTAGGAATCGTTAAGCAGAGGGTAAAAGGAATATATTTAAGGAAGACAAGATTGTATATACGTAATAGCTTCTTAACTAGGGTGTTCCTCTCGAGCGTACTATAGTATAGCAAGTAGTCTAAACCTAGATACTAGAGTCCTACCTTATATAGAGCTACCTTAGCGACAATGTTAATATAGAATCCCTTGACTATAGCTACATTCTCTAATACTAGGTCTTCGGTAGTAGGTCTATAGCGGCCGTCGATTACGTTCTTAATAATATACCGGCTAGTGCCTATAATCGGGCAAGTAGATATACCGGCCTTTACGTACTTATTTCCTTCGGCCTTAACGAAAGTACTAGGGATAAGTAGATCCTTGCTATTAATAATGTAAATAGTACTATAGTTATTAACCAGAGTGCTCTTAGAGAGTAGGTACTTAGAAAAGAAGAGAGTAGAGAATATACTAAAGGGTCCTATAATTGACGGATTAATTATAGTAGCGTTAATCGAACTAGGGTATCTACCTGAACCGCTTAACGAGGATTTGTCGACCTAACCACGTTCCGCTATAGCAGTACGTACCTTCTTCTAGCAGGGCTCCTTTAGCTAAGTAAGGATCTTAGCCCGCTCTATATTAAGTAGCTACCTAAACTTGCTAGGGACCCTAGTCACCGCTATCTCAAGTGTAAAATAGCAATTAGACTTCTAACTATACTTGCTATTAGGCTAGTAGGGGCAGGGGTTCTACTTAGTCGAGGGGCCGCTACTAGTCTTAGCTTTAGGCGCGTAGCTACCCCCTAATTAGCCCTAACTAAGCGTTAGGAAAGTAGTAAATAGGCTTAGGCCTTTAGCGGCAGTAACGCTAATCTCCTTATTAACTAGAGTAGTAAATATCCTCCTATATTCGTTAAAGGAAGGTACTAGTTAGTATAGACTATCTACCTTAAGTAGATTAGTTACCTTCTAGCTTGCCTAGTCTAGAGCGGTCTTCGCCTAGAGTATATCGAGAAAATCTTTTACTATAAGTATACCCTTAACGTCTACGATATTATACGCCTAAGCGTTCTAGTAGGCTCTAGTCTAGTCTTAGAGCTAGACTATAAGGTCGATCTTACTAATCCTAGCGTGCTCGAGCACCCAACGGTATTCCTAGGTAACCGTTATTAAAACCAAGGTATTAGTAGGAGATACAAGCTTACGAAAGGAGACTATAAGCGTATAGGTTCTAACCTTCCCCTCCCTATAGTTCTAAGTAAAGGCTATAGTCCGTAGACCGCTATTAACTATTAACTTAAGCTAGGCGTTAAGGGTAGTAATACGTACTATAAGCTTATCCTAATTAGTACGCTCCGCTTTATAGTCCTCTCGTTCGATTAGGAGTTCGGTACGTACTACCTTAGGGGTAGGATCCTCCTCGAGCTTTAGCCTAGATTCTAGAGTCCGTTTAGCTTCGGGTTAGCGCTCCTAGTCTATAATAGCTATATTATACTGGATATAGCTTGCTTGTTAGAAGTCTTCTAGGACGCTCTATATAGTAGGAGCCTTAGGCTCCTTAGGCTCTAGAATACTAGTTGTCTTAGGGTTAATGTACTTCTAGACCTTGCAAATATCTTTAGCCTAGTAGCGGAACTATACGAACTATATAGAGTAGCTAGCGCGATCCGTAAGCTTAACGGAGGTAATCTTAGATACTAATATAATAATTTCTAGCGGGGTTGGCGATATACAATTGGAAAAACGTATAGAAAAAAGTGTTCTAAATAGAAAGAGAAAAGAAAATGCACTTCTATAGTATAATAGGGGTAGCTACGTACGACGTTCAGAGTACCAGGGTTATAACTGTTATCACGGGTAGTAAATGCCCAATATTGGGGTACGTATATATTCGATGTGGTTGTACGAGGAACTCAAGATGGTGGGTGTGGCCCGCCGGGGATAAGCCCCACGTAGCGGGCTCCATATGCTACAGGCTCTGCAGGCCCTACATCGCACAACCGCTCTACAATGGCCATACGGCCCGCAATGGCCATACGGCTATATGTTACGGCTAGACCTGTAACACTACCCTCCCTTAAAACAAGCCTCCTCCTTCTTTAAATTAAGCCTATAGTTCGAACGCTCGAATCGTAGCTTTAGTTCCTTCTTAGTACCTACGCTAGGGGCCCTAGCTTGTTCGGATTAGTATCGTGGAACTTCTAAATAGTATTATCGTAGCCGCGTAGATCTGTTACTAGCTACTAAGTTAGCTAGGTATAGCCCTCCTACTTAACTAGGTATTGCTACCTCCTATTCTTTACCTTCCTAAAGTCTCGAATCTCTTTAAATCTCTATTTAACTACTTTGACGCTATTGTCCTAGCGCCTTACTTCCCTACTACAGTTCGCCCTTATATCTCTCTACGCGTTAGCTTGCCCTAGGATTCCCTACTCGCCCTGCTATAGCCGAACTAGTAATATATAGAATATATCGAATATCTTTATATTCGCTAGAAGGCGTAGCGTCACTACGTATAACGCCGCCTTAGTAACTTCGAATAGTCCTTCCTAGTACGGCTCGAGCTTCTTCGTTAGGCGCCCTGTCTTATAATACCGTATATTAAGCATTACCTTATTGCTAATTCTATAGACTAGGGCGTCGCTACGTTTAGCGTTCGCGTTAATCTCGTACTAGTCTTACGCTTGCCTCGCTAGTACCTTCGCTATATCTAGTACTACTTTAAAGCGTATAGATATCTCTATTACCTAGAAAAACTCCCTCTTCTAAGCTTCCGAGAGTTCTAGTAGGTATAGCCTGCTTAGCTCTATACCTATTTGTAGGTAGAAACTATAGTTTATAAAGAAGGGTAATACTCCTATTGTCTCTAACGATATATTGTTCCCTATAAACTCTACAAGCGGTATCTAATCCGCCTAGTTATCCTATACCTAGTCGACAAAAAGGCGTAAATACTATTCTAACTTTACGTTAATCCGTTTAGTCTAGCCGTTCGTTTGCGGGTAGAACGCTAATAATAGCTTTAGAGTTACCGCTAATTATAATAATAACGTTCTCTAGAACGTCAAAACGAACTACGTACCTCTATCTAATATAATCGTCTTAAGCAAGCTATAAAGGCTATAGACCTGTTCTACAAATTAGTCCGTTAACTTATCTACTTCTAAGGTCTCTATTGGAATAAAGTAGCGTATTTTCGTTAGTCGGTCTACTACTACTATAATATAGTTAAAGGTCTAGTTTCTCCTTATATATAGCGGGAGTAGTATAATATAATCTACTAATATATCCCGCTATAGCAAGAGTAGTACCGGTAGCGGCTTTAGAAAGCCCGTCGGTAGCGCCCTTGGCGTTTTCGTCTTATTATATAGTAAGTAGGCGTTATAGTAGTTACAGATTATACTAGTTATCCCGGTCTACTAGTATTTCCAGTTTATTAGATTAATAGTCTTAGTCCTCCTAGGGTAGCCCCTAGGTCCTAATACGTAAGTTCGGTAGATTAGCTATAGCTATATTTCGTCGTTATCTAGGTTAATAAGCATCCTCCCATAGTAGTAAGCCTTACCTGTAATAGCTTAGCACTCTATATATAGCACTTTAAGCTTCGTTTTTATATCCTTTAGCTACGCTCTAGTTCTAGGGTCTGCTAACGCCTTAAGCGTTGCCTTTAGTAGATCCAAGCTCGTATATATCTCGTTTAGCAGATCGTCGATATACCTTAATAGGTCTAACTAGTTAACTATAATCGCCTCGTTATATAGTCTTAGCAGTTTAAATATCTCTAGGTCGAACTAGTTAGGGTCGATTAGTAGCCTCTTACGGTTCTAGAGTCGGTTATCCTCTATACTCTATAGTATATGTTCTAGCTTATAGCTTAGCGTATCTAGTATCGCGTTTACCGATCCTAGCTAGTAGATAATACGGAAGTTAAATCATAATAGGAATTCAGACTACTATATATACCTTAGGGATAGTTGCTTCGTTGTTACGAAGGCCTAAAGGTTCTTATAGTCTATAATAATGTTAAACTAGCCGTTTACTTCTTCTAGTTCTAGTCGCTATTCCTCTAGTGCCTTAATTACCGCTAATAGCTCCTTGTTATAGATATTGTAATTGCATTCCTATACCGAGTGCTTCGTGCTAAAGTAGGCTACTAGGTACTAGTCGCTATTATTGTCTTACTATAGTAGCGTTCTACCTACTAACTAGTCTAAAGCGTTAGTTTCGACGACTATAGGCTTATCCTAGTTATAGATCCTTAGCGCTAGTACCGTCGAGAAGTACGTTTTTAGTTACTTAAAAGCTAAATAGTATAGTCTACTCTATTCCTAGCTTGTTGTTTTCTTCGTTAGGTTGTAAAGTAGCCGCGCTACTCCTAAGAAGTTCTTAATAAATCGTTAGTAGAAGTTCGCGAAGCCTAAGAACCATTATAGCTACCGCCTTATTATTAGCGGTTCCTAGGATACAATAGCTACTACCTTCTCTTTATCTATATCGATACCGCCTAGCGTAATAATTAGGCCTAGGTATTTCGTCCTTATAGTATAGAATTCGCACTTGTTAATATTAACCTAGAGCCCTACCTAGTATAGTCTCTTTAGTACCTCCTTCACTTGCTTAACGTAGTCTGCTATATTTATAGAGTAGATTAGTATATTATCTAGGTACGCTATAGTATATACGTCCAGTATATTATATAGCGTGTTATTAATATAGTGCTAAAACGTAGCGGGCGCTCCCTATAGCCTAAATAGCGTAACTAGCGATTCGTAAAGGCTAAATCGTATTACAAACGCTATTAACTATTCGTAGCCTTCTACTACTTAGACTCTGTTAAACGCTACGATAATATCTAGCTTTATAAAGATCTACGCCCTATAGATAGAATCGAGTGTTTCCTTAATTAGTAGTATTAGATATTAACTCTTTATCGAAACGTTGTTTAGACTTTAGAAGTTAGCGTAAAATCTATACTCCGCCTCCTAGCTTCTAGGTAAGTAGTAGAGGCGCTCCCGTACTCGATTTCGATAGTTAGATAAAGCCTTTCGTTCGGTAGTTATCTAGCTAGCGCTTAACTATACGTAGCTCTATTAGTAAGAACAGTCTATTCTTTAAGAACGGTAGCTTACTTCCTAGTATTAGCTTGATTTTATAGTTATATATTATATATTCGTACTCCGATATACCTTACGGCGCGCCGGTCCTGCTACTAGTTTATATACAAAGGAAACCGTACCCCCTGAACAGGGGGCTAGGTAAAAACCCCTACCTACGCTTCTGCTTCAGCGCTTTGAATCTATCGAACTACGTGTAAAAGGTAGCCCCTATCTCCCTTAGCGGCTCGATTTAGCACTTCCTATACCCTCTCCGCTACTCTTAGCCGCTTTTGCAGCTATCGTAGCTTCTAGTTATAGCCTACAAGCTACGCTATACTCCGTCAGGCGCCCCGAATCTATTAACTAGCTAATAACTACCTTTACTAAGCTCTTATATAGCTATATAGCTCGTTGTAAGACGAGCTATAGATCCTATTGTAACTGTATTTGTAACTCTTCCTAGGTTCTATACTTCGGTAGATCTTTATACTATACTACTAGGTGTTCGATCGTTTCTTTGCCCTCGCTATACTTATAGTATAGTATAGTAATCTCTAGGACGTTTACCCTATTTAGGTACTCCTAGAGGCCGATGTCCCCGCTACGCGCCTAGGTAAGCAGGGAGCTCTAAGCCTTACTTAGACCCTCGTGTCTCTTGAGGGCAAGGTCTGTAAATAGTTATATCGGGGGGTCCTTGTCTGCCGAGCGGTACGTAGGTCTTCTTGCTCTCGTTACGAGCGCGGCGCGCCTCTCCTGGGCCGCTATCTCGCGCTCCTGCTAGGCGAGTTCCACTACTCTATCCGTGTCGAGGGTCTTGTTCTTCAGCTTCCCTATCTTCCACTTTTGCTTGGCCCACTCGTTTGCTACAGCTGCTGCTCTCTCGACTTTATAGTTATATAATCTATATAGTAGTAGCGTATCCGCCTCCTAGGGAAGAAAAGTCTCGAACGTATCGCGATACTCCGCCGGTAGGCGTTTCAAGATATCCGCTACTATTAGCTAAGGTTTGTTACTCTTCTCGAAGAATTTCTAAGCGTCCTCCTCTATAATTCTATAAATCGTTTCTACGTTGCTCTAAAGGGCGTTTATAAACTTATAGTACCGTTCTAGGAGTACTAAAGTATAGTCCTCTAGTAAGCCTTTACGGTTTAATATCTACTTATAAAAGTTATCTAGTAGGGCGTAGAGTATAGCCCTCTCCTTATCCTTCTTCTTATTTAGTATTGCTTGTTCTAGTTAGTTGACCGTTATATATATTACTGTTATACCCTTCTAGCGGTAGAAAAGTATAAAGTTTAGCGCGTTTAGTATCTTAATGTTATTCTTATTAATTACCTTGTTATATAGTAGTAGCTTCGGGAGTTGTTTCGGTAGTAGCAGCGCCTATAGGTACCTACGCCCGTTCACCTTTTTCGCTAGTTATAGCCTCCTTATAAGCTTATTTGGAATAACTACCGCTCTCGATCCTAGTAGGGATAAGGTCTACCGCGGTCCGTTCTTAAGCGCTCTCCAATAGCGTTACAACGGGGATAACCTCCTCTTCCTCTTCTTCTATAGGTTCTCTAGACCCTAGTTATACTCCCTATCCTCTAGTTCTCCTTTATCTAGGACTTCCTTAACTAATACTTAGTATTTTATAGTGTTTTTTATAGTTATAGGTTCCGCGGTTGTAGGTTCTATAGTTATAGGCTTCGCTTATAGTGCTATTAGCTTAGTTATATATCCTAGTAAGTAACATTGCTCTTAGTAACGCTCCCTAAACGTAAGCTTTAGGTCCGCCTAGTTAATTGTTAGGTTGTGTCTTCTTAGCTATAGGAGGCCTAGAATAATTAGATTATCTTTCGCTAGTATAGTAATAAAGAACCGAAGCTTCTCCCTATACTAGCCGATCCTTAGTTCTAGTACTATACTCTATTCGATCTATAACTTTAGTATACTATTAGCTAAGTAGAGTAGCTTCCTCGTTTCTAGTCTACTTAGCGGTATATTATTACGTACTACAAAACTAAAGTCTATAAAAGTAAGACCTATATAGCCTAAATCTACAAGCGCTATATACGCTATTTTACGCTTGCTTATTATAATATAGGAGGATAATAAGATTAAATTAGCTATCTAACCAATAGCGCTAATAAATAAATCGCTACTACCTCCTTTATAATAGCCTCTATACTCCTATACGCGTCTTCGCGTAGAGGCTAGGCATTTCCCTAGTACTATTGTTACTATTCTAGGTCTTCCGTACTCTATTTAGGTTCGTAACGCTCGGCATTATCGTAATCGACTTCTCCTAGAATATAGCCTTAGTCTATAAATCGTATATAGTATATACTATAGCCTCTGCTATTATTGCCGAAGTTCTAGTTATTGTTGTTCTGTTAATACAGGTATCCGCCGCTACTATAGCCTCCGCTACCTATAAATCCGCTATTATTACCGAATCCGCTATTACTATTGTTAAATCCGCCGTTATAGTTGTTTTAGTTCGGGCCGCTATTGTTGTTCTAGTTCGGGCTGCTACTATTATTGCTAAATCCGCCGTTATTGCCGAATCCGCCGTTGTTACTAAATCCGCTATAGTTACTACGGCCGCCCCGCTACCCTCTACCTCTAGCGCCTAGGTTATTCTAGGCTTACTTACCTTTCTCTATACATTTCGCTATAATATAGCCCCTTATACTATAAAGGAAATAGAGACCTATAGCTATATACTACTCCCTCTCTAAGTTAGAGAGTTATAAGATAGTTGCTTTATCCTTAGTAGTAGTTACCTAGTTAACGTCTATAGCGTTTAGGTCCTTGCCTTCCTTCTTAGTATTGTAGCTATTATAGTAGTTCGGCTTATTAGCCTTCTTTAAGTATTCCTTTATTTTAAGGTTATTAGCCTAGGCCTAAGCTATAGTAACCTATCCCTAGAAGTTATCCTAGGCTAGGAGGTTCGTCTATAGTAGGATCAGGTCCTATATTAGCTTTAAAAGCTTCTCTTTTAGCGTATATATATAGGTAGCGTTATCCTAGTTGCTTAGGTTATAGAGGTTCGAGAACTCTATAATAAAGTCTATAAACTTCGTATACTTGTCCTTCTACGCTATCTTACGTAGCTTATTCTCTATATTAGCTACTAGATCTATCGTTACGTACTTCTTAGAAAGGAACTTAATAAACTCGTTAGTAGTTATCTATACCTAGGCTTGCTTATTACCTAGATTCGCGACAATAGTATTAATATAGTTACTAATTCCTATAGCTGCAATTCCTTCTAGTAGCGAAGCTATATAAAGGATCTTCGCTTTTTTAGTTATATATTCTAGCAGCCTTATAGCCTATCGCGCTATAATTAGCGTCTTCTATATTCTAAATTATATAGTTTACTTCGTTAAGTCCTACTTAGAGCCTAAGAACGTAAAGGCGTATAGTATACTACCCTCCCTAGCGCCGCCGCTACTACCTAGCTTCCTAGACTCGATTAGCCTTGTTAAAACGTTATTCTCTACCTATAGAACTATAGCCTTCTCGTTTACCTCGTTTACCCTAACTATCCATCTTTAGATTTCCTCAGTCGCGCCCCTAAGGATATATTTAGTAAGGTTCGCTATTATCCTCTCTATTATATTATCCTTTCTAGTTCTTTTAAGCGCTTTAAGTAGGAGGTTATTACCTATAAACAGCCTATAGTATCCTTCGAAATAACCCTTTAGTTTCGGGTATATCTCTTCCTTTAGGGCTACGATAGCCTCGCTATATATATCCTTAATAGGAATAGACACTTAGGCTATAAAGCTTACGTTAACGTCTATAGTACTTGCTATCTTCTCTATTTAGGTTTCTTAGGTTTAGGTTCTTAGGTTTAGGGGTTCGGGTTTCTTAGGTTCAGGTATCAGACTATCTTATCGTTCCGGGACTAACTATCTTATTAGTTTCTTAGATTTAGGGCGGTCGAATTGTAATTTCGGTTAGTTCGCGCAATGTAAATTCGTTATAATTAATCGACGAAGGTCTACGTATACAAATAGAAGGTACAACCAACTATTACAGGTAGTAAATGCCTAATGTTAGGGTACGTATATATTCGATATAGTTATATAAGGAACTTAAGATAGTAGGTGTAGCCCGCTAGGGATAAGCCCTACGTAGCGGGCTCTATATGCTGCAGGCTCTGCAGGCCCTACATCGCACAACCGCTCCACAATGGCCATACGGCCCGCAATGGCCATACGGCCATATGTCACGGCTAGACCCGTGACAACTGTCATACTGACAGAAGGCTTGGCGGAGGGCAGGTAGCAAGTTCGAATAGATAGAAAGGGATAATCTATTCAGAGAAAGAGAAGTGCTCTAATGGAGCCTATATATATATGAGAAGAGTGCACGTAAGCTTTGTACCAGAGGTACCAAGTTCCACTATGCCAAGGCGCTAAGCCCTACATCACGACAGATACAAATAAATATCATCGAGTTAGAGACGACTAGCGGGCCATTTGCGAACGACGGGGCGTATGCGAACCGGTACCTGCTGTTTCCAGTAGATGTGGCATTATACTAGGAAGAAGGTCCTTGAGATGCTGTCAAATGAGGAAGGGTACCTAAGATCGTGAGAGAGTGAACAGCTCGGTGGCTATGAGGGATACAGGAATACAGTGAGCCGATGCGAGGAGATAACAATGAATTGTTTCAGTCTGTACAAAACGGGAGGATGAAATACCCGGTTACAGCAGCGCCTCCACGGTTCCGTTGCTCTCAAGCAGGACTACAACGGTTGGAGAGAAAGCACCTTGTCCAAGCCGAAACAGGGTCACTCTAAAACTGGAACAAAATTTGAGGTCGCGCCCGGAATCGAACCGGGGTTACCAGAATCAGAATCTGGAGTGATAACCGCTACACTACGCAACCTTGTCCTTTGGATGAGCGGCGACATCGGAATGGAGCCTCTTGGGTGGAGATGTCAAGGGACCACCCTTTATGCCAACACCTCCGCGATGAATATTTGATCGCTACATCACTGCGGATATTGGACAGCACCCTCCGTTGACTCCCACTTGGGGCCCCTGCAGTGGGACCTTCAAGGCTTCACAGGCTACAGGTACATACATGTACATGTAGTGAGGGGCATGTACGCTGTGCAACATTGAAGACGTCATACACATCACACGGGCCAGCCCAGAGTGACAGGCCCCGATCTTTTCGACAACTTCCAACAGAACAAGGTTAGGTCTTTGTGCATACTGTTCTGGCTATGGAAGTGAACGTCACCGACCACCCCGGGTCGTCACCGCAAGAGATCAGGGATGAGCCAGATTGGATCACTCTGCAGTCTCCGTCGATCGGATTCAAGAACCACGAGGGACGCCGACCGGGTATCATCGACACCGAACGCGAGGAGGGGATTGAAGCAGCTCGCCGTCTGCGCGAAGAGCTTGGGCTGAGGATTTCCACCGGCGACTTGGTCAACTTCCGCGATCTGATTACGCATCAGACGAGCTTCCACATACGCCATCCAGAAAACCGCGCGCTCGGTTGGCGTTACGTGCTGGAAACAACAGAGGACTGGGTGAAGAACCAGCAGAGATGGCCGGCCAATTTGCAAAAGTGGGAGAAGGAAAAGGAGGAACGGGAAAAGAAGAGCGCAACGCAGGAGGAGAGGGATAAAAACGGGGCCCAGCCGCAACCTGAGGGCCAAGAGTCGCCAAAGGAAGAAGAAGAGGCACCAGAGGTCACCCCCCAGGAACGTGCATTGTTGGAGGCCATTGAGCGAGAGTCGGGCTACATGGCCAGTTTGAAGGAAAACGACGGCAAGAAGAAATCCCCACAAACACACAACCGCTCATCCATCACCATCGACGAGCAGGACCAGTTCACCCCTGACAACTGGCTCCCCCGCTGCCCCGACCTGATCCGCCTGACGGGAAAACACCCCATGAACGCCGAGCCGTCCCTAACCCGGCTCTTCGAAGGCGGCCTCATAACCCCCAACGAGCTGCACTTCGTACGCAACCACGGCTCCGTCCCTCGCCTGCTCTGGGAATTCCACCGCCTCGACATCTCCCACCACGACACCGCCCTCTCCCTCACCATGGACGAGCTGAAAAACAACTACACCTCCTCCACCATCAACATCCCCATCGCCATCGCCTGCGTGGGCAACCGGCGCAAAGAACTCAACCTCGTCCGCAAAAGCAGAGGCGCCAACAACGGCGCCGCCTCGGCCGGCTGCGCCTACTGGAAAGGCCCGCTCCTCGCCGCCGTGCTCCACTCCGCCGGCCTCCGCGCCAGCCACGCCACCGCGCCCGACGGCACGCGGCGCTGGCTCCACTTCGCCGGCGCCGACACGCCCAGCGCGGGACCCTACGAGACCTGCATCCCGCTGTCGTTCGCGCTGGACCCCTGCAGCGACATCCTGCTCGCGCTGGAGATGAACGACCTGCCGCTGCCGCCGGACCACGGCTACCCCGTGCGGCTGATGATCCCCGGGTGGATCGGCGGCCGGTGCGTCAAGTGGCTGCGGCGCATCTGGGTCAGCGACCGCGAGAACGACAGCTACTACCACGTGTGGGACAACCGCGTGCTGCCGCCGTGGGTGCGCAGCAAGGAGAGCGAGGCCGCCCGCGTGCTGTTCAACCACCCGAGCACCGTGTGCAACGAGCAGGTGCTGAACGCGGTGGTTTGCCGGCCGGCCCAGGGGGAACGGCTGCCGCTGGGGGAGGTCAAGGCCGGGGGGGTGTATACGATCCGGGGGTTTGCGTATAATGGGGCCGGGCACGAGGTGCAGCAGGTCGAGGTGTCGGTTGATGGGGGGGCGACGTGGATGTTTGCGACGAGGGAATTTGCCGAGTTTCCGATCAGGCATGGGAATAAGTTTTGGGGGTGGGTGTTCTGGCGCGTGGATGTCGAGATAGCGCAGTTGGTGCGGGCGCCGAGTGTCATGGTGAGGGCCGTTGACGCGGGGAAAAACACGCAGCCGAGGGAAGCCAAGTGGAATGTGTTGGGCATGATGAACAACTCGTGGTATACCGTCAAGGCGGAGATGGTTGCGGACGACGAGGAGAAGGCTCCGGCAGTGCTGTTCCGACACCCCACCGAGGCCGCAGCGCTCACGGGGGGTTGGATGCAGCCATCGGCGGAGCTCAGGTTGGCACAGGCCAAGCAGGAGGCGGGAACACCGCAGAAGCAGTTCACTCGTGAGGAGGTTGAGAAGCACGACAAGGACGGCGACTGCTGGATTGTGGTGGACAACAAGGTGTACGACGCCAGCAGCGTGCTAGCTTGGCACCCCGGCGGCAAGGCATCGATCATGGCACACGCTGGCAAGTGCCATCACGCAACCACTGAGGAGTTTGCGAGCATCCATGACGACTTTGCCTACCAGAAACTACACGGTGCGGAGTTTCTTACCCCTGAGTACCCCTGTTCTGAGTGCACCGATGCCGCTGACACAACGCAGAATGCGTCTTGGGCCAAGTCACGGAAAAGGCGGCCAGATACATCAAGCAGACAGCCGAGGATGCCGCCAAAGAGCGAGCCAGAGCCGCCCAACAACATGGCGAAGACGGCCGCGTAGCACTGCAAAAGCACCGCTGGGTCCCCGTCAAGCTCGTCGATCGACAGTCGATCTCCGACGACACCCGCACCTACACGTTCGAGCTGCCGGAAGGAAAATCCGAGTTGGGCCTCGGAACATGCCAGCACATCCAAGTCGGCTTCCACCTCCAGGACAAGATGCTCGTTCGACCATACACCCCTACACGGCCCGTCATCCCATCCCCGCCCAACAACCCAAGCGCCACCGCCCGGCCCATCCTTAGCTCAAAACAACCCCATCCACTCCGATGCCACCCCCTCACCCCCCCGGACTCACCAACCACCCCATCCACCACTAACAACACCCGACCCGGCACCTTCGACCTGACCATAAAGACCTACTTCCCGACCCCCGCCCAGCCCGGCGGCGCCCTCTCCAACCTCCTCGACTGCATACCGCTCGGCGAGGAAGTCGAGATCCGCGGCCCGACCGGCGACATCAGCTACCTCGGCAACTCCGACTTCCTGATCGCGCACCCGTCCCCGACCCAGCCGCCGCGGAAGCGCCACTTCCCGCGCGTGTCCCTCGTCCTGGCCGGCTCGGGCATCACGCCCGGGTACGCGCTGATGAAGCGCATCGTGGGCACGCCGGGGGATGAGACGCAGGTGCGCGGGCTGGATGCGAACCGGACCGAGGGGGACATCCTGCTGCGGGCGGAGCTGGATCGGTTTGAGGGGGAGTCTGGGGGGAGGGTCAAGGTGGCGCATGTGCTGAGTGCGGCTGGGGAGGGGTGGGAGGGGGAGAGGGGGCATGTGGATGGGGCGTTGTTGAGGCGGGTGCTGTTTCCGCCTGGGGAGGGGAATGTGGTGTTCTTGTGCGGGCCGCCGGGGCTGGTGCAGGGGGTGGCGCTGCCGGCGCTGAAAGGTATGTGTTTCTTTGGGTTGCGGGGTGGTTTGCCATATGAGTGAGGGAGTGAGTGCTGACTGCGGACAGAATGGGGGTATGTGGAGGATGAAAATATGTTTGGGTTTTGAGTTTTGTTGGTGCGAGGAGGCGTGTTGATACGGTTCGAGGGGCCGGGACTATTATGCATTGATGGTTAAGGCATCCTCCCCCCAGTATTCTGTTCGTCGTTTGGGCTCAGGAATCCATTGTGCTTGGTTGGTTCGGGCTTGCTCGAAAATAGAATCGAGAAAAGAGCAACTTCAACCCTTGCACACCGTCTCTTTCCTCCGGCTAAACGACAACGTCCATAAACTTTGCTCCGAGATTAAAGTGTTTCGGAACATATCGAGCAAGAGACAATTTCATCTAGCATGTGATTCCAACCCCAAATGATGAGTAGGTAGGTGCACACTGCACAGGGCCTGTGTCCAGGAGTTAGATGCCGCGCAAGCAGAGCAGCAGTGTTCCGTTCCAAGTATGTTGCCCTTTCCCAGCAAACTTGATCGGCGAGTACCCTTTGGACCTGCGTGCCTGCCATATCCGACCAGCGAGCCTATCGTTGGCAACGGAGACCATGCACTTGCCCAGCTGGCTCGGGAAAATGGACGAGTGCCTTCCACACGACAAGAAGCGATGCGGTAGGCCAGAGAGGCAATGGCGAGTTGGCCGGCTGCTGGAGGATTACCTTGTTTCCTCGCTCGCCCAATTCCTCTCTTTCTCTTCCAACTTCTTGCAGCTTTTTGGTCTCAACTTCAGCTCTACCACCACCATTCTATTGCCATTCTATCGCAATCATCGTTTTGTTCGCTGTTTCATCATCATCAGCATCAATCACATTACCCAACCGCTCTCCGCGCGCGGCAACTATCACAATGCCGTCCCTGGCAACCACCTTGCCGCTGGCTGCCAGCGTCCTGGCCATTGCCAAAGCACAGCAACTGCCTCCGATCCCCATCTCTCCCCTCATCACAGCTGTCGACATTACTCCAACAGCCACGAACATCCCCAATGCCTGTTACCACGTTGCCGCTCAAATCACGCCGCGCCTCCCGCGTCACCCTACGTACCCTGACTACCTGCAGACCCTTGCCAATAAGCTGGGCGTGGTGTCCGACAACTGTGTCGACGTGACCTACGCAAAGACCGAGCCGGGAAAGACGGCCCCCAATTCCAACCACCTCTTCATGACGTGGCGTGACGACTGGCTCAACCCCATTATCAATGACGTGCGCCAGGTCTGGAAGGCCTGCCACGATGTCCCTGCCGTCATGGACGTTCTGGCTCGGGACCAGTGCTACGGCAAGGTTATCGACGTTGTCAAGTCGGAGTACGACAACAAGCAGAAGGGTCACGGAAAACATGACGACAAGAAGTATGACAACAAGCAGAAGGGCCACGGAAAACATGACGACAAGAAGTACGACAACAAGCAGAAGGGCCATGGAAAACATGACGACAAGAAGTACGACAATAAGCACAAGGGCCACGGAAAACATGACGACAACAAGTACGACAACAAGCAGAAGGGCCACGGAAAACATGATGACGGCAGGAAATACGACAGCAAGAAGCACGATTGTGAAGAGTATTGTCATGGGGGGAGGCATGATGAATACCCTTCGAGAGGCTGCGACGACAAGTCTCATGGTGGATCCGACCGATCCTCAAAAGCCGGCGCCGGATGCACTGCGGGGCGTTGCTGCAAGTCTGGCCATGGCAAGAGTTCGCATGATTCTGGGTACCAACGCCCTTCCTCTGACAACCATGGGAAACCCGAACACGGCTCCGGTGGCCGTTGTGCCAACCGTTGTACCTTGAACCGCCACTCAGAGAAGAAGGAGCACGCAAACGGCAACGGGCATTCAAACCAATGTGGCTCGAACGAGCACTCGGACAGGAAAGGGCACTCCGAGGGCAATGGATATTCCAAGGGCAACAACGAAAACAAGCACTCAGGCGGCAACAAGTATTCACACGAGTCTGGCTCAAACCGGCACTCAAAGGGCGACGGGTGTTCGAATATGTCTGGGCTAAACCATCACTCGAAGGGCGACGGGCACTCCATGGGAAATGAATGCTCGAAGGACCCTGGCTTCAAGGCTGACAAGGGGTACTCTTCTGGAAAGAACGGCACGTCATCATGCAAGTCTGGTGGCGGACATGGTGGCGGACATGGGAGCGTATGCAAAGACAGGTGCAACAAGAAACAAGATCACCATTCCGGCTACTCTTCCGGCGGCAAGAATGGCACCTACGACAAGCATAGGGTTGTGCTGGCAGCGGAGGTCAACGCGCCTGACGCCCGGGCTCCGGTCGTGGTCGGCGGCGCGGGAGTGAACAACATTCCCGCAGCTCTTGGTGTCGCTGCCGCTGGGTTGCTCATTCTCCTCCCAGCATTGCTTTGAGCGACCTGACTGGACCTGGCCTGGTTGGGGACGGGCCGGGATCGCTGGACGGGGCAACATGTTGTGGGGTTGCCAGTGAGTTTTGTATTATTAGGGTCTCTTTAATGTGTTGGTTGTGTTTCGGGTATCTTGCTCTTTGCAGGGCCATGCGGTGTTAAGGGCTTTTGGCAGACAGCCACTCCCAATGCAATGCTCTAATTCTTACACTTGCTTTTCCAACATGCGTAATGCCGATCATGCTCCCTCAACAGTTGCACCCAGTCCATCGACGTACAGTGGTAAAGGGTGTATCTTATGGCCTGTCCCCACCCAGATTGCAACCAGGAACACAGTCCATGCGTCCTTTCGACAACTGGGGAGGGTGGTGCCGTTGGGATGCCCTGAACGGCCGCGAGGCAGCGGTTGGATTCTTCATGTTCAGACTCGGGGACGATTGGGTGGCCGGCTTGGAAACGTCCAGGGGTGGTTCCGAGGCTTGCCGGCAACTAGTTAGCAAATGAAATTCCATTTTCATATCTGCGAGGTCTCTGTTAGCTCTGCCTAGACAGAGCTTTCCGCTGTTGTCTGGAGGTGGTTTCGACAACCAACACGGAACCGTTGGATCTTCTGACAAAGATGTCCCTTCCGCGGTTCTGGCCAAAGACACGCGACCCCAATCACCCTTTCCGGCCACGCCTCTATTGGTAGGGCTGTAGCCCAGAATAGCATGCCGAGGCCTCGGGCTTATGCGGAATATCACGTATGCGCACAGCCGGCTAGAATGGGACTGACATCGTGACCAATCCGCAGACAAGATGAGAAACTCTCGTATCGCAGAATCGCGTGGCCAGCGCCCGCGCCAGTGGACCTCATGTGCGCCAGGGACTGTGGACGGGGACTGGCCTGGCCGAGTGCCGATTCATTGTCGTTGTCAACTATTAATATGTCGGGGCTAGTTACAGCCGCACCGAAAGGGCGCACATTATATGTCCTTTGTTTTCCTCTTCTTCCGAGTTCCGAGGAGCACGAGTCTTGGGCCGAGCTGCTGAAACGGAAGCAAAGATGCGCATCGCCAGTGTGCTCAGTGTTCTGCTGTTGTCGGCTGCCACGCGCGCCCAACAGCAGCAACAGCCCAGAATAGCAGTCAAATTAACGGCAACGGCCCATCAAAAGCAACAGGCCGACCCCAACTTCGTCGCGAGCTTGGTCCGGACAACCCAGCCCCAGGGACTTACCGGATCAGGCGCACCGCTGGTCTCAGTCAGCCCCCTGATTGAACCCAAGATCACCACAAAACTCACGCGCCGCGTCGCAGCTCGAGATGCTGGTGCCGAGACGCCCAACTTCCACGTCTGGTATCAGATTCAGGTCCCGACCCTGAGCCGGACCCCCAGCACCACGGCGACACAAAATGAGACAGGAGCACAAGGGCCGAGACTGGCCTTGCCGGAGGATGTTGTCGCGCTCATCCGGAAGCTCCACGAGCTTCCCGAGGTAGAGAGCGTCCACGCGCTGCATCCTGGCCCGCCCCCTGCGATCGACGCGAGCGATGATCCCCGGAGCGTAGGCCAGGGGTATTTGAACGCTGCGCCCCAGGGCATCAACGCACGCTACGCCTGGGGCTTTGCCGGCGGAGATGGCGGGGGGGTGAACATTGTGGACGTGGAGCAGGGGTGGAATCTCAACCACGAGGACCTGGTAGGTTGTGGCACGGGTACGCGTTGGGGAACTCGGGACTGACATGTCACAGGTAGCGGCGGGAGTCACGCTGATCTCGGGGCGCAGTGCCTACTGGTTTGCCCACGGCACTTCTGTTCTTGGAGAGATGATCATGACCGACAACCAGATCGGCGGCGTCGGGATCGTGCCGGCAGCCAAGGCAAGGGTTGTCTCGCAGCACCGGGACGACTGGTCGTACAACACGGCCGCCGCCATCCTCGACGCTGCCGCGCACATGAGCTTTGGAGACATCATGCTGCTTGAAGCGCAGGAATATGACCCTGTTGGCGGCGCTTACTACTGGCCTGTTGAGGTTGCCGATGCCAATTTTGAGGCGATCAAGGTGGCGACGGCGCTGGGAATCACCGTCGTGCAAGCGGGCTGCAACGGCGGCTACGACCTCGATGCCTATGTCAACCTTGCTGGGCAGCACGTCTTTGACCGATCCAGCGCCGACTACCGCGAGTCTGGCTCCGTCATGGTGGGCGGCGCAAACTCACAGGTCCCGCACACCAGATGGTATGGTTCCAACTACGGCTCCCGCATGGACGTGTACGGCTGGGCGGAGAGCGTCGAGACATCTGATACCGATGACCTCACGGCGACGCAGAACCTCTACACGAGCTACTTTGGCGGCACTAGCGGTGCCTCGCCGATCATCGTGGGCGCGGCGGCTGCCATCCAGGGCATCTCGAACGCCAAGTTCGGCCACAAGCTGGCCCCCTTGGAACTCCGCACCATCCTGGCCACCAACGGGACGGCCAGCAACGACCCTGCTTACGACCGCATCGGTGTGATGCCGGATCTCCAAACACTGATCGACAACCTCTTCGGCGGCGGCACCAACCATACCGCCGACCTCTACATCCGCGACCACGTCGGCGACACGGGCGCCACCCCCTCGCGGCCCCTGTTCGCCAGCCCGGACATCATCGTCCGCCAGCAGCCGATCGCCGACCCGCAATCCGCCCTCGGCACCGGCAGCGGCACCGAGAACAACCCCGCCCTCTCCGACCCCGTGCAGCCCGGCCGCAACCACACCCTCTACATCCGCCTCCTCAACCGCGGCCCCGCCGCCATCACCACCCCCACCAACATCACCATCTACTGGTCCCCCCCGTCCACCCTCACCACCCCCAACCTCTGGCGCC
>MU853426.1:385964-435697 GCA_033297235.1 Trichocladium antarcticum
GGAGTTGTTGGTGGAGGTGCCGCGGGAGGTGTATGGGGATCGGGAGGGGAGGTTTGAGTTTGCGCTGGTGCAGGAGTGGGAGGGGGTGGAGGTGGGGAGGGTGACGTGGAGGTTTGGGGCGCGCGGGCTGTGATGGTGGGTGGGTGGGATGAGGGAGGGGAATGTGTGGATGAATGGAGTTGGGGAGGGGTGTCTCTTATTGATTGTGATGGGATTTCGGCCGACAGACTGCCGTGAAATTCTGAATTATCTGGTTCTATATCGAGGACACCTTTCAGGAGGCAAGCCCTGGCATCATGTGCTCGATCCGTCGCCGAGCTCTCTTTGCTGTCTCCGGATATGGGTTTGGAGATCTCGAGTATAAAGAGACTGTTAAAGGGGGTTTGTCAAGTCCCCTGGGATCAGCGCGGACAGACTGATGGCCATTCCTGTCTGGAGGTGAGTTGTAACGAATCACAGAGGGCAAATACAAGGTTAGGAAATATAATGGCTCGGATGATAAGGATCTTGGGCGTTGCTTTAGCATCACAAATGTCAACTAACTCACCAACTGCCTCCTAACCGCTCGCGCACACACACTTATCTACAAGCAAACGCCGTTGCGACTTCGTCCCGTCACCGCAGGACTCGGCCAAAACATCCCTCGGTGTCGTCGGCACAGTCCTTTTGACCATCTTCAAAGACAGCAGTGCCCGCCACCCAAACCCTTTGTCCGCCCCTGAAGGTCCTGTCGCGATCACCGAACCCCTGTCAGCTTCAGAAACCACATCCATTACATCCAGCAGGTGCAGAGAAGAAGGGAACCAATGCACCATCATCTATTCCATAATTGTCAAATCCAGTGCAGGGAAGCAAAACGATGTGCTCAGAACATGGTGTATTACAACAGTGATGATGGCTTCCATTCCGCAGTCCATCTGTTCCCTGCAATCGCGCTGTGTGTTCCGCCCAACGGCCCAAAGCTATGCCCTGCCGTGCTGACTGACCAAATAGTGCCCGAGCCCATCCAATCTTGCTACAGGGAGCCCAATTCACCCAGTAAATGGCCACATCAGATCCTGGAAGAACACCCCCACGCAAACCCGATATCCTATCCAGAGATTTGTGCAGTCTTCGTTGATGAGCGGGTTCCAGGCACGGATTTTGTCGAGCGTGATCTTGTTCTCGTTGCAAATCGAGATGCACGTTGCGCCTTTCTCGATGGAAACAAACTTCCTGCAGCGCGCGGCGGCACCCGGCATGTTGGGATCCTCGATCGGTATGACGGTCAGGACGGGCTTTTGGGAGCTGGTGGCGGTGGGGATGCCAGCGGTCACGGCGGCGAGGCCGAGCACGGTGAGGGAGGAGAGCAGCGTGGTGGGTAGCATGTTGGCGGCTGGTGGGGTTCTGGGGATTGTAATGAATGGGGTTGATGGTGAGGATGGGGATGGCGCTTTTGAACAGGTTGCCGTGGACAGGTTGCTCTGCAAAGGTGTGTATTTATATCCCGGTTTGGTGGTGACAAACAAGACTTACTTTATCGATGGGATGTGGCGTTTAGGTGAAAGAGACTGGAATTTGCCACGCCCGTCGGCGTTTCCGTTGACTTTGTGCGCCAGGCCTGCTTCTCTCACGAGAGCCGTCCGATCCGGCCAGTCCCCCCTTGAGCGATTCGTCATTATTGGCTGATTGCCTGGTGTGTCTGCTTGTGCCGTTCTATTCTCGAGGTCCCTCGCAGACATCCAGCAAACAGTGCGGGAAAGGGGTTGTAAAACCAATCATGTGATGGGCCAACAGCCATGCCCAACGCAAGAATGTGCCGGGGCAGAGGCCATTGCAATGTACGCAAACTGCCAAGGAGTCTTCAAGTATTAGCGATCTGTCAATCTTGATTCTTGAGACTCGAGGACTATGTAAGTCTCAACAGCTGCGCGTGGAAGAAATAGGGGGCACTGTCGACCTTCCCCATTTTCAGCAGTCTGGCTTTCTTCTGTTACCGCCAAGTTTCGGATTTCGGATTGGTACCCGGCGACCCCCGCACAAACTGTCCTCGGCCATTGTCTTGCCTACTACATAGGCACCTACCAGCAGGAATCACGGTCTGAGACAGGGGTACGACAAAGCGATCCTAGCGCAGCGGCAAGCCCGAGTTGCATAATACCCGTTTTCCCAGCCATATCGCGTCTTTGCAGTTGAGCGAGACTGACAGCGGCTGGTGTGACCACCGGCGCGTGCCCAGACTTCATAGCCGCTGTACGTGACCCAACCTTTGCAACCGTGTTGGGTCGATCTACCCGAGGGCGCCAGCAGTGACCGGGAACTCGACACACAACAACAACAACCTCTGGTACGCGCCGCCCGGTGTAGGTCCTCCAAGGTCAAATGCATACGCTATCCGAATCAGCGAGTGACTTGCCGCCTATATTCTGGACCTCAGTTACATGGGCAACGATGAGGTCAGTAGCTGGGTTAGGGTTAACATAGGGCCCCGGCCTTGTCCAACTCGATATCTCTACCGATGGTATGCTCCAGCTCTCCACGACAGCGACGAGTGAGACACACATGGTACAAGTACCATACATGAACCCGACCGACCTCCCGAAACCCCGCCATCATACCCTCCATACCCCGTCAAAGCCGTGCCGCACCCTTCTGCGCATCCCCCTTAACTGCCACAGCACCCGCCACCGAGCTCCTCCGTCTCTTCCTGCTCACAACCTCCCACCCCCCTCCCCCCTCCTCCTCCCCGTCCCCCATCCCGCTCGGCAGCCGCGACAAGCCTCCCACAACCCCGTCCAGCGCCCGCATCGACTCGGGGCAGACCGACCAGGGGCCCTGCTGCTCCTTACGCAGCGCCGCCACCGGGACGCGGAAGAGGCTGACGCTGACGTACGACTGCCGCGGCCACACGCGTCCGTCCTGCAGCGTCAGCAGGATGCCGTTGTCGGGGTGGCGCGGGGCGGGGTGGATCGGGAGCTGGCGGCTGCGGAAGTCGGCGTCGGTCTGGAAGCGCCCGATCAGCGACTCGCCGGCTTTGAAGGACGTGACCTGCCGGTGGGGGTGGGTGCGATGGTTAGGTCCTGTTTGTGGGGGATGCTGGCGGGGGCGTGTTTGGGGGGATGGAGGGGGACTGGGGACTGACGAGGAGGACATCGACTTCGCCGGGCTCGGGGATGCTGTAGATGAGCACCGGGTGGTCGAAGACATCGGCGGGGAGGCCGGGGAGCGCCGTCTTGATGAAGCGCGCGTTCGGCAGCCATACGATGGCGCCGCGGGCGATGGATGCCGCTCGGTACTTGGTCTTGGGTGCCATTGCTGTCGTCGGGTGACGCGGATATTTTGCGGTGCGGGTATCCTGTGATGCGGCGATATCTTTGCTAGATGTTGATGCGCGAAACAACCAGAACAGGAAATGGAAATTGTGTAAAGTTGGAGAGAGGGATCGGGGATAGAGACCCGCGTCTGGCGGGATGTAACTCGGAACTTGGTAAAGTACGGAGGCGGCAAACCCACGTATTTGGTCCTGTGTGGAGAAAACATATAGAGTTTGGACCAAATGTTCCTCTAGCAGGCTGTTCATGAACACAATGACTGTTTGCTGCGTGTTCCACATCGCGATCAATATTGACGCTTCGATACTGCATGCATTGGTATTCCTTGGACTATCAAGAATGTATAGGGACATACGTGCTTACCTGTAAACTACTCTGTTCGTTTGTCTACCCAAGGTCTTTACTTAAGCAGGAATCTTCTCGTCCGTATCGTGCTGATGGTAGTGGTTATGATGTTGGCATCGTCCTGACTGAGACTCTAGTCTGAGGGGGAGATGACTTTACTTTGCCTCCATCGCTCTGTACATCTAAAAACTCTGTCCGCATATACTAGTAATCTTGTGTAAGGCCCGATGATATTTACATGTATGCATGTAAAGATTAGAGGCGGCCTAGCATGCACTGTAAGGCCGTTTCGGCTACTGTGACAGACTTTTAGCTCAACAGAAGCCGGGTAGCTAATTAACTAGTGCCAAATAGATCCCTAAGCTTCGCATAGGCTTTTGATGAGGCAGATTGATATCGCCGAACATGGAGAGGGAAAACGCCGGAATACTGCCCAGTGCTGCCTGCAGCATCAACGCCAGCATGAATTTGGCATGCAGCGCGAAATAACACCATCACTCCGCCCCAATGGTGTCCGATATCTCTCCAACATGTCAACATGTGCCGGAAATCTCAGTTCCTCGAGTGACAAGTGACAAGTCTGGGACACACTAACCGAGCGACACTCGAACCAAGCCGGCCGTCCCCGCTGGCCCGTTTCAAGAAGACCGCTTCGTTTCCTCCTTGCTATAAGGAATCATTTAGAAAGGAGTGGTGGCTGGCTGCTGTGCCCTGGAGCCGCGCGGGCGAAGCCGGGTTGAAACAGCGCGGCGGGCCAACACGGTCCAACACCGTTGTCGAAAGGATTGACGAAACAAGGCGGCAAAGGAATCAGGATCAGACAGCCCACGGTCGGGCAAAGCCCGAGGCTCATTGTAAGGCACCCGAACAGCCAACTTATACAGGCCCGACGACCTTGACGTTCCCGCGCCGAGAGGGCGGCACACTGTCCTCGCGGTGGTGATTGCGGCCGTTTGGCGGTCGGAAAATGTTTCAATAGCGCTCGGGACATTCACGCGGCCTCTCCTGTCCATTGGTTGGCGCTGCTTGCCCTTTGCTCCTAACCCTGCGCCCCGCGCTTCGCCACCACGCGGTAAAATTCGACCCCACCGACCCCTGCTGACCAGGCCCCGCGGTTGCCGACAGGCGGCCTGGGGGCGTGGCAGGCGCTAGAACTTGGGGAACAAAATCAATCCTGGGCCTTGTAACAGAAGCCCTCCAAGAAAACCAGAACAGGATATAAACCGTCAACCTCGCCGCCAGAAGCCATGCATCGACACACCGCATTTTCACATTCCCAACAACGTCAACACTTTTAGCACACCACTGTGCCATTTCCAGCCGTCCAGACCTCGCATCCCAGCCTCAGCAAGCAACAAGTCAACCCCAAGCTTAGATCTGCACATCACCCCACCCAACACCCCCACCCCACAAGACTCCAATCCCCCCAACATGCCAGCCCCCCAACCCCCCCCGGCCCCCTTCGCCCGCGAGCGTCTCATCGCCGAACTCGCCGTCCAGCGCGCCGCCCTGGTAACCAAACAAGTCCTCTCGAGCATCCACCGCACCACGCCCACCGTCAGCGGCCCCATCAGCCAATTCCGCCACTCCAGCAGCAGCAGCAGCAGCAGCCCCACACCCCGCACCACCACCACCACCACCACCTCCACCACCACCACCCGTACCCCGCCCCGCCCGGCACCCGTCTCACACGCGAAAAAAGACGAATCGCCCGTCACGATCGCCGACTACGCCGCGCAAGCGCTGCTCATCGCCGCGCTGCACCGCGCCTTCCCCAAGGACGTGTTCGTGGGCGAGGAGGACGCCGGCGCGCTGCGCGCCAACCCGGCGCTCGCGAACCAGGTGTGGGAGCTTGTCCGCGCGACGCGCCTTGCCGATGCCGCCAGCGAGGCGCGGCTGGCCCGGCCGCGGGACGTGACCGACATGATGCGGCTGATTGATCTGGGGAGCGCGAAGGCGCTGAAAGAGGGGGGCGGGGGTTGGAAGGGTCGGTTCTGGACGATGGATCCGATTGATGGGACGAGTGCGTTTTTGAAGGGGGGCCAGTATGCGATTTCGGTGGCGCTGGTGGAAGGGGGGGAGGAGGTGGTGGGGGTGTTGGGGTGTCCGAATTTGAAGTTGGTGGAGGTGCAGGGGAAGGTGGGGGAGGGGATGAGTCGGTGGAGGGTGGATGAGCGGGTGGTGGATGGGGAGGGGTTGGGGTTGATGCTGGCTGCGGTCAGGGGCCAGGGGGCGACCATGAGGCCGATTGGGAAGGGGGGATTGCTGCCGGCGACAAATATTGATCGCAGGCGGGGGAAGGCGGCGGTGGATTTGAAGGACATCCATTTCATTGACTCGGCCATGAGCCCGGCGACGTTCACCCAGAAGGTGGCGGAGTTGGCGACAGTGACGGGCGCCAACTACCTCGGGGCCACCAACATCTATTCGTCGCATATGCGCTACGCGGCCATGGTGCTCGGCGGCCGCGAGTGCGTCCAGCTTCGCTGGCCCAATGTGACGGTGGCCAAGTGGTCTATCTGGGACCACGCCGGTTCGCAGCTGATTTATACCGAGTCCGGCGCAGGAAAGGTCACCGACCTGAGCGGCAACCCCATCGACTTCACCGCCGGAAAGAAGCTCTCCAAGAGCTGGGGTCTGATCACGGCCGATGAGAACATCCATGGGAAGATTCTGGGCCTGGTCAACGAGATGCGGATCAAGAACAAGCCTCCTGTTGCTAAGGCTCCCGCTGCGAAGCCGGCCGTGGCAGCCAAATAAGGCCCCAGGGGCACGACGAGCTGGGTGGCGCGAACAAACCATGCACCATTCTCTTCCCTATTTCCCATCATGTCGGTTTTCTTGGGAGTGGAGTGTTACGCGGTCATCATGGCGGGACTGGGCAAGACATGTATCCAGACACAGTGACAGGACGGATAGGTGCGTGTACAGTATCATGGCAGCCTGCAAAGACATCATACCCCTTTCCGTTCCGCGCAAGTAACTGTGTGTAACGCCAGCACGGCCACTCCCACCCGCCCGCGTCTCTCCGTTCTGCAGCGCTACTAGACGCCCCATTAGCACTCACCCAACATTCCTCTCGCGTATCAGAAGGCCTCAGATGCGAGATAACCCCTTTATTATAGTCCCATCACGCCCAACAACACGCCCATTCTTGATCATTACCGCGACCGGACGGGCCGGGCCATTCTGGGAGAGTCTCCATGCCACGGTCCTGCCGTGTATGTTAAGCGTCCGCCCATCTCCGGGTGCAACGATGGCGTATCTGTGTTTAATGTCAGAATAGAACAACAGCAAGCATTTGGGGCACCCGAGTCTCCCGCGACAATCCGCAACACTTACTGGGCTCCTCCTCCTGAACTCGCCGAACTGCTGATGGGCAGTACATAGCTCGAAACCCGGCCTCGGCGTCTCAAGCCCATCGCGGATTGGGGGATTAGATTGCCAAAGATGCGTTTTGTCATCCAGAGAAACGCAGCGGCAAAGACGAGACTTCCTAGAACGGCCGCAAGGATTATAACCGCGGATGTGTCTTGTGGAGGGGGCGCCTGTAACGGGGGTAAAGCGCCCGGCGAATCCAGCGCTGCGGCGTCCCGAGCCAAACTTGTGGTCGAGGGGGGCCGCTGATTTAATATCATCAAAACGGAAACAACAAAGGGTCCGGTTAGTTGCGCGAACGAGTTTATCTGCAGCAGTGGCGCAATGACTTTGTCGAGTCTAATGGATTCAGAAAGAATACTCTGCTGTTGCATTCATGATTTGCAGCTCGCGGCGCTGCCCTAGGGATATTAGAAGGTGCGCGCCGCGTGAGCCCCCAGGAGCACAACGTTTGTGAACCACAGCTTGGTTTACACCGTTTCACCGTGTGGTTGTCCTGTTGTAACACTAATTAGAATCCGACTCCTCGAGTCTTGGACTAGACTAGCATCGTAGAACTAAGCAGTACAAGTAGGGTCTTTTGCTGCATATCAATGCAAGGCGTCAAGAGTAAGGGCCGTTAGGGTATGGCTAAAGTCATGTTTTTCTAGACAACCAACGGTGCACCATTCTCGGTCTTGCGCCTCAGCTGTCCCGTTGTTTAGGTAGGACTCGACCCTGACCTAGCCGAGTATAAGTGGCTCAAAGTAGAAGAATCTTGTAGCTAATCCCAATACCAGGATAGAAACCGAGGCGCTAATTCCAAGTTTCATCATATTGGGACTTGCAAGGGTTTTATGTAATTCTTTATAGACATTGCCTTGCACAAACTGGTTTCCTATTTTCCCGAATTTCTTCTTCCCTTTAGTCTTTTTCACCTTCCTGCTAGTTTCCCATACCAAAAACCCACAACATGCTTCCACTCTTCACCTACTTTGCGTAACCAGCTCCCTCGGTTCTTATTCTTATATCAAGTGTATTGCCTCGGAGCCGGCCGAAGAAGATCACCAAGCGCCTTCCCAGTCTGGGCCAGCCCGGTGATTGGCCCGAAGCAAGCCGCTATGCCCCGCCTAGCCTGCTGCACGTCATCTCATCTCAGACTCAGAGGCAGACCGCGTTTTCCTTCCTTCAACCTCACATTTGCTTTCGTCTCGCCCGTCCTTGGATATGAAAAAAGGCATGGACGAAAAGTGCAGTTTGCCGTTGCATCAGCCAGCTGCTGATGCCGCGCGATGGCGACAGAAACCGCGCAAATCCAGAGCCCTGCGGTTCTTGGCGCTTGGTTGCCTGGGTTTCATCGCGTTTGCCCAGTGGAAGCAGCTTTCTCTGTCTCGTGCCCCGGCCCCGAACCACGACGCCACGGTACACGGCCTTTCCGCCCAACGCTTGCAGGACAACTTGGCCACGTGCAATGCGTTACAAAAAAAGCCCCGGGATCCCATTGGCGCCGGACGGGAACGGAATGCGCGTTTCATTGACGGCCATGCGCCGACACTAATCACGAATGCAACGGTCTGGGTCGGCGAGCCGGCAGCGGGAACTCCGCCCGAAGCTGCGCGCAAGGGCGTGGGCTTCCACTGGATCAAGGCAGACGTTTATGTGGAACACGGACTCGTCAAGAAACTTGAGCCCTCCATTGCACGGTCCGCTGTCGCAGCCGACACCCTCGTCTTCAACGCCCATGGCCGGCCGCTGACGGCCGGCATCATTGACATGCACAGCCATGCTGGTGTGGGCTCGCTCCCGGCGCTTTGGGGAAACGACGACACCAATGAGATGGCATCCGACATCACGCCGTATGTGCGGTCCATTGACGGGCTCCAGCCGAACGATCCGCAAATCCATGTCATCAAGTCCGGCGGCGTGACAACGAGTTTGGTATTGCCGGGATCCGCCAATAACATGGGCGGCGAGGCCTATGTGTTCAAGCACGCCGTGGGAAAGCCCGACGGACGCAACGAGACGAGTGCCGCTGACATGCTGGCCGACCCAGACCGCAACTGGCGGTTCATGAAGATGGCTTGCGGCGAGAACCCGAAGCGTGTCTATGGCAAGCCGGGAAAGGCTGGCCCCACAAGCCGCCTCGGTGAGAGCTGGGAATTCCGAAAGGCATTTGAAGCGGCAACAAAGTTGGTCCGCGAGCAAGACGACTGGTGCGACGCCGCTGCCTCGTCCGGCGTGCACAGCATGAAGAGCTACCTGCCACAGGAGCTGCGCTGGGAGTCGCTTGGTGCCCTGTTGCGTGGCCAGGTGCACTTGAACACGCACTGCTACACCATCCCCGACCTGGAGGCGTTCATCGGACACACGAACGAGTTCAAGTTCAAGATCCGAGCCTTCCACCACGCCCATCAAACCTACTTGGTCCCCGAGGTGAGTTGCCTGCTGTCATCCACGTGCTTGAGCACTAACTCTTTTCTACATGTAGATCCTCAAACGCGCCTATGGCGGAGACCCTCCGGCCTCGGCTATATTTGCCGACAATATGTGGTACAAGGAGGAGGCATACACGGCTTCGGAGTATGCCGGCAAGATCCTGTACGACAACGGCCTGACCCCAATCTTTGTCAGTGACAATCCCGTCTTGAACGCCCAACACGTGCTGTTTGAGGCGGCCAAGGGGTACAAGTATGGCCTGCCTTACCACGCAGCTTTGGCGGCCGTGACCACTGGGCCTGCCGAGCGGCTTGGGTTTGGCGAGAGACTGGGCAAAATAAAGCCTGGATTTGATGCCGATATTGTGGTCTGGGATAGCGATCCACTCAGTGTCGGCGCGGCCCCGGTGCAGGTCTGGATCGATGGAACTGCCCAGTTCGATGACCCAGTGGAGCTGAAGAAGCCCCGTGTCGAGTTAATTGTGCCGGACGAGAGCCTCTCCAAGATCCCGGAAGGGCCGGTGTGGATGGACGAGGTGGTCTTCACCGGCGTGGCCACAGTGCTGCTGAAAAGCGAGGTCAAGGATGTCGCTTCAAAGAACACCGTGGTCCTGTCGAAGGGCAAAGTGACTTGCATCGGCGCTTGTGAGGCCGAGCTGCAGGCCGCCTCCAAAACCAACACGCCCATCATCAACCTCAATAACGGCTACCTCACCGAGTCGTTTACCGCTTTCGGTTCCAAGATCGGGCTGAACGCCATCGATGCGGAAGACGACACCGACAACGGCCCTAGCGGCACTTCTTTCACTCGCGCCGAGGATGGCCTCGCACTCGACACTAAAAAGACCAACGTCGCCCACTCCTACGGCGTCACAAAGGCCATCTCGGCCCCCAAACTCAACCACGGCAACACCCACCACGGCACCAGCGTCGGCTTCTTCACCGGCGCCAAATCCGCGCTTTCCAAAAACGCCATCTTCGCCAGCGACGCCGCTGTCCATTACACCCTTGACACGTCGGCCAAATCGCCATCCACGTCCGCCGCCATCAGCAACCTCCGCCACAAACTCCTCACCGCCGCTACCACCAATGCCACGGACCCCTACTCCGAAACCGCCCACCTCCACGCCGTCCTCAACGGCTCCCTGCCCCTCGTCCTGACAGTCCACAGCGCCGACACCATCGCCACCATCCTCAAGGTCAAGTCCGCAGTCGAGTCAGCCACCAGCTCCACCCTCCGCCTCGTCCTCCTCGGCGCTGCCGAGGCCCACCTCCTCGCCACGGAGCTGGCGGCCGCCCGCGTGGGCGTCGTCCTCGCGCCCCTGCTCTCGTACGCTACGACGTGGGACCAGCGCCGCGCACTGACGGGGGCGCCGCTCACGAACGGGACCGGCGTGGATGTCCTGCTGGATGCGGGGGTCGTGGTGGGGGTCGGGCTGGAGGAGGATTGGTTGGTGCGGGATTTGGGCTTGTTGGCGGGGTGGGTGTGGGCGAATGGGGAGGGGAGGGTTGGGGAGAAGGAGGCGCTGTCGTTGGTGGGTGGCAATATTTATGAGCTGTTGGGGATGGAGGAGCCTGAGGGGCATTTTGTGGTTTGGGAGGGCAGTCCGCTGGGGATTGGGGGAAGGGTGAAGGCTGTTGGGGGCGGTGGGGAGGGGGTTAGAGTTTTTGTGTAGGCGGGTCGGTCTCAACGCCGGGCAACGTCAAACCCATTTTGCAAACAACCCCCTGTCTAGCCGGCATGGCCACCGCCGTACTATGGAAGGGGACAATATTCCATATCACCTACGACCACGGCATATAACCGCCAACCGCCAAAGTCAAGCCGCACCACCATGCCTATTATCTCGGCACCGAGTACGGGAAAGGGAGGGAACCTGTGGTGAGGAAGCCAACACCAGCGGAAGAATCTCTCCCCCGTCTAAATAACCATGTAATAATACCTCGTCGCCTCATCCCACTCCATCAACACCTCCGCCTCCATCTGTTCCATCCTCACCACCTCCTGCCGCCACAGACTAACCGCAAAGCTCATCGGCGCCATCGCCGGCGTCATCATCGCACACAGATACGCCTCCCTCCCCTCCCTCTCCACCCCCGGCTCAGCACCAGCAACACCGCCCGGATTAACCACCGCCCCCCGCACATCCCTCACCCTCGGCCCAACCGCCCCCACAGGACACAGCACCACGGCATAACACTTGCCACCGCCCGCCGCCGCCGCCGCCGCCACCGACGCATGCTCAGGCCCGGGCACCCATCCAACCACCATCCCCGGCCGAATCCGCTCCCTCCACGGCACCCGCGCCACACCATCCTCGGGATCCGCACTACAATCCAGGCGCGCCATCCGCGCCACCGCCGTCCCCTCCCCGCCCTTGGCCGCCGCGAGCGCCGCGCGGGCCCCGACGCCAGCACCGTCGCGGCCGATGGTGTCTGTGGCCCGGGCCTGTCCGCGCTGCGAGTCGATGTGCAGCGCCCACAGCTTGGTCTGGATCGCCTGGGCCTGGGCGGCGGTCACGCCGGGGGTCTGGAGGCTGCGGGCGAGGAATTCGGGGAGGGGGAGGCGGAGGAGTTGCGGGCCTGTTTCGGTTGGGGCGAGGGCGGCGGCGTGGATGGGGGGCGTGCCGGACTGGGGTTTGGGGAAAAGGGAGGGTTAGTTGGTTGCTGGTGGGGGGAAGGAAGGAAAAAGGGGGGGACGGACGTTGTTCCCGATCCAGGCGCGGAGCTGGGCGTTGTCCCAGGTTATGGGGACGGCCGGGTCGTACGCGGCTGGCTTGGGCTTGGGGACGACGACGCGCAGGAGCTCGGCGAAGCGGAGGGTGTTTTTGCTGGCGCCGACGTCGGCCAGGCACGGGTTCACGCAGGCGATGACGACGGTCTTGCAGCTGCGGGCGCTGGCCGGGTCGAAGATGTGCTTGAGTGTCTTGGTCAGGGTGCTGCGGCGGAAGGGGACGTAGGCCGGCTTGGTCGTCTTTCCGGCCATGGAGTCGGCGTCGGCGAGGGCCCGGCCGCGGATGCAGTCCTTGAGGACGGAGAGGCTGGTGTTGATCTCGCGCGCTTCCTTCATACGGGCGGCGTCGTGGCTGACCTTGTCGCGCGCGGCCTCGGATCCGGCGAGGTCGATGAGGTAGAGGACGCCGTCTTCGGCGGAGGGGATCTGCGGGTTCTCGAGACGAATCCGGCAAACGGCATGGGACCGGGAAGAGGTGTCGTTCTTCAAGGTCGAGGCCGTCTGGCGCAGAGACGCGGCGGCTTCAATGTACCCCAGCAGGGTGTCTTTGTCAGACACTTGGTGCTCGTGTACCCCGGCCATCTGGGTGTTGCCAAAGGAGTCCTCGAGGATGGAGATTTGTTTGCGGGAGTTGAGAAGGTCTACATGGGAATTGTCAGTCGGGCTGGCGGAGATCGACCTGAGGATTGCACTCACCGAAGGCTGTTTGCCCGGAGAGCTCGATGATGGAGATGTAAGTCTTCCGCGCGCCCTCCAGTGACCCGTTCATCAGATCCTCCGCCACACGCCGTTCGAGATCGCTGACGGTAAACGTCTTGCCCGACCCCGTCTGTCCGTAGGCAAACAACGTGCCGATGCCCCCGCCCCACGCCCAGGGAATCAGGGGCTTGACCACGGAGTCGTAGATCTCGACAGTCGTCGCATCAGGCCCGAACAACTTGTCGACGGTGTAGTTCGACGACTGTCCCACTGCCAATCAGTTCCAGGTCCCTAGACCGACGGGCCAACACTTACGGTAATCATCGGCAGCCCCCTCACCGCCTGTCTGAGCTCATGCACGTCGGCCGTGTTCGTTGCACGGCGGATGTGCACGCCTGCCGGGATTCCCTGGCTCATTTCGTCGGCAAGCATCGGACGCACACGACTGCAGACGATGATTTCGGGGCTCGCAACAGAGGCGCCTCTTGCGGCCTTCGTGTCGAGCGGGCTTGGTCGAAACTGGGCCACAAGCCGGTGGTAGCGCTCGGCATGGTCGACAAGGAACTGCTCCGAGATGGTTGCCATGGTGGAGAGAAATGCGTAACGACTCAGTGCACGGGTTTGAGTGGTGTGAATGCCTGCGATGCTGCCAGTGCGTTCTCTCAATTCCAGCCGGAGCGGATTTCAGGAGCTTTATCCCGATTTCAAAATACAGCTGCCTGGGATTTTGACAAACAGAAGATTCGGGTAGCCAGGCAACGAAGTTTGCCCTCCCGTTGTGGTTGGTGGCGCCATGCAATAGTGGAAACGGCCCTCCTCTGCCCAATGGACTCGGTTCAGGAGATTCAACGTTAGGCACCAAGTCTTGACCTTAACGTAAAAACGAAGAGGGGCCAGGTGTCGAACCCAAAATATAGGATCGGAATCTGATTGGTCTGAACAGACGGAGGAATCAACAGTGATGATGGCTTCAATTGTGTCAATCTATATAACTCTGAAAAAGCTATATGTAGCTTAAAAGCCTATTTCCTCAGGGGAGCCAACGGATACCCAATGCTATACCAAGACTAATCTGCCCCTGAACCCCTAAGTAGGTTCATCTAATATTGCTACTATAGTCCTACTTTGCTATAGTAGGTTCAATATACCCCCTTAGAGTAACTGCTAGGCAGCTGCTCTAGAGTACTCCTACAAGTGAGGTTATTCCCTAGATCTAAATTCCCTAGTAATCTAGCTCCCTAGTATCCGTTCCGTTCTGTAGCTATCTAGCCTTAGGCTCCCTCTAGTCTCTGTCTCTTGTTTTCTAGTAGAGAGAGTCGGGAGACTCCTTAGCTCCTACCCCCTTATATAGACTATAGGTATCTAGCTATAAGGGCTATACTCTCTTCTATTAGAACCTTACTTGCTCTCTAGTAGATAAGGCTCTTAATAGGCGCTATATTAATAATCTTAACGAATTCTTAGTATTTATCTGCCGTTAGGGCCTTAGTGAACCCGTTAGCTATTATCTTCGTAGTAGGAACGTATTCTACTTTAATCTTGCTAGCTTCGCGCTCTTGCCTTAGCTAGTAGTTGTAGATATCTATATACTTAAGCTTAGTCTATAGAGTAGCGATCTTGGCGTTAACAAGACGGATAGTCTATAAGTTATTATACTAGATTATAATCCAATCGTTATTAAGAGCGACCGTTAGCTTGGAGATTAATCCGCTTATAAATATACCTTCTTTAGCCACTTGCAAGAGCGCTAATAGCTTAGCTTCGGTCGTTAACGTAGTAACTATATCTTACTTGCTTATACGCTATACGATTAAACCGCCGAATAGTTAGATTACAAAGCCTTACGAGCTTTTCGGTTAATAAGGTTATTAGCGAAGGAAGAGTTACTTGCTACGATTAGCTAATCGCCTCCTCCTAGTTAGAGGGTAAAGAAGCGTATATAATAGAGATATCTTAGTACTTAGTCGGCTACCGCGTAGTAGTGTAGGCCTAGGTTATAATTAAATCGGGAAAGTCTTAAGACTATAAATACAATGTCTAGTTATAACGTAATAGCTACGTAAAGTAGCGAACTAATCTTCTTCTAGTAGAGGCGCGTTACACGTAGGTCTATAATGTCCTTATATAGAAGCAGTTCTACCGTCGTTATAGGCGTTCTAGGTATAGCTTACAAGTCCGTAAGCTTCGCGATCTTCTCGATATAGGATATCTAGCTAAGCTAGACAAGCTTCTTTGCTCTCTCTTAGTAGATCTCGATACCTAAGAACTACTATAGCTTGTCGCTACTAGTAAGCTTATATTTCTCTTAGAGCCTACAGACGATCTTATCTACCTTCTCTTGCTTGTTCTTACAGTAGGCAATAACAATGTCGTGAACGTAGAAGAAGACAATAACGTCGCCGTTTATTATTATATATAGTTTACGTAGTATCGAGACAAATCCTAGACTTCTTAGAGTATTAGTTAGCTCGCGTTACTATAGAAGAGGGGATTTTCTTAGCCTATATAGAGCTTTGTTTAGTTTTAGAATGTTCCTACCTCTACGGTAGCCCTAGGGCATCTATATATATATAAGTTTATTAAGGAACGCGTTCACGAACGCGTTAACTACGTCGAATTGAATTAACTCGAGATTAAATCTTACTATAATAGCAAGCACTATTCGGAGTAACTAGATCGTAAGGGTCGCGGCGTAATTCTCTTCTACTACGCCCTTCTATTGTTAATCGCTATAGACTATAAGCTGTACCTTGCACTTGTTAAGGAAGCCGTCTTAGCTAAACTTATAGATATAAACCTATATATAGTCTAGAATCTGCTATATACCCGATTAATAGCGGGAAATCTTATCCTATAACTACTTGATATTGTAGCTAGCTAAATGGTCCCTCTTTGCTTATAGGAAAAGGGCTTCTAGCAGGTGGTTCTCGAGATCGTAATGCTACTTTAGCTTAGGGGGAAGGATATCGCGATATAGGCGTTTAATACTATCTTTCTTCTTTATTAGCTATATAACGCGTTTCTTCGTAATAGTCCCTTATAGTATCTCCTCTTCCTCTATTGTTTTTGCTTTCTTAGGCTTAATTAATAGGGTCGTTATCTTTCGCTAGAGTTAGTTAATTGTAGCTCTTATAATAGGCTTATCTCTTAGTATACTAACTATAGTCGATAGTATACCTATATAGAAAGCTACGTACTATAGTTCGAATACCGCTACGATTTCTATAGTATTGTCGGCTTTTATACTAGTAATTAGTATAGTCAATAGAGTAGCGGGAGGTATTGTAGGAGGTGTTTAGTAGAACTTAGGGAAATCGCTAGAGGCGTTGCCTTTAACTACAATAGTATCTAAGATTTCTTCCTCTATTTCTTCTTCTTCTAATACGTTATCGGTTAGGTAGAAGGCGATGTCCTTGTCTTCTTCGTTCTTATCTTCAGGTTCTTATTTATCTGGTTTAGTAGCTAGGTTTCTTGTCTCTTACTCTATAAGCTACTAGGTAAGTGCCTCTAGGTCGACTTGTTTTTAGTTAATTACGATACGATTAGGGTCTCTAGAAAAGACCTATGTTTCGTCGAAAATAACGTCTCGGGTAGCTACAACATCGTTGGTTCTAGGGTTCTAAATTCGGTAGATATTAGAGGATTAGTATCCTACTAGGTATCCTATAAAGGCCGTTAGCTCGAATCTCTATAGTCGGCGCTCCTTTTTCTATACTATAGCTGTTATAGCGAATGCTTTATAGCTATATACCTTCAAATGATTTAGTGCTAGTTTTCATCGTTCTATTATAACTATACTTCTCTTTTCTAGACTCTTGTAGAATATTTCGAATAGGGTCTTCTACCCGTTGCCTTACCTTAGTATATAGTTATAGAGGTAGACTGATACTCGGGAAATCTCGAGCTATAGTTTAATTAGGAAGTTAGCGCTTAGAGCTATATAACGTTGTTTTTCTTTGATTATACCCCCCGAGCGCTCTACTACCCTATTCTATTCTTACGTATAGGTAGCGTAAGGCTCGACTTTAACTCCTTTAAGTCCGAAGAACGCGTTAATAGCGTCGGTTTTAGTAAACTCGTTATTATACTCGATCGCTTTAGGCTTAATCTTATACTAGGTCTCTAGTATACGGAATAGGGTCTTTAGGGCCGCTAGGATATTATTGCCTTTATAGTCCTTTATATAGTAGTCCTATATATATCTAGAGTATCGGTTAGTAGCGAGTAGTAGTATAGTATAGTCTTATCGCGCGCCTAGGTATTCGTAGAAGTCGATAGCGATACGGTCTCCCGGCTTTAGCGGGTCTAGGCGTAGTTCGCGGCTAATTCTTCGTTTAGCTTTGCTATATCTGTACCTATTGTATTAAACCGTAGTAATGCCCTTGATCTTAACTCCGTAGGCGCTATTAACAAGGTGTTCAAGGGCCCTTGGACCTAAGTAGCTAAGTCGTAGGTGCTATATTATCGCATCTGCTCTAGATAGTGCCTACGCGGTCTAGGTGTTAAGTTTCTGTTTTCTAGTAGCGAAGGCGGCGTATATAGTAGTCTAAGGGATATATTCTAGAACGAATTAGCTATATCGGTCTTAAACGTCGTAGAGGTATACTATATCTCCGCGCTATAGGCAGTTGTTACGTATATCCTACTAGATACTGCGGTTCTTAAGTTATTAGAGAGAGACGAGATTATAGGCGAAGGTTAGGTAGAAGGCTACGTCCTTAAGAGTAATAACTTAGGATCCGTTCTTAGTCTTAACTATAATATCGACCTTGCTATATCCCTCGATAGTAATAGGGTATTCTCCTGCCTAAACGTAATCGGACGGGCTTACAAGGTAAGGTAGTAACTTAAACTAGGAGAGGTTATTATATAGGTAGATAGTTAAGCCGGAATCGAGGATAGATAAGTTAACTAGAGGGTATATAAGCTACCCTATTTAGAAGGCCGCTAGTGTAGTAAAGAAGCTTATAGTATACCTTCTAACTATACGTCCGTACCTAGCTAGCTACTATACCTACTTTTTAAAGTAGAGCGTTAGAAAATTCTCTAATATCTTAGTAGCTTCCTAGCTAGGTGCCGATGTTATCTCTAAAGAGGTATTCGTCTAAACAGGGGGGGCCTTAGCTATTTGATTAGCTATCTAGTACTTTTAGGGGGCTACTGCTAGTTTTATAGAGTTTTAGCGCTCTTCTTCTACTAAATCTATAGTAGGTATCTTGTAGGCCTTTCGGCACTTTTCTTCTACTAGTATTAAAGTAGTAGGTCTCTCTTCTACTGTTTTTAAGGTAGTAGGTCTTTTATCTACTGTTTTTAAGGTAGTAGGTCTCTTATCTACTAGTAGCAAAGTAGCGGGTATCTAGTATTTAGCTACCTTTAGTTATAAAGTAGGGCGGTACTCTAGGGAAGTACGTTGTTATTATATGCTCCTACTAGGGGCTAACGCTATAGGGAGTTAATCCCGATCTTAGGATAACTCTTTTAGGTTAGTTCTCTATCTCTTTAGCTTTATCCGCCCTATTTTAGCTTTAATCGAGGGGTTAGCCTTAAGGTTTCTTTCTATTCTCTAGAGGATATAGTCTCTAGGTATAAAGCCCTAGGGGGCTCTAGATAGGTATAGATAGTAGTATCTCTTTATATTGTAGGTTCTATAATACACCTTGTATAGCGCGATCTCCTCCTTGTCCTACTAGGAACTTATATCGCCTCTCTTTCTCTTGTCTCTACTACCGAACGTCAGGAACGCCCTACGGGTAACCCTAGGCTTCGATTTCGGCGGGAGGTCTTAGGCGCCAATCTGTAGTTAGCGGGTTATATCCTCGATCGTATAGTCTTAGAAGTTAGTAGTAACTACTCTCTGTTTTTCTAATCGAGTAACGAAGGTAAGGGGTGTCTAGTTTATAGCTTTGCTTAGGTTAGTAATCTATACGATCGGGAGGCTTCCCTCCTAGATATCTCTTATAATAGCTTCCTCTATTAATATCTCCTACTTCTTAATCTATAGCTCGAAGTCCTCTTGTACTATAGTCGCGAACCTCGATTGTTTAAGGATAGCGTAGTACGCTCGGATCTTCTCGCGGAGGGCTATAGCAGCCTCGATATCGTTAGCCCCGAATCCCTTGTAGATACGGTACTACTTATCGACGCCTTAGTCTACGCGAAGTCGGGTTGTTCGTAGCTAGACCTAGACCGTATCTATAATAAAGTCCCGGAGCTTCTAGACTTCCTTCTATTATTAGGCCGCCTCTCGGGCCTTCTCTTAGTAGTTGTTCTCTAAGATAGAGAGCATCTGGTTCTATACTATTAATAGGTATACTTGCTTAGCTACTCGGGTAGCTACGACAGTAGCTGCGTTATCGTTGTTGCCGCCGCCGGCTCCGGCGTAGGCGCTTACGTAGGCGCTAGCGTATATCTAGGTAGGGGCGTAAGCTATACCGCTTTAGGTAACTTGTAAGACAGGTGTATCTACGCCGTTGTAGTCGATATCTTATACTAGGGTTAAGGCTAGGTTCAAGCGATCGAACTTAGCTATAGTCTTAGCTTTATATATAGCCTAGGCTATATTAGGATCGAACTTGCTAGGGTGCTTAAGTAGGGCCTTTTTACCTAGGATATAGTCTAGCAGTTCGTATAAGGCTACTTCCAAGGTAAACTAGACGTTCTAAGCGTACTAGTTAGCTAGCTTCTTAAATATAGCAAGGTTAGTAGTCGACTTAGTAGTAGATATCTTAACTACTAGCTAGCTCGAAGGTTTAGGCTAAGGCGGTCGAAGGATTAGTACTTTTAGCGTTGCTTAAAGGTAATTTAAGTAATAAGACTCTTAATTGTCGAACCTAAAATATAGGATCGGAATCTGATTAGTCTGAACAGACAGAGGAATCAACAGTGATAATAGCTTCAATTGTATCAATCTATATAACTCTGAAAAAGCTATATATAGCTCAAAAGCCCATTTCCTCAGGGGAGCCAACGGATACCCAATGCTATACCAAGACCAATCTGCCCCTGAACCCCTAAGTGGGTTCATCCAATATCGCCACCATGGTCCCACTTTGCCACAGTAGGTTCAACACCAGGAGGACTATTAGCAATAGTGTGATCCGTATCCCTTTTGGACATATATCACTTTTAGCCAGCTATATATTTCGCATCTCATTTCCACCAAAGCAATATTTCGAGATGCAAGTACCGTGATGGCGTGACCTACTCGGTCGTCGTGTGGAAGACTTGAAGATGTTTTCCAACAGCAGAACCAGCCGAATCTTCTCGAGCAAGGGTTTTCGACTTGCCTTGGGATACTAAACAACCGCCAAATTTTGCCCAGAACATCCTCTGTAAATTGATGTGTTGTAATATTCAGAGACATCCCTGACAGCGTTGATTAGGTATTACCTGCCTGGATTAAATGGCTGTGATATACAGAAGATTGGGTTAGGTACGCTCCTAACTCTACCAAACAGCGCACGGATTGCGATTGTGCAATGACTTCAGATCGAAAAATGAACCGATCTTCTCCCATCTCGCCCTCAAGCTTCCAGATCCCTTTAGGCATCCCAAGTTTCAATGCTTGTTGCCTGGACAGCATCACAACCCTAACCCTCTGTCATACCCTGCCATGCCCGAAATCCTCAGAGAGTTATTGATTTTAGTAAATGCATTAGGCTAGCCCTATGGATTTCTTGGCAGGATTTCGACATGTTGGCTGTCTACTTGCAGGGGAAGACATTTGGTGCTAGATTTATATAAATGGTCTATGGCCAATGTAAGAAATCCTAGGAATTCGGGATGTGCCTTCGAGTAGTTCGATCATTGTCTCGTAGCACGCTTCACGGGAATATCAAATGGTCTGTAGACAGCGAGAATGTGACTCTGTTGGTCGTCGAGATGCGATGCACACTAATTACCACATGGGCAAAGAAGTGCATGAACCAACGTCCTATGTCCGGGCTCAGCCGAAGTACACCTTGCATGTGCTTCCCGGGTCCAACTTCAAAAGTTGTCGAACCCAAAATATAGGATCGGAATCTGATTGGTCTGAATAGACGGAGGAATCAACAGTGATGATGGCTTCAATTGTGTCAATCTATATAACTGTGAAAAAGCTGTGTATAGCTTAAAAGCCTATTTCCTCGGGGGAGCTAATAGATACCTAATGCTATACTAAGACTAATCTGCCCCTAAACCCCTAAGTAGGTTTATCTAATATCGCTACTATAGTCCTACTTTACTATAGTAGGTTTAATACACCCCCTTAGAGTAACTGCTAGGTAGCTGCTCTAGAGCACTCCTATAAGTAAGGTTATTCCTAAGATCCAAATCCCCTAGTAATCTAGCTCCCTAGTATCTGTTCCGTTCTATAGCTATCTAGCCTTAGGCTCCCTCTAGTCTCTGTCTTTTATTTTCTAGTAGGGAGAGTTAGGAGACTCCTTAGCTCCTACCCCCTTATATAGACTATAGGTATCTAGCTATAAGGGCTATACTCTCTTCTATTAGAACCTTGCTTACTCTCTAGTAGATAAGGCTCTTAATAGGCGCTATATTAATTATCTTAACGAATTCTTAGTGTTTATCTGCTATTAGGGCCTTAGTAAACCCATCGGCTATTATCTTTATAGTAGGAACGTATTCTACTTTGATCTTACTAGCTTCGCGCTCCTACCTTAGCTAGTAGTTGTAGATATCTACGTGCTTAAGCTTAGTCTATAGAGTAGCGATTTCGGCGTTAACAAGATAGATAGTCTGCGAGTTGTTATACTAGATTATAATCTAATCGTTATTAAGAGCGACTATTAGCTTAGAGATTAATCCGCTTATAAATATACCTTCTTTAGCTACTTGCGAGAGCGCTAATAGCTTAGCTTTAGTCGTTAACGTAGTAACTATATCTTACTTGCTTATACGCTACGCGATTAAACCGCCGAATAGTTAGATTATAAAGCCTTACAAGCTTTTTCGGTTAATAAGGTTATTAGCAAAGGAAGAGTTACTTGCTACAATTAGCTAATCGCCTCCTCCTAGTTAGAGGGTAAAGAAGCGTATATAATAGAGATATCTTAGCACTTGGTTAGCCGCTACGTAGTAGTCTAGGCCTAGGTTATAATTAAATCGAGAAAGTCTCGAGACTACGAATATAATGTCTAGTTGTAACGTAATAGCTATATAAAGTAACGAACTAATCTTCTTCTAGTAGAGGCGCGTTATATATAGGTCTACGATATCCTCGTATAGAAGTAGTTCTACTGTCGTTATAGGCGTTCTAGGTATAGCTTACGAGTCTATAAGCTTCGCGATCTTCTTAATGTAGGATATCTAGCTAAGCTAGACGAGCTTCTTTACTCTCTCTTAGTAGATCTTAATACCTAAGAACTACTATAGCTCGTCGCTACTAGTAAGCTTGTATTTCTCTTAGAGCCTACGGACGATCTTGTCTACCTTCTCTTGCTTGTTCTTATAGTAGGCGATAACAATATCGTCAACGTAGAAGAAGACAATAACGTCGCCGTTCATTATTACGTATAGTTTATATAGTATCGAAACAAATCCTAGACTTCTTAGAGTGTTAGTTAGCTCGCGTTACTATAGAAGAGGGGATTTTCTTAGCCTATATAGAGCTTTATTTAGTTTCAGAATGTTCCCGCCTCTATAGTAGCCCTAGGGTATCTATATATATATAAGTTCGTTAAGGAACGTATTTACGAACGCGTTAACCGCGTCGAATTGAATTAACTCAAGATCGAATCTTACTATAATAGCAAGTACTATTTGGAGTAACCGGATCGCAAGGGTCGCGGCGTAATTCTCTTCTACTACGCCCTTCTATTGTTAATTGCTACGGACTACAAGCTATACCTTATACTTGTTAAGGAAGCTATCTTGGCTGAACTTATAGACGTAAACCTATATATAGTCTAGAATCTACTATATACCTACTTAATAGCGGGAAATCTTATCCTACAACTACTTAATATCGTAGCTAGCTAAATAGTCCCTCTCTACTTGTAGGAAAAGGGCTTCTAGCAAGTAGTTCTCGAGATTATAATGCTACTTTAGCTTAGGGGGAAGGATATTACAATATAGGCGTTTAATACTATCTTTCTTCTTTATTAGCTATATAACGTGTTTCTTCGTGACAGTCCCCTGTAGTATCTCCTCTTCCTCTATTGTTTTTACTTTCTTAGGCTCAATTAACAGGGTGTTACGGCAGTGGGCACAGTTAACCACTGCGTAACACCATCAAAAGATGGAACGTTGTTCGATCCCTAGACCAAACACGTAACTGTACCTATGAACCATGTCACGGTTCAGCCCGTGACACTACCTTCCCTCTAAGCGCCTTCCGTTCCGCTCGGGCGTACGGTCTCTAGGGCTCCGTGCCCTAGTTTATAGCCCTACCGAAAAGACTCCACCGTCTTTTCCCCTTGGGCCCACTTTAATCGTGCATTCCCCGCATGTCCGCAACTAGCATCGTACTTGTGCCTGCCGTCAACACCGACCGAACCACGAATTGAACGCGAGCCCTTGGGTGTAGATCGAACAAACTGTTACGGCAGTGGGTACAGTTGACCACTACGTAACACCATCAAAAGATAGAACGTTGTTCGATCCCTAGACCAAACACGTAACTGTGCCTATGAACCATGTCACGGTTCAGCCCGTGACACAGGGTCGTTATCTTTCGCTAGAGTCGGTTGATCGTAGCTCTTGTAATAGGCTTATCTCTTAGCGTACTAACTACGGTCGATAGTATACCCGCGTAGAAAGCTATATACTATAGTTCGAATGCCGCCGCGATTTCTATAGCATTGTTGGCTTTTATACTAGTGATTAGCGCAGTCAATAGAGTAGCGGGAGGTACTGTAGGAGGTGTTTAGTAGAACTTAAGGAAATCGCTAGAGGCGTCGCCTTTAACTACAATAGTATCTAAGATTTCTTCCTCTACTTCTTCTTCTTCTAATACGTTATCGGTTAGGTAGAAGGTAATGTCCTTGTCTTCTTCGTTCTTATCTTTAGGTTCTTATTTATCTAGTTTAGTAGCTAGGTTTCTTGTCTCTTGCTCTATAAGCTACTAGGTAAGTACCTCTAGGTTAACTTGTTTTTAATTAATCGCGATATAATCGGGGTCTCTAGAAAAGACCTATATTTCGTCGAAAATAACGTCTTGGGTAGCTATAACATTGTTAGTTCTAGGGTTCTAAATTCGGTAGATATTAGAGGATTAGTATCCTACTAGGTATCCTACAAAGGCCGTTAGCTCGAATCTCTATAGTCGGCGCTCCTTTTTCTACGCTATAGTTATTATAGCAAATGCTTTATAGCTATATACCTTCAAATAATTCAGTGCTAGTTTTCGTCGTTCTATTACGACTATACTTCTCTTTTCTAGACCCTTGTAGAACATTTCGAATGGGGTCTTCTACCCGTTGCCTTACCTTAGTGTATAGTTATAGAGGTAGACTAATACTTAGGAAATCTCGAGCTATAGTTTAATCAGGAAGTTAGCGCTTAGAGCTATATAACGTTGTTTTTCTTTAATTATACCCCCTAAGCGCTCTGCTACCCTGTTCTGTTCTTACATATAGGCGGCGTAGGGCTCGACTTTGACTCCCTTAAGTCCGAAGAACGCGTTAATAGCGTCGGTCTGTCGAACCCAAAATATAGGATCGGAATCTAATTGGTCTAAACAGACGGAGGAATCAACAGTGATAATAGCTTCAATTCTGTCAATCTATATAACTGTGAAAAAGCTATATGTAGCTTAAAAGCCCATTTCCTCGGGGGAGCTAACGGATACCCAATGCTATACTAAGACTAATCTGCCCCTAAACCCCTAAGTAGGTTTATCCATTATCGCTACTATAGTCCTACTTTACTATAGTAGGTTCAACATACCCCCTTAGAGTAACTACTAGGCAGCCGCTCTAGAGTACTCCTACAAGTAAGGTTATTCCTAAGATCTAAATTCCCTAGCAATCTAGCTCCCTAGTATCCGTTCCGTTCTGTAGCTATCTAGCCTTAGGCTCCCTCTAGTCTCTATCTCTTGTTTTCTAGTAGGGAGAGTTAGGAGACTCCTTGGCTCCTACCCCCTTATATAGACTATAGGTATCTAGCTATAAGGGCTATACTCTCTTCTATTAGAACCTTGCTTGCTCTCTAGCGGATAAGGCTCTCGATAGGCGCTATATTGATTATCTTAACAAATTCTTAGTGTTTATCTGCCGTTAGGGCCTTAGTAAACCCGTCGGCTATTATCTTTGCAGTAGGAACGTATTCCACTTTGATCTTGCTAGCTTCGCGCTCCTGCTTTAGCTAGTAGTTATAGATATCTACATGCTTGAGCTTAGTCTATAGAGTAGCGATCTCGGCGTTAACGAGACGGATAGTCTACAAGTTGTTGTACTAGATCGTGATCTAATCGTTATTAAGAGCGACCGTTAGCTTAGAGATTAATCCGCTTATAAATATACCTTCTTTAGCCGCTTGCGAGAGCGCTAATTGTCACGACCCATCCAGCCCTGTCTCTGCAGTCCGCTCTGATTGGCTGCTTCGCACCTACTTAGCGCCCCGTTTCTCATTTCCTGTTATATATATAGCTGTGTTCTTACATACTCTCTTTCCTCTGTCTCTTCCTTCGATATATAACAATTAATGCAACGTATCTCTCCTATATGCTCTTCTAGTGCTACTATAAGCCTACGTAAGAGTTATAAGCCTGGTGCTCGTTTCCCTTTGTATAGTAGCTAAACCCGTTATAGCTTGGAAGTATTGTTATTCTACAATCCTTATAACTCGTTTTACTATTCTTACAAGTCCCGCCGCCTTGTTCTTTATAATCGCTATCGCCAAAGCCCTTATATAGCTTCCCTCGTTTTCCGTTTGAACCGCTCTTATATAGCCGTTCCGCGAAGTCCTTTAAAGTCGCCCCGCCCGCGTATAAGTCAAGCCGCTCTTTAGCGCTACTCTCTCTGCCTGTTCCGCTATACCGCTGTACCTTCTAGATCTCCGTCTGCCTCTATCTGTTGTTCTTCTATAATAGAGACTTCTACTACTATAGACACAATCAGGAACATTACTATCCTAACGGACATCCTGCTTAAAGGTCTTACAGATTGGCCGATCTAGAAGCGTTATATCGAAAGCGCCGCTATTACCCTCTACGTTTATAATATCGTTCGTTTCGATTAGAACGATGTCACTAAGGAGGCGATGCTTGGTGGTTTTTAGCCACCCTCTACTATAGAGGCTGTTGCTACGCTAATAGTACGAGACTAAGTGGAATAGCTCGCCGAGGTAACTACCTAGAACGAGAAGCTAGTTGCTACTTATAGTCTAGAGCCTATCCCTCCTTAACGCCTAAGTCTAGAAAGGATCCTTGTCTAGCACTAAGCTAACTAGACTAGGTACGCTACTTAGTAACTTACTCTAGGTATAAGCGTTAATAAGAAGAACCTGGATACGCTATACAAAGTTATTATCGCTACTGTCGATCGCGAGCGTTATAACGCTACTAACGAGACTAACCTTATAGCGTAGCAACTTAGCGTACGTACGCTCCTCCGTACTCTAGAACGCCAAGTCGGAATCTTAGATAATATAATTGCTAATATAACCCGCTAACGGTATCTCGCTTATCTTAAAGAGGCTAAGTAATCTAATATAGACCTATAGACCTAGATCGCTAACTACCGCTAGGCTTACTAACGCGCTAAGGTAGCCGGTCTCGAGTGCATTTGTAGTACTCTACCTATTCTGGACTTCCTTTGTATCACGGGTGGTAAATGCCCAATGTTAGGGTATGTATATATTCGATATGGTTGTACAAGGAACTTAAGATGGTGGGTGTGGCCCGCCGGGGATATGCCCTACGGCGGGCTCCATATACGCTACAGGCTCTACAGGCCCTACATCGCACAACCGCTCCACAATGGCCATACGGCTATATGTCACGGCTAGACCCGTGACACTACCCTCCCTTAAAACAAGCCTCCTTCAAATCAAGCCTACGGTTCGAACGTTCGAATCGTAGCTTCAGTTCCTTCTTGGCACCTACGCTAGGGGCCCTAGCTTGTTCGGATTAGCATCGTAGAACTTCCAAATAGCATTATCGCAGCTACGTAGATCCGTTACTAGCTACTAAGTCGGCTAGGCGTAGCCCTCTTACTTAACTAGGTATTGCTACCTCCCGTTCTCTACCTTCCTAAAGTCTCGAATCTCCTTAAACCTCTATTCAACTACTTCGACGCCGTTATCTTAGCGCCTTACCTCCCTGCTATAGTTCGCTCGTATATCTCTCTACGCGTTAGCTTACCTAGGGATCCCTTGCTCGCCTTACTATAGTTAAACTAGTAACACGTAGAACGTATCGAATATCTTTATATTCGCTAGTAGGCGTAACGTTACTACGTGTAACGCCGCCTTAGTAACCTCGAATAGCCCCTCCTAGCGCGGTTCGAGCTTCTTCGTCAGGCGCCCCGTTTTATAATGCTATATATTAAGCATTACCTTGTCGCCGATCCTATAGACTAGGGCGTCGCTACGTTTAGCGTTTATATTAACCTTGTAACGGTCCTACGCTTGCCTTACTAGTGCCTTCGCTATATCTAGCACTGCTTTAAAGCGTATAGATATCTCTATCGCCTAGAAAAACTCCCTTTTCTAAGCTTCCGAAAGTTCTAGTAGGTATAGCCTACTTAGTTCTACGCCTATACGTAGGTAGAAACTGTAGTTTGTAAAGAAGGGCGATACTCCCGTTGTCTCTAACGATATATTATTCCCTATAAACTCTACAAGCGGTACCTAATCCGCCTAGTTATCCTATACCTAGTTGACGAAAAGGCGCAAATACTACTCTAACTCTACGTTAATCCGTTTAGTCTAGCCGTTCGTTTGTAGGTAGAACGCCGATAATAGCTTTAGAGTTACTGCTAATCGCGACAATAGTATTCTCTAGAACGTTAAAACGAACTATATACCTCTATCTAATATAATCGTCTCGGGCAGGCTATATAGGCTATAGACCTGTTCTACAAAGCGGTCCGTTAACTTATTTACTTTTAAGGTCTCTATTAGGATAAAGTAGCGTATTTTCGTTAGTCGGTCTACTATTACTATAATATAGTTAAAGGTATAGTTTCTCCTTATATATAGCGGGAGTAGTGTAATATAATCTACTAATATATCCTACTATAGCGAGAGTAGTACTAGTAGCGGCTTTAGAAAGCCCGTCGGTAGCGCCTTTAGCGTTTTCGTCTTGTTATATAGCAAGTAGGCGTTATAGTAGTTGCGGATCGTACTAGTTATCCCGGTCTACTAGTATTTCTAGTTTATTAGATCAATAGTCTTAGTCCTTCTAGGGTAGCCCCTAGGTCCCGATACGTAAGTTCAGTAGATTAGCTATAGCTATATTTCGTCGTTGTCTAGGTCGATAAGTATCCTCCTACGGTAGTAAGCCTTACCCGCAATAGCTTAGTACTCCGCGTATAGTACTTTAAGCTTCGTTTTTATATCCTTTAGCTACGCTCTAGTTCTAGGGTCTGCTAACGCCTTAAGCGTTGCCTTTAGTAGATCTAAGCTTATATATATCTCGTTTAGTAGATCGTTAATATACCTTGATAGGTCTAACTAGTTAACTATAATCGCCTTGTTATATAGTCTTAGTAGTTTAAATGTTTCTAGATTGAACCGGTTAGGGTTAATTAGTAGCCTCTTACGGTTCTAGAGTCGGTTATCCTCTACGCCCTATAGTATATGTTCTAGCTTACGGCTTAGCGTATCTGGCATCGCATTTGCCGATCCTAGCTAGTAGATAATACGGAAGTTAAATCGTAATAGGAATTCGGACTACCGTATATACCTTAGGGATAGTTACTTCGTCGTTACGAAGGTCTAAAGGTTCTTATAGTCTATAATAATGTTAAACTAGCTGTTTGCTCCCTCTAGTTCTAGTCGCTATTCCTCTAGTACCTTAATTACCGCTAATAGCTCCTTGTTATAGATATTGTAATTACATTCCTATACTAAGTGCTTCGCGCTAAAGTAGGCTACTAGGTGCTAGTCGCTATTGTCGTCTTGTTATAGTAGCGTTCCGCCTACTAACTAGTCTAAAGCGTTAGTTTCGACAACTATAGGCTTGTCCTAGTTGTAGATCCTTAGCGCTAGTACTATCGAAAAGTATATTTTTAGTTATTCGAAAGTAGATTAGTATAGTCTGCTCTATTCCTAGCTTATTGTCTTCTTTATAAGGTTATAAAGTAGCTATACTACTCCCGAGAAGTTCTTAATAAATCGTTGGTAGAAGTTCGTAAAGCCTAAGAACCGTTGTAGCTACCGCCTTGTTATTAGCAGTTCCTAGAATACAATAGCTACTACCTTCTCTTTGTCTATATCGATACCGCCTAGCGTAATAATCAGGCCTAGGTATTTCGTTCTTATAGTATAGAACTCGCACTTGTTAATATCGACCTAGAGCCCTACCTAGTACAGTCTCTTTAGCACCTCCTTTACTTGCTTTATATAGTCTGCTATATTTATAGAGTAGATTAGTATATCGTCTAGGTACACTGTAGCATATACGTCTAGCATATTGTATAGCGTGTTATTAATATAGTACTAAAACGTAGCGGGCGCTCCCTATAACCCGAACGGTGTAACTAGCAATTCGTAGAGGCTAAATCGTATTACGAACGCTATTAACCATTCGTGGCCTTCCGCTACTTAGACTTTGTTAAACGCCGCGATAACATCTAGCTTCGTAAAGATCCGCGCTCTATAGATAGAATCAAGTATCTCCTTAATTAGTAGTATTAGATATTGACTCTTTATCGAAACGTTATTTAGACCTTAGAAGTTAGTGTAAATCTACACTTTACCTCCTAGCTTCTAGGTAAGTAGCAAAGGCGCTCCTATACTTAATTTTAATAGTTAGATAAAGCCTTTCGTTAGGTAGTTATCTAGCTAGCGCTTAACTATATGTAGTTCTATTAGTAAAAACAGTCTATTCCTTAAGAATAGTAGCTTGCTTCCTAGTATTAGCTCGATTTTATAGTTATATAATCTATACGGTAGTAGCGTATCCGCCTCCTAGGGAAGAAAAGTCTCGAACGTATCGCGATACTCCGCTAGTAGGCGTTTTAAGATATCCGCTACTATTAGCTAGGGTTTATTACTCTTCTCGAAAAATTTCCAAGCGTCCTCCTCTATAATCCTATAAATCGTCTCTACGTCGCTTTAAAGGGCGTTTACAAACTTATAGTACTGTTCTAGGAGTACTAAAGTATAGTCCTCCGGCGAGCCTTTGTAGTTTAATATCCGCTTATAAAAGTTATCTAGTAGGGTATAAAGTATAGCCCTCTCCTTATCCTTCTTCTTATTTAGTATTACTTATTCTAGTTAGTTAACTATTATACGTATTACCGTTACGCCCTTCTAGCGGTAGAAAAGTATAAAGTTTAGCGCGTTTAGTATCTTAATATCGTTTTTATTAATCGCCTCGTTACGCGGTAGTAGCTTCGGGAGTCGTTTCGGTAGTAGCGGCGCCTATAGGTACCTACGCCCGTTCACCTTCTTCGCTAGTTATAGCCTCCTTATAAGCTTATTCGGAATAACTACTACTTTTGATCCTAGCGGGGATAAGGTCTACCGCGGTCCGTTCTTAAGCGCTCTCTAATAGCGTTACAATAGGGATAACTTCCTCTTCCTCTTCTTCTATAGGTTCTCTAGACCCTAGTTATACTCCCTATTATCTAGTTCTCCCTTATCCGGGACTTCCTCGACCAATGCTTAGTATTTCGCTATATTTTTTATAGTTATAGGTTCTATAGTTGTAGGTTCCGTAGTTATAGGCTTCGCTTATAGTACTGTTAGCTTGGTTATATATTCTAGTAAGTAACGTTACTCTTAGTAACACTCCCTAAACATAAGCTTCAGGTCCGCCTAGTTAATTATTAGGTTATATCTTCTTAGCTATAGGAGGCCTAGAATAATCGGATTGTCTTTCGCTAGTATAGTAATAAAGAACCGAAGCTTCTCCCTATACTAGCCAATCCTTAGTTCTAGCACTATACTCTATTCGATCTATAACTTTAGTATATTATTAGCCAAGTAGAGTAGCTTCCTTATCTCTAGTCTACTTAGCGGTATATCGTTACGTACTACGAAACTAAAGTCTATAAAGGCGAGACCTATATAGCCTAAATCTACAAGCGCTATATACGCTATCTTACGCTTGCTTATTATAATATAGGAGGATAATAGGATTAAATTAGCTATCTAACCGATAGCGCTAATAACTAAATCGCTACTACCTCCCCTATAATAGCCTCTATACCCCTACGCGCGTCTTCGCGTAGAGGCTAGGCATTTCCCTAGTACTATTGTTACTATTTTAGGTCTTCTATACTCTATTTGGGTTCGGAGTACTTAGCATTATCGTAACCAACTTCTCCTAGAACGTAGCCTTAGTCTATAAATCGTATATAGTACGTGCCGTAGCCGCCTCCGCCGTTATTGCCGAAGTTCTAGTTATTATTATTCTATCGATACGGGTATCTGCCGCCGCCGCAGCCTCCACTACCTCCGAATCCGCCGTTATTATTGTTCTAGTTCGGGCCGCTATTATTATTCTAGTTCGGGCCGCTATTGTTACCGAATCCGCCGTTATTACCGAATCCGCCGTTATTACCGAATCCGCCGTTATTGCCGAATCCGCCGTTGTTACTGAATCCGCTATAGTTGCCGCGGCCGCCCCGCTACCCTCTACCTCTAGCGCCTAGGTTGTTCTAGGCTTACTTGCCTTTCTCTATACATTTCGCTACGATATAGCCCCTTATACTATAGAGGAAACAGAGACCTATAGCTATATACTGCTCCCTCTCTAAGTTAGAGAGTCGTAAGATAGTCGCCTTATCCTTAGTAGTAGTTACCTAGTTAACGTCTATAGCGTTCAGGTCCTTGCTTTCCTTTTTAGTATTATAGCCGTTATAGTAGTTTAGCTTGTTAGCCTTCTTTAAGTATTCCTCTATTTCGAGGTTATTAGCCTAGGCCTAGGCTATAGTAATCTATCCCTAGAAGTTATCCCGGGCCGGGAGGTTCGTCTATAGTAGGATCAGGTCCTACATCGGCTTCGAAAGCTTCTCCCTTAGCGCGTGTATATAGGTAGCGTTATCCTAGTTACTTAGGTTATAGAGGTTCAAGAACTCCGTAATAAAGTCTGTAAATTTCGCGTACTTGTCCTTCTACGCTATCTTACGTAGCTTGTTCTTTATATTAGCTACTAGATCTATCGTTATATACTTCTTAGAAAGGAACTTAATAAACTCGTTGGCAGTTATCTATACCTAGGCTTGCTTATTGCCTAGATTCGCGACAATAGTATCGATATAGTTGCTAATTCCTATAGCTACAATTCCCTCTAGTAGCGAAGCTACGTTGAGGATCTTCGCTTTCTTAGTTGTATATTCTAGCAGCCTTACAGCCTATCGCGCCGTGATCAGCGTCTTCTATATTCTAAATTATATAGTTTGCTTCGCTAAGTCCTACTTAGAGCCTAAAAACGTAGATACGTATAGTATACTACCCTCTCTAGTGCGGCGAAGGCGGCGGCGGGGTCGACGGCGACGGGCGGCTTGCTGCTGTCGGCTTGGGCCGTCTTGCTCTCGCGCGCCAGGTACTGGAGCTTGGTCTGGCGGATCCACTGCTTCCTAGACTCGATTAGCCTTGTTAAAACGTTATTCTCTACTTATAGTACTATAGCCTTCTCGTTTATCTCGTTCGCCCAAACTATCTATCTCTAGATTTCCTTAGTCGCGCCCCTAAGGATATATTCGGCTAGGTTCGCTATTATCCTCTCCGTTATATTGTCCTTTCTAGTTCTCTTAAGTGCTTTAAGCAGGAGGTTGTTACCTATAAACGGCCTATAGTATCCTTCGAAATAACCCTTTAGCTTTAGGTATATCTCTTCCTTTAGGGCCGTAGCGGCCTCGCTACGTATGTCCTTAATAGGAATAGGCACTTAGGCCGCGGAGCTTACGTCGACGTCTATAGTGCTCGTTCTTCTTTGTTTAGGGGTTTGGTTTCTTAGGTTCGGGGCGGTCGAATTGTGATTTCGGTTGGTTCGCGCAACGCAAATTCGTCGTAATTAATCGACGAAGGTCTACGTATACGAACAGAAGGTATAACCAACTATCACAGGTAGTAAATGCCCAATGTTAGGGTACGTATATATTCGATATAGTTGTACAAGGAACTCAAGATAGTAGGTGTGGCCCGCCGGGGATATGCCCTACGGCGGGCTCCATATACGCTACAGGCTCTGCAGGCCCCATATCGCACAACCGCTCCACAATGGCCATACGGCCATATGTCACGGCTAGACCCGTGACACTTTGTGTAATTAAGGATCGTCTTATCCTAGAATAGGGCCGCTGTAAATACAACGTAGCAATTATCGATAACTACGTTGGAAAACCCCTTAAGAGCCTTAAGGACCTGATCTAAGCCGCCGAGACCGTCGTCGGCTATAGTAAGCCGGACTTTAACGGTAGCTTCGCTACTACTAAATCTACTAGTTCTAGTAAACGCTGCGATTGGGGCAAGGGAGGTGAAAAATCTTCGTCTACTAAGCCTAAGCACCCCTGCCTATATATAATCTCCAATTACGTTTAGAAGCCGATCGACTATAATACGCTTAAATCTACGTTAACTAGGTTTAAATATCCGAAAGGCCCGGTTAGTCCCGAGTTCGTTTCGTAGATCTACGAACGGTTCGCCGAGAAAAAGTAGAACAACCTTTACGCCTAGCTTAAAAAGGAAGGTTAGGCAATCAAACCCTAGCCTATATCCCTGTCTAGCTCTACTTTATTTGCTAAACTAGGCTTTCCTAGTACGGTAATAGCCGCGATTATTGATCCTATAGAACTCTTAGCCCTTAGTAAAGAAACTAGCCTTAGCAATGGCTTTAGTATCTTCGTAACTGTCGATTCTAGCAAATATATCCTATCGGATAGTATCCTAGTTAATAACTATAGAGCAACCTACCTTGTTAATGACCTTATACTCTTAGAAGAAGGGTCCTTCGTTAAGGCGAGGAAGGATAACTATATTAAGGCTGGTACCACCTGTTTCCCTATCTCTAGAAGGGGCAAATAGCGCATTAAGGGAGCACTTAACGGCGTTAATAGCCTACGATCTAAGGATCTGGTTCTTAATAACGTCGTAGTTATTAAGGGATTCTACTCTAACATTATCTTAGAGGCGGCCCTCTATAAGGCTAATATCTAGTACTATAGTTTAGACTATATACTACGTTTCGGTTCGATAGAGAGTAATATTATTATTACGTCTTTCCTTTATAGGTACAAGCTAGTGTTTTTAGAATACAAGCCTCTCTCTACCTACCTACCGTATCCTTATAATTGTAACTCTTCCCTTGCTGTTTCTTACGATAAAGAACAAGCTCTCGCTAAGATCTACAAGGATCCTCCTACTATGCCTTCGGAGCAGTCCCTCGCTATAATCTATAATATCTAACCTAGCTGTCTAGACGACTTCGCTATTAGTTCCGCTACGCTTATAATGTTAGCTACGATAAGCGATACTATAAAACAAGTTCGTTAAGGACTAGGATCGAAGTACCCTCTCCTACCCTACGAGGATTCTAAACACCTTTAGTATATCCGCGTTAGTTATCTTAGCTAGGATACGCTTAAGGCTCTTGTCTAGAGAGGCTAGAACGTTCGAATTAACAGAACTAAACGTATTAACTACAAGGCTTGCTCTATTATACATTAGGGAAAAGTCGTCTCCCGTAGGCCTCCTATAACTAAGTTAGTGTAGCTATTCTAGCGAGTATTTTAGGACCTTTTCTATTATACGTATAGGTATAATAGATCTATTTACTCTCTGATTCTTAAAGACGAGTTCTCCGGCAAACCCTTTGTCTTCTGCCTTAAAGATAAGACCTAGGACCTCCTTCTCCTAATTCTTTAATGCTTCGAGGCCTAGGTACGACGCTAATTTAGCATAGCGATCTACAAGTTTAAGCATAATAACGAAGGCTCTTTTGTTAAAACTAGGGATCGTGGCTATACCTAGTACTAGAAATAGTACGTAGAACTAGGTATCGAGCTTGAACTCCCTCTATCTAATATATACAAACCGACTAGTACTATCGAACGCGCTAGTCAAGAAGTTATTACCTACTCTATTAAGATAATAGCTAGAGCTAGTCTCCCAGGTAACCTCTAGCTAGAAGGAGAGGAGGCATCTACGTAGCTTATTAGTATAAGCCCGAGTTAAACGTATCCTTCGATGAAGTTACTAAACGACGTCCTCCTTACTTGGTTCTAAACCTACTTCCGGTTCTTTTAGCCAAACGCGATCGTCTCCCTTATAGCGGATCTACGGCCTAACTAGAGCGGTATCTACGTATATAGTTACCGCGTATATCCTCTATATAAAGAGAGAGAGAGGGATAAGCAGAAACGTATATATAAGTCGAAGCCTAGAGCGTATATTGGTTACTTTGTTAGTTATAAGGTATTAAACATCTACCGAATCTAGGTTCTAGTACTCTATAAAGTCGTTATAACTTATAATATTACCTTTAATAAGAACTAGTTCTTCGAGAAGGGCGAAGGGAGGTTCGATCTATAGACTATCGCTAAGAAGTAGAATCTAGTAGACTCCCTGGAGCTTTAGCTATACTTGCCCGCTATAAGCGTAGTACTAAGTAGCGTTAAGGATAGCGAGATAGACAATCTAGAAGCGACGACTCCCGCGTCTATATCCCCCGAGTATTCTAAAGACAAGCTTAGGGGTATAGAAACTCCGAATCCTAGTTAGGACTTAGGGGTAACTATATCTAGAACGGTAGCCTAGTGTAATATAAGTAAGCTACCTTTAGTTTCTAGAGACTACGTATATAAAGGACTCCTAATACTAGATTAGTCATTTCAAAGTTCAGCCTCTACCCCTACTAGGCCTACGAGCCTAGATAACGATAGGGATTATATATATACTTCTAGAGACGGCCTTAGAAGTATATAAAGCATTGCCTCTAATATAAGCACTGTTTTCGAGGACTTAGTCGATTACTATCCTAAGCACTCTATATACTTAGATAACCTACTTCCTAAGAATTATAGCCTAGAATCTTCAAACCCTAGCTACTACGCCTCTAGCTTAGATGACTTAGACGATACTAACAAACCTAAGTCCCCTACCTACGAACGTGTAAAACGTAAGTACACTAAGCGGGTATTCGCCCTAGTATCTCGTACAAGCTAGCGGCTTAGGGGAATGGACCTAGAAGACCCTGCTAACGACAGTCCTTCTATATCTACCGCTAGGATTGTTAGATTTACTTTAGAAATATATACTCTAGACTATATCTACGTCCTTGAACTTAGAATGTAGCAAGCGTTTTACAAAACGTACATACTATACTATAAGGAGGTACTTAATAAGGGAGATCGGGTATACTATACTCTATATATAGTTATCGCTACCGCGATTATACCCTAGTATACAGCTAGACTTAACGTTACCCTAGCCCCTCCCTACGTTTACTAAGATACCCTTTTTAAAGCTCCGAAGTCTTAGAAGTAACTTACTAAGTATCTAATAGACAAAGAGTTCGTTAGAGCTACTAAATTAGAGATTCGGAATCTTATAAATTGTAAAACCTAGAGATATATTACTCGGTCCTCTATATCTAAACTCTCTAAGGAGAAGCCCCTACCCTTAAAGTAGGTGTTCGCCTACAAATAGGATAAGGATAGATTCTTAGAGAAATGTAAGGTACGTATCTACGTAAGAGGTAATCTTTAGAGCGCTGATTCGTTATAAAATATATACGCTGTAACACTTATATCCTGTTCCTTCTAGGCTATAATAGCTATCGCTGCCGACGTAGATATAGAAGTTAAGTAGTTTAACGTCACCTAGGTATTCCTAAACGCTAAAATAGATAAAGGAATTGTCTATAAGCTCCCTTAGGGGTTTAGGGAGGATTATTACCTCCTAGCTAGCTTTAAGTAAGGCGATACCTTCGTTAAACTTAAACGAGCGTTATATAGCTTGCGCGAATCCCCCCTTCTATAGTACAAAGAGTTCTTCTTTTCGCTCCGCGAACTTAGTCTAATAGTATTAGGTAAGGAACTATGCTTGTTTTACAACTAACACCGCTATATAGTAGTTCTGTTTTATATAGACGACTATCTTATGTTCTACTATAAGGACTATACTAATAAGGTAAACCGGATTATAGATACGCTAGCTATAAAGTACAAAGTATATAGTTAAGGCGACGTCTTGTAGTTCCTTAGTATCCGCGTCTTAAGAAACCGCGAGGATTATATAGTCTATCTAGTCTATAATTAGTATATCGAGCGGATCGCTAAGCGCTTTAATCTTAATAAGGAGACTTGCTTCCTATATATCCCCCTAGAACATAACCTTTACCTATTCGAGGGTCTTACTCCGTTTAAAGACATTAAGCGGTTCTAGGAACTTATTAGCTCTATTCTATATATAGCTATTATAATCCGCCCTAATATAGCCTTCGCTATATCGTAGCTCTCTTAGTTCTTGAAGAATCCTAGCCCTATATATATCGAGGCTACGGAATACGTTATCGTTTACCTCTTTAGTACCTAGTTTTTAGCTATTTAGTACGGTATCGCCTTTAGGATATATATCCTACTTATTGCTAGCGACGCCTTGTTCGTAGATATCGAGAAGACGCGCCGCTTATCCTAGGGGTATATTATAATGCTATACGGTAGGGTTATTAATTAGAAAGCCTGCCGCTAAAAGACCGTTACGACTTCTTCGATAGAAGCCGAGTTGCTTACTGTTTCTCTTACTACGCGTGAGACTATAGCGTTAAAACGCTTCTTCGCTAATATTCGGTTCGATCTTGGCGAACTATACTGTATCTTCTATAACAATTAGCAAACTATCCGCCTTGTTACAGGAGATAACTAGCGTGTAGTTACTAAGCTTCGCTATATAGATATCTATAATATATAGGTGCGTTAGGAGTATGCTAACGGGTTATTTAAGGTTGAGTACCTGCCTACGGCCGACATGCTAGTAGACGGTCTTATAAAACGGCTACTACGCTAGAAGTTCGAGCACTTCCGCGCTATATTAAACCTCTAAGACGCTCGCTATATTATTAAATAGAGTAAAACGGATCTTTGTAATTAAGCTGGGTATCTAACACTAGGTATCTGGGCTAAAATACACTAGGTATTATCTAGCCCGAAAGAGTAAAATAGTATATAAGAAAATCACCAAATGTAAACGCGGCTATATATATATACACTCCTAGGCTTACTAGCCTAACTTCCTCCTCTTTAACTCTATACAATAGGTATCTATCGCAGCTAATGCGTAGTATAAATTACTAATTACAGCTATCGATGACCTTAAAGCTGACGACGCCCCTGTGTTATCCGACTCCCGAGCCTCCTTCGCTAATCTAGCTAACTTAGTAGCTAGAACGGCCGAAACGCCACTAGCAACTAGCCTAACTAGAGCGGGAGCCTCTCCCTGGTTAGCAACCTCGTAGGAGCTAACTACCACTAACCTATTGTTAGAGCTAGCTACCTTAGCGGCAACCGCCTTAGCAGCAGCTACCTTAGCGGCAGCCGCAACGGCACGCCTCTCCTTAGCTCTAGCCCTTAATATAGCAACCGCCTTAGTAGCTACCTTAGCCTAAGACTTAGTAATTGCCTTAGCCTAGACCTTAGTAGCTATATCCGCCGTCGCCTTCTCCTTCTTCTCCTCCTGTTCTATCAAGTGCTTCGCTACAAGGCGAACCCGTTGTAATTGCTATGCTATTATTAGTATATAGCGATTAATAGGAATAGAGAAGGAACTTACACTAGCTATAGCCTTACTACCCTACTTTATAGAGAGGAACTCTATAGCTATCTTAACTATAAGTTCTAGTAACTTCTTATACGGATGTCCGGTACGCGAGCACCGAACGTAGGCTATATCCTTATCCTTAGTATCTAGGTAAGCTAAGCAAGCGCTACTTAACAACCTATATAGGGCCGAACGTAGGTAACGGCGGTAAACTATAGCGTAGGATGTAAAGGTAGCGATATCCTTGTCGCTATTATAACTAGGTATCTAAAAGTTAGCGCGTTAATTAATAAAAACGCTTTAATTAATAGAAACGCGATTAATATACCTAGGCGTAGCAGGAACTATATCCTTCTTTCTTTTGTTTAGGGTCTTCGAAACCCTAGTTACACTCTCTTTAACGAGAGCGGCATCGTCGTTACTAACAGCAACAACCTCTTCTTCTTCCTTTTCTTCGCGCGCCGCGCGTAGATTCGCGAGCCTAGTTACGTAGGCTTTCTCTAATAACGCTACGTAGGCGACGGAGGCAGCTATACCCTAAGTATTCGGAGCTATTGTTGTTTTTGTTGTTATTATAGTTGTAGTTAGAGGGGTTGGCGGCGCGATTGATTTTTGTTATTATAGGACAGTTTAGATTTAACTTTGTAAAATAGGCGACTAAAGATCGTATACGACCGACCGATACAACCGCGTTCTAATTGGCCAGGATCTATATTAGTATATCTTCAATTATACAAACGCAACGCTAGGTTATATATTAACAATAAGGATTTTCGTTTTTAGCTATTAACCCTACTCTAGCAATTCGAGCCTTCGACCTCCTATTTTCAGCATCTTGCCGCTAGCCAGCTAGCCAACTAGGTGTTCTCTTTCAGCTGCTTCGTAGCTAGGGGGTATGTCACGACCTATCTAGCCCTATCTCTATAGTCCGCTCTAATTGGCTGCTTCGTACCTACTTAGCGCCCTGTTTCTTATTTCCTGTTATATATATAGCTATGTTCTTATATACTCTCTTTCCTCTGTCTCTTCCTTCGATATATAACAATTAATGCAACGTATCTCTCCCACATGCTCTTCCAGTGCTACTGTAAGCCCACGCAAGACTAATAGCTTGGCTTCGGTCGTTGACGTAGTAACTGTATCTTGCTTGCTTGTACGCTACACGATCAAACCGCTAAATAGTTAGATTACAAAGCCTTGCGAGCTTTTTCAGTTAATAAGGTTATTAGCGAAGGAAGAGTTACTTGCTACAATTAGCTAATCGCCTCCTCCTAGTTAGAGGGTAAAGAAGCGTATATAATAGAGATATCTTAGTACTTAGTTAGCCGCTATATAGTAGTCTAGGCCTAGGTTGTAATTGAATCGGGAAAGTCTTAAGACTATAAATACGATATCTAGTCGTAACGTAATAGCTACGTAGAGTAGCGAACTAATCTTCTTCTAGTAGAGGCGCGTTATACGTAGGTCTGCGATATCCTTATATAGAAGCAGTTCCACCGTTGTTATAGGCGTTCTAGGTATAGCTTACGAGTCTATAAGCTTTGCGATCTTCTCGATATAGGATGTCTAGCTAAGCTAGACGAGCTTCTTTACTCTCTCTTAGTAGATCTCGATACCTAAGAACTACTATAGCTCGTCGCTACTAGTAAGCTTGTATTTCTCTCGGAGCCTACGGACGATCTTGTCTACCTTCTCTTGCTTGTTCTTACGGTAGGCGATAATAATATCGTTAACGTAGAAAAAGACAATAACGTCGCTGTTTATTATTATATATAGTTCGCGTAGTATCGAGATAAATCCTAGACTTCTTAGAGTATTAGTTAGCTTACGTTACTATAGAAGAGGGGATTTTCTTAGCCTATATAGAGCTTTGTTTAGTTTTAGAATGTTCCTACCTCTATAGTAGCCCTAGGGCATCTGTATATACACGAGTTCGTCGAGGAACGCGTTCACGAACGCGTTAACCGCGTCGAATTGAATTAACTCGAGATCGAATCTTGCTATAATAGCGAGCACTGTTTGGAGTAACCGGATCGTAAGGGTCGTAGCGTAATTCTCTTCTGCTACGCCCTTCTATTGTTAATCGCTACGGACTATAAGCTGTACCTTGTACTTATTAAGGAAGCTGTCTTAGCTAAACTTATAGACGTAAACCTATATATAGTCTAGAATCTACTATATACTTGCTTAATAGCGGGAAATCTTATCCTATAACTGCTTAATGTTATAGCTAGCTAAATAGTCCCTCTCTACTTGTAGGAAAAGGGCTTCTAGCAGGTAGTTCTCGAGATTATAATGCTACTTTAGCTCGGGGGGAAGGATGTCGCGATATAGGCGTTTAATACTATCTTTCTTCCTTATTAGCTATATAACGCGTTTCTTCGTAATAGTCCCCTACAGTGTCTCCTCTTCCTCTGTTGTTTTTGCTTTCTTAGGCTTAATTAATAGGGTCGTTATCTTTCGCTAGAGTTAGTTGATCGTAGCTTTTATAATAGGCTTATCTCTTAGCGTACTAACTATAGTCGATAGTATACCCGCGTAGAAAGCCACGTACTATAGTTCAAATACCGCCGCGATTTCTATAGTATTGTCGGCTTTTATACTAGTAATTAGCGTAGTTAATAGAGTAGCGGGAGGTATTGTAGGAGGTGTTTAGTAGAACTTAGGGAAATCGCTAGAGGCGTCGCCTTTAACTACAATAGTATCTAAGATTTCTTCCTCTACTTCTTCTTCTTCTAATACATTATCGGTTAGGTAGAAGGCGATGTCCTTATCTTCTTCGTTCTTATCTTTAGGTTCTTGTTTATCTAGTTTAGTAGCTAGGTTTCTTATCTCTTGCTCTATAAGCTACTAGGTAAGTGCCTCTAGGTTAACTTGTTTTTAGTTAATCGCGATACGATCGGGGTCTCTGGAAAAGACCTATGTTTTGTCGAAAATAACGTCTCGGGTAGCTACAATATCGTTGGTTCTAGGGTTCTAAATTCGGTAGATATTAGAGGATTAGTATCCTACTAGGTATCCTACGAAGGCCGTTAGCTCGAATCTCTATAGTCGGCGCTCCTTTTTCTACGCTATAGTTGTTATAGCGAATACTTTGTAGCTATATACCTTCAAATGATTTAGTACTAGTTTTCGTTATTCTATTATAACTATACTTCTCTTTTCTAGACCCTTATAGAACATTTCGAATAGGGTCTTCTACCCGTTGCCTTACCTTAGTATATAGTTATAAAGGTAGACTAATGCTTAGGAAATCTTAAGCTATAGTTTAATTAGGAAGTTAGCGCTCAGAGCTATATAACGTTGTTTTTCTTTAATTATACCCCCCGAGCGCTCTACTACCCTATTCTATTCTTATATATAGGTAGCGTAGGGCTCGACTTTAACTCCTTTAAGTCCGAAGAATGCGTTAATAGCGTCGGTCTTAGTAAACTCGTTATTATACTTAATCGCTTTAGGCTTAATCTTATACTAGGTCTCTAGTATATAGAACAGGGTCTTTAGGGCCGCTAGGATGTTATTGCCTTCGTAGTTCTTTATATAATAGTCCTATATATATCTAGAGTATCGGTTAGTAGCAAGTAGTAGTATAGTATAGTCTTATCGCGCGCCTAGGTATTTGTAGAAGTCGATAGCAATACGGTCTCCTAGCTTTAGCGGGTCTAGGCGTAGTTCGCGGCTAATTCTTCGTTTGGCTTTGCCGCATCTGTACCCGTTGTATTGAACCGTAGTAATGCCCTTAATCTTAACTCTATAGGCGCTATTAACAAGGTGTTCGAGGGCCCTTGGACCTAGGTGTCCGAGTCGTAGGTGCTATATTATTGCATCTGCTTTAGATAGTGCCTACGCGGTCTAGGTATTAAGCTTCTGTTTTCTAGTAGCGAAGGTAGCGTATATAGTAGTCTAAGGGATATATTCTAGAACGAATTAGCTATATCGGTCTTGAATATTATAGAGGTATACTATATCTCCGCGCTATAGGTAGTTATTACGTATATCCTACTAGATACTACGGTTCTTAAGTTATTAGAGAGAGATAAGATTGTAGGCGAAGGTTAGGTAGAAGGCTACGTCCTTAAGAGTAATAACTTAGGATCCGTTCTTAGTCTTAACTATAATATCGACCTTGCTATATCCCTCGATAGCAATAGGGTGTTCTCCTGCCTAAACGTAATTGGATGGGCTTATAAGGTAAGGTAGTAACTTAAACTAGGAGAGGTTGTTATATAGGTGGATAGTTAATCTGGAATCGAGGATAGACAAGTTAACTAGAGGGTATATAAGCTACCTTGCTTAGAAGGCCGCTAGTATAGTAAAGAAGCTTACGGTATATCTTCTGACCGTACGCCTGTACCTAGCTAGCTACTGTGCCTACTTCTTAAAGTAGGGCGTTAGAAAATTCTCTGATATCTTGGTAGCTTCCTAGCTAGGTGCTGATGTTATCTCTAAAGAGGTGTTTGTCTGAACAGGGGGGGCCTTGGCTGTTTAATTAGCTGTCTAGCACTCTTAGGGGGCTACTGCTAGTTTTATAGAGTTTTGGCGCTCTTCTTCTACTGAATTTATAGTAGGTATCTTGTGGGCCTTTTGGTACTTTTCTTCTACTGGTTTTAAAGCAGCAGGTCTCTCTTCTACTGTTTTTAAGGTAGCAGGTCTCTTATCTACTAGTAGTAAAGCAGCGGGTATCTAGTGTTTAGCTACCTCTAGTTACAAAGCAGGGCGGTACTCTAGGGAAGCACGTTGTTATTATATGCTCCTACTAGGGGCTAACGCTATAGGGAGGTAATCCTGATCTTAGGATAACTCTTTTAGGTTAGTTCTCTATCTTTTCGGCTTTATCCGCCCTATCTTAGCTTTGATCGAGGGGTTAGCCTTAAGGTTTCTCTCTATTCTCTAGAGGATATAGTCTCTAGGTATAAAGCCCTAGGGGGCTCTAGATAGGTGTAGATAGTAGCATCTCTCTATATTATAGGTTCCGTAATACGCCTTATATAGCGCGATCTCCTCCTTATCCTACTAGGAGCTTGTATCGCCTCTTTTTCTCTTGTCTCTGCCGCCGAACGTCGGGAACGCCCTGTAGGTAACCCTAGGCTTCGATTTCGGCGGGAGGTCTTAGGCGCCGATCCGTAGTTAGCGGGTTATATCCTCGATCGTATAGTCTTAGAAGTTAGTAGCAACTACTCTCTGTTTTTCTAATCGAGTAACGAAGGCAAGGGGTATCTAGTTTATAGCTTAACTTAGGTTAGTAATCTATACAATCGGGAGGCTTCCCTCCTAGATATCTCTTATAATAGCTTCCTCTATTAATATCTCCTACTTCTTAATCTACGGCTCGAAGTCCTCTTATACTATAGCCGCGAACCTCGATTGTTCAAGGATAGCGTAGTACGCTTAGATCTTCTTACGGAGGGCTATAGCAGCCTTAATGTCGTTAGCCCTAAATCCCTTGTAGATATAGTACCACTTATTGACGCCTTAGTTTACGCAAGGTTGGGTTGTTCGTAGCTAGACCTGGACCGTATCTATAATAAAGTCCCGGAGCTTCTAGACTTCCTTCCGTTATCAGGCCGCCTCTCGGGCCTTCTCTCGGTAGTTATTCTCCAAGATAGAGAGTATCCGGTTCTATACCGTTAATAGGTATACTTACTTAGCCGCTTAGGTAGCTGCGACGGTAGCTGCGTTGTCGTTATTGCCGCCGCCGGCTCCGGCGTAGGCGCTTGCGTAGGCGCTTACGTAGGCGCTAGCGTATGTCTAGGTAGGGGCGTAAGCCGTACCGCTTCGGGTAACTTATAAGATAGGTGTGTCTACGCCGTTATAGTCGATATCTCGTGCTAGGGTTAAGGCTAGGTTCAAGCGATCGAACTTAGCTATAGTCTTAGCTTCGTATACAGCCTAGGCTATATCGGGATCGAACTCGCTAGGGTGCTTAAGTAGGGCCTCTTTACCTAGGACGTAGTCTAGTAGTTTGTATAAGGCTACTTTCGAGGTAAACTAGACGTTCTAAGCGTACTAGTTAGCTAGCTTCTTAAGTATAGCGAGGTTAGTATTCGACTTAGTAGTAGATATCTTAACTACTAGCTAGCTCGAAGGTTCGGGCTAAGGCGGTCGAAGGATTAGTGCTTTTGGCGTTGCTTAAAGGTAATTTAAGTAATAAGACTCTTAATTGTCGAACCTAAAATATAGGATCGGAATCTGATTGGTCTGAACAGACGGAGGAATCAACAGTGATAATAGCTTCAATTCTATCAATCTGTATAACTATGAAAAAGCTGTATATGGCTCAAAAGCCCATTTCCTCGAGGGAGCCAACGGATACCCAATGCCATACTAAGACCAATCTGCCCCTGAACCCCTGAGTGGGTTCATCCAATATCGCCACCATGGTCCCACTTTGCTACAGTAGGTTCAACACGGTCTTAGTAAACTCGTTGTCGCATTCGATCGCTTTAGGCTTAATCTTATACTAGGTCTCTAGTATATAGAACAAGGTCTTTAGGGCCGCTAGGATGTTATCGCCTTCGTAGTTCTTTATATAGTAGTCCTATATATATCTAGAGTATTAGTTAGTAGCGAGTGGTAGTATAGTATAGTCTTATCGCGCGCCTAGGTATTTGTAGAAGTCGATAGCGATACGGTCTCCTAGCTTTAGCGGGTCTAGGCGTAGTTCGCGGCTAATTCTTCGTTTAGCTTTGCTATATCCGTACCTGTCGTATTAAACTATAGTAATACCCTTGATCTTAACTCCGTAGGCGCTATTAACAAGGTGTTCGAGGGCCCTTGGACCTAGGTAGCCGAGTCGTAGGTACTATATTATCGCATCTGCTCTAGATAGTACCTACGCGGTCTAGGTATTAAGCTTCTGTTTTCTAGTAGCGAAGGCGGCGTATATAGTAGTCTAAGGGATATATTCTAGAACGAATTAGCTATATTGGTCTTAAACGTTATAGAGGTATACTATATCTCTACGCTATAGGCAGTTGTTACGTATATCCTACTAGATGCTACGGTTCTTAAGTTATTAGAGAGAGACGAGATTATAGGCGAAGGTTAGGCAGAAGGCTACGTCCTTAAGAGTGATAACTTAGGATCCGTTCTTAGTCTTGACTGTAATATCGACCTTGCTATATCCCTCGATAGCAACAGGGTATTCTCCTGCCTAAATATAATCGGACGGGCTTATAAGGTAAGGTAGTAACTTAAACTAGGAGAGGTTATTATATAGGTAGATAGTTGATCCGGAATCAAGGGTAGACAAGTTGACTAGAGGGTATATAAGCTGCCCTACTTAGAAGGCCGCTAGTATAGTAAAGAAGCTTGCGGTATATCTTCCGACTATATGCCTGTACCTAGCTAGCTACTATACCTACTTCTTAAAGTAGGGTGTTAGAAAACTCTCTAATATCTTAGTAGCTTCCTAGCTAGGTGCCGATGTTATCTCTAAAGAGGTATTCGTCTAAATAGGGGGGGCCTCGGCTGTTTGATCAGCTATCTAGTACTCTTAGGGGGCTACTACTAGTTTTATAGAGTTTTGGCGCTCTTCTTCTACTAAATTTATAGTAGGTATCTCGTAGGCCTTTCGGCACTTTTCTTCTACTAGTTTTAAAGTAGCAGGTCTCTCTTCTACTGTTTTTAAGGTAGTAGGTCTCTTATCTACTGTTTTTAAGGTAGTAGGTCTTTTATCTACTAGTAGCAAAGTAGCAGGTATCTAGTGTTTAGCTACCTCTAGTTACAAAGTAGGGCGGTACTCTAGGGAAGTACGTTGTTATTATATACTCCTACTAGGGGCTAACGCTATAGGGAGTTAATCCCGATCTTAGGATAACTCTTTTAGGTTAGTTCTCTATCTCTTTAGCTTTATCTACCCTGTCTTAGCTTTAATTAAGGGGTTAGCCTTAAGGTTTCTCTCTATTCTCTAGAGGATATAGTCTCTAGGTATAAAGCCCTAGGGGGCTTTAGATAGGTGTAGATAGTAGCATCTCTCTATATTGTAGGTTCTATAATACGCCTTATATAGCGTAATCTCCTCCTTGTCCTACTAGGAGCTTCTATCGCCTCTTTTTCTCTTGTCTCCGCCGCTAAACGTTAGGAACGCCCCGCGGGTAACCCTAGGCTTCGATTTCGGCGGGAGGTCTTAGGCGCTAATCCGTAGTTAGTAGGTTATATCCTCGATCGTATAGTCTTAGAAGTTAGTAGTAACTACTCTCTATTTTTCTAATCGAGTAACGAAGGCAAGGGGTATCTAGTTTATAGCTTTGCTTAGGTTAGTAATCTATATAATCAGGAGGCTTCCCTCCTAGATATCTTTTATAATAGCTTCTTCTATTAATATCTCCTACTTCTTAATCTATAGCTTAAAGTCCTTTTATACTATAGCTACAAACCTCGATTGTTTAAGGATAGCGTAGTACGCTTGGATCTTCTTATAGAGAGCTATAGCAGCCTCGATATCGTTAGCCCTAAATCCCTTGTAGATACGGTACTACTTATCGACGCCTTAGTCTACGTAAAGTTAGGTTATTTGTAGCTAGACCTAGACCGTATCTATAATAAAGTCCCGGAGCTTCTAGACTTCCTTCCGTTATTAGGCCGCCTCTTAGGCCTTCTCTTAGTAGTTGTTCTCTAAGATAGAGAGCATCTGGTTCTATACCGTTAATAGGTATACTTGCTTAGCCGCTTAGGCAGCTATAATAGTAGCCGCGTTGTCGTTGTTACTACCGCCGGCTCCGGCGTAGGCGCTTGCGTAGGCGCTAGCGTATATCTAGGCGAGGGCGTAAGCCGTACCGCTTCGGGTAACTTGTAAAACGGGCGTGTCTACGCCGTTATAGTCGATATCTCGTACTAGGGTTAAGGCTAGGTTCAAGCGATCGAACTTAGCTATAATCTTAGCTTCGTATATAGCCTAGGCCGTGTCGGGATCGAACTTGCTAGGGTGCTTAAGTAGGGCCTCTTTACCTAGGACGTAGTCTAGTAGTTCGTATAAGGCTACTTTTAAGGTAAACTAGACGTTCTAAGCGTACTAGTTAGCTAGCTTCTTAAGTATAGCAAGGTTAGTAGTTAACTTAGTAGTAGATATCTTAACTACTAGCTAGCTCGAAGGTTCGGGCTAAGGCGGTCGAAGGATTAGTACTTTTAGCGTTGCTTAAAGGTAATTTAAGTAATAAGACTCTTAATTGTCGAACCTAAAATATAGGATTAGAATCTGATTAGTCTGAACAGACGGAGGAATCAACAGTGATAATGGCTTCAATTATATCAATCTATTATTTATTCGTACTCCGATATGCCTTATAGCGCGCCGGTCCTGCTACTGGTTTATATACAAAGGAAACTGTACCCCCTGAACAGAGGGCCGGGTAAAAACCCCTACCTACGCTTCTGCTTTAGCACTTTGAATCTATTATGCTACGTATAAAAGGTAGCCCCTATCTCCCTTAGCGGCTCGATTCGGCACTTCCTGTACCCTCTCCGCTACTCTTAGCCGCTTTCGCGGCTATCGTAGCTTCTAGTTGTAGCCTATAAGCTACACTATACTCTGTTAGGCGCCCCGAATCTATCAACTAGCTAATAACTACCTTTACTAAGCTCTTATACAGCTATATAGCTCGTTACAAGACAAGCTATAGATCCTGTTATAACCGTATTTGTAACTCTTCCTAGGTTCTATACTTTGGTAGATCTTTATACTATACTACTAGGTGTTCGATCGTTTCTTTGCCCTCGCCGTACTCGTAGTATAGCGTAGTAATCTCTAGGACGTTCACCTTATTCAGGTACTCCTAGAGGCCGATGTCCCTACTACGCGCCTAGGCGAGCAGGGAGCTCTAAGCCTTGCTTAGACCCTTGTATCTCTTAAAGGCAAGGTCTATAAATAGTTATATCGGGGGGTCCTTATCTACCGAGCGGTACGTAGGTCTTCTTACTCTCGTTACAAGCGCGGCGCGCCTCTCCTAGGCTACTATCTCGCGCTCCTACTAGGCGAGTTCTACTACTCTATCTATATTAAGGGTCTTGTTCTTTAGCTTCCCTATCTTCTACTTTTACTTAGCCTACTCGTTTACTATAGCTACTACTTTCTTAACTACTATTAGCCCCTATAGGCCTAGCCTAGGCTTCCTCCCTTACGTCCTCCCGCTCCTCTTCTAGAACCTCCTAAATAGCTTAGTATATACCTCCTAGATTAAGCTCGCTACTATAACTAGAGGGCGCCCTAGTCCTTCCTCTAACTAAAGGAGTAGTTTATATATCCTAGCTTCGAAGTTAGCTAGCCGCTTGTTTAGGTAGAAGTCTACCGGTAGGACCTAGGCCTCTGTCTCTAAGTACCTAATTAGTATAGTTCTATAGCCTCCTACTACTACGCGGAGGCCCCTGCTCTAGTCCTTCGCTAGCTTCTTAGCTATCCCCTTTAGCTCGCTCCTGTCACGGGTCTAGCCGTGACATATGGCCGTATGGCCATTGTGGAGCGGTTGTGCGATATAGGGCCTGCAGAGCCTGTAGCGTATGTGGAGCCCGCCGTAGGGCATATCCCCGGCGGGCTATACCTACTATCTTAAGTTCCTTGTACAACTATATCGAATATATACGTACCCTAACATTAGGCATTTACTACCTGTGATAGTTGGTTGTACCTTCTGTTCGTGTACGTAGACCTTCGTCGATTGATTATGACGAATTTACGTTACGCGAACTAACCGAAATCACAATTTGACCGCCCTGAACCTAAGAAACTAATAAGATAGTTAGTCCCGAAACAATAAGACAGTCCTAAGAACTAGAACCTAAGAAACCAAACCCCTGAACCTAAGAAACCGAACCCTCGAACCTAAGAAACCGAACCCCTAAATAAAGAAGAACGAGTACTATAGACGTTAACGTAAGCTCTATAGCCTAAGTGCCTATTCCTATTAAGGATATACGTAGCGAGGCTGCTATAGCCCTAAAGGAAGAGATATACCCGAAGCTAAAGGGTTATTTCGAAGGATACTATAG
>MU853426.1:435707-482012 GCA_033297235.1 Trichocladium antarcticum
CTAGCTCGAAGGTTCGGGCTAAGGCGGTCGAAGGATTAGTACTTTTAGCGTTGCTTAAAGGTAATTTAAGTAATAAGACTCTTAATTGTCGAACCTAAAATATAGGATTAGAATCTGATTAGTCTGAACAGACGGAGGAATCAACAGTGATAATGGCTTCAATTATATCAATCTATTATTTATTCGTACTCCGATATGCCTTATAGCGCGCCGGTCCTGCTACTGGTTTATATACAAAGGAAACTGTACCCCCTGAACAGAGGGCCGGGTAAAAACCCCTACCTACGCTTCTGCTTTAGCACTTTGAATCTATTATGCTACGTATAAAAGGTAGCCCCTATCTCCCTTAGCGGCTCGATTCGGCACTTCCTGTACCCTCTCCGCTACTCTTAGCCGCTTTCGCGGCTATCGTAGCTTCTAGTTGTAGCCTATAAGCTACACTATACTCTGTTAGGCGCCCCGAATCTATCAACTAGCTAATAACTACCTTTACTAAGCTCTTATACAGCTATATAGCTCGTTACAAGACAAGCTATAGATCCTGTTATAACCGTATTTGTAACTCTTCCTAGGTTCTATACTTTGGTAGATCTTTATACTATACTACTAGGTGTTCGATCGTTTCTTTGCCCTCGCCGTACTCGTAGTATAGCGTAGTAATCTCTAGGACGTTCACCCTATTCAGGTACTCCTAGAGGCCGATGTCCCTACTACGCGCCTAGGCGAGCAGGGAGCTCTAAGCCTTGCTTAGACCCTTGTATCTCTTAAAGGCAAGGTCTATAAATAGTTATATCGGGGGGTCCTTATCTACCGAGCGGTACGTAGGTCTTCTTACTCTCGTTACAAGCGCGGCGCGCCTCTCCCAGGCCACTATCTCGCGCTCCTACTAGGCGAGTTCTACTACTCTATCTATATTAAGGGTCTTGTTCTTTAGCTTCCCTATCTTCTACTTTTACTTAGCCTACTCGTTTACTATAGCTACTACTTTCTTAACTACTATTAGCCCCTATAGGCCTAGCCTAGGCTTCCTCCCTTACGTCCTCCCGCTCCTCTTCTAGAACCTCCTAAATAGCTTAGTATATACCTCCTAGATTAAGCTCGCTACTATAACTAGAGGGCGCCCTAGTCCTTCCTCTAACTAAAGGAGTAGTTTATATATCCTAGCTTCGAAGTTAGCTAGCCGCTTGTTTAGGTAGAAGTCTACCGGTAGGACCTAGGCCTCTGTCTCTAAGTACCTAATTAGTATAGTTCTATAGCCTCCTACTACTACGCGGAGGCCCCTGCTCTAGTCCTTCGCTAGCTTCTTAGCTATCCCCTTTAGCTCGCTCCTGTCACGGGTCTAGCCGTGACATATGGCCGTATGGCCATTGTGGAGCGGTTGTGCGATATAGGGCCTGCAGAGCCTGTAGCGTATGTGGAGCCCGCCGTAGGGCATATCCCCGGCGGGCTATACCTACTATCTTAAGTTCCTTGTACAACTATATCGAATATATACGTACCCTAACATTAGGCATTTACTACCTGTGATAGTTGGTTGTACCTTCTGTTCGTGTACGTAGACCTTCGTCGATTGATTATGACGAATTTACGTTACGCGAACTAACCGAAATCACAATTTGACCGCCCTGAACCTAAGAAACTAATAAGATAGTTAGTCCCGAAACAATAAGACAGTCCTAAGAACTAGAACCTAAGAAACCAAACCCCTGAACCTAAGAAACCGAACCCTCGAACCTAAGAAACCGAACCCCTAAATAAAGAAGAACGAGTACTATAGACGTTAACGTAAGCTCTATAGCCTAAGTGCCTATTCCTATTAAGGATATACGTAGCGAGGCTGCTATAGCCCTAAAGGAAGAGATATACCCGAAGCTAAAGGGTTATTTCGAAGGATACTATAGGCCGTTTATAGGTAACGACCTCCTGCTTAAAGCGCTTAAGAGAACTAGAAAGGACAATACAACAGAGAGGATAATAGCGAACCTAGCTAAATATATCCTCAAGGGCGCGACCGAGGAAATCTAGAGATAGATAGTTAGGGCGAACGAGGCAAACGAGAAGGCTATAGTACTACAAGTAGAGAATAACGTTTTAACGAGGCTAATCGAGTCCGGGAAGCTAGGCGGTAGCGGCGGCAGTGCTAGAGAAGGTAGTATACTATACGTATCTGCGTTTTTAGGCTCTAAGTAGGACTTAGTAAAGCGAACTATATAGTTTAGAATATAGAAGACACTGATTATAGCGCGATAGGCTGTAAGGCCGCTAGAATATACGACCGAGAAAGCGAAGATCCTCTACGTAGCTTCGCTACTAGAGGGAATCGCGGCTGTAGGAATTAGTAACTATATCGATACTATTATCGCGAATCCAGGCGATAAGCAAGCCTAGGTATAGACAACTACCGACGAGTTTATTAAGTTCCTTTCTAAGAAGTACGTAACGATAGATCTAGTAGCTAACGTAGAGAATAAGCTACGTAAGATAGCGTAGAAGGACAAGTACGCGAAGTTCATAGACTTTATTACGGAGTTCTCGAACCTCTATAACCTAAGTAACTAGGACGACGCTACCCGCGTACGCGCGCTAAGGGAGAAGCTTTCGAAGCTAATATAGGACCTGATCCTACTGTAGACGAACCTCCTAGCCCGGGATAACTTCTAGGGATAGGTTACCGCAGCCTAGGCCTAGGCTAATAACCTTAAAATAGAGGAATACTTAAAGAAGGCTAACGAGCTAAACCACTATAATAGCTACAATACTAAGAAGGAAGGTAAGGACCTAAACGCTATAGACGTTAACTAGGTAACTACTACTAAGGATAAGGTAACTATCTTACGACTCTCTAACTTAGAGAGGGAGCAGTATATAGCTACAGGTCTCTGTTTCCTCTATAGCATAAGGGGCTATATCGTAGCGAAATGTATAGAGAAAGGCAAGCAAGCCTAGAACAACCTAGGCGCTAGAGGTAGAGGGTAGCGGGGCGGCTATAGCAACTACGGCAGATTTAGTAATAATGGCGGATTCGGCAACAACGGTAAATTCGGTAATAATAGCAGCCCGAACTGGAACAACAATAGCGGTATAAACTAGAACAATAATAGTAGCCCGAACTAGAACAATAACAATAGCGGATTCGGAGGCGGCGGAGGCCGCGGCGGCGGCGGATACCTATATCGACAGAACAACAACAACTAGAACTTCGGCAATAACAGCAGGAGCGGCTATAGCGCGTACTACGTACGATTTATAGACTAAGGCCGCGTTCTAGGAGAAGTCAGTTACAACGATACTAAGTACTACGAACCTAAATAGAGTACGGAAGACCTAGAATAGTAACAATAGTACTAGGGAAATGCCTAGCCTCTATACGAAGATGCGCGTAGGGGTATAGAGGCTATTATAGGGGAGGTAGTAGCGATTTAGTTATTAGTGCTATTAGTTAGATAGCTAATTTAATCCTATTATCCTCCTATATTGTAATAAGCAAGCGTAAGATAGTGTATATAGCGCTTGTAGATTTAGGCTATATAGGTCTTGCCTTTATAGACTTTAGTTTCGTAGTACGTAATAATATACCGCTAAGCAGACTAGAAACGAGGAAGCTACTCTACTTAGCTAATAGTATACTAAAGTTATAGATCGAATAGAGTATAGTACTAGAACTAAGGATCGGCTAGTATAGGGAGAAGCTTCGGTTCTTTATTACTATACTAGCGAAAGACAATCCGATTATTCTAGGCCTCCTATAGCTAAGAAGATACAACCTAATAATCAACTAGGCGGACCTAAAGCTTACGTTTAGGAAGCGTTACTAAGAGCAACGTTACTTACTAGAATATATAACCAAGCTAATAGTACCGTAAGCGAAGCCTATAACTATAGAACCTACAACCGCGGAACCTATAACTATAAAAAACATAGCTAAATACCAAGTATTAGTCGAGGAAGTCCTAGATAAGGGAGAACTAGATGATAGGGAGTATAACTAGGGTCTAGAGAACCTATAGAAGAAGAGGAAGAGGAAGTTATCCCTATTATAACGCTATTAGAGAGCGCTTGAGAATAGACTACGGTAGACCTTATCCCCGCTAGGATCAAGAGTAGTAGTTATTCCAAATAAGCTTATAAGGAGGCTATAACTAGCGAAGAAGGTGAACGGGCGTAGGTACCTATAGGCGCCGCTACTACTAAAACAACTCCTAAAGCTACTACTATATAATAAGGCGATTAATAAAAACGACATTAAGATACTAAATACGCCAAACTTTATACTTTTCTGCCGATAGAAGGGCGTAACGGTAATACGTATAACGGTCGACTAACTAGAATAAGTAATACTAAACGAGAAGAAGGACAAGGAAAGGGCTATACTCTATGCCTTACTAGACGACTTTTATAAGCGGATATTAAACCGCGAAGGCTTGCTAGAGGACTATACTTCGGTACTTCTAGAACGGTACTACGAGTTTGTAAACGCCCTCTAGAACGACGCGGAGACGATTTACAGGATTATAGAGGAGGACGCTTGGAAATTCTTCGAGAAGAGTAACAAACCCTAGCTAATAGTAGCGGATATCTTAAAACGCCTGCTAGTAGAGTATCGCGATACGTTCGAGACCTTTCTTCCCTAGGAGGTAGATATACTACTACCGTATAGATTATATAACTATAAAATCGAGCTAATACTAGGAAGTAAGCTACCGTTCTTAAGGAACAGACCGTTCTTACTAATAGAACTATACGTAGTTAAGCGCTAGCTAGATAACTACCTAACGAAAGGCTTTATCTAACTATTAAAATCAAGCACGGGAGCGCCTCTACTACTTACCTAGAAGCTAGGAGGCGGAGTACGGATTTACACTAACTTCTAAGGTCTAAATAACATTTCGATAAAGAGTCGATATCTAATACTACTAATCAAGGAGATACTCGATTCTATCTATAGAGCGCGGATCTTTACGAAGCTAGATGTTATCGCGGCGTTTAATAGAGTCTAAGTAGCGGAAGGCTACGAATAGTTAATAGCGTTTGTAATACGATTCGGCCTCTACGAATCGCTAGTTATACCGTTCGGGCTATAGGGAGCGCCCGCTACGTTTCAGCACTATATTAATAATACGCTATATAATATACTAGACGTATACGCTATAGCGTACCTAGACGATATACTAATCTACTCTACGAATATAGCAGACTACGTTAAGCAAGTGAAGGAGGTACTAAAGAGACTATACTAGGTAGGGCTCTAGGTCGATATTAACAAGTGTAAGTTCTATACTATAAGAACGAAATACCTAGGCCTGATTATTACGCCGGGCGGTATTAATATAGATAAAGAGAAGGTAGTAGCTATTATATCCTAGGAACTGCTAATAACAAGGCGGTAGCTACAATAGTTCTTAGGCTTCGCAAACTTCTACTAACGATTTATTAAGAACTTCTTAGGAGTAGCATAGCTACTTTATAACCTTACGAAGAAGACAATAAGCTAGGAATAGAGCAGACTATACTAATCTACTTTCGAATAACTAAAAATATACTTTTCGATAGTACTAGCGCTAAGGATCTACAACTAGGATAAGCCTATAGTTATTGAAACTAACGCTTTAGACTAGTTAGTAGGCGGAACGCTATTACAATAAGACGATAATAGCGACTAGTACCTAGTAGCTTACTTTAGCGCGAAGCACTTAGTATAGGAATGTAATTACAATATCTATAACAAGGAGCTATTAGCGGTAATTAAGGCACTAGAGGAATAGCGACTAGAACTAGAAGGAGCAAACAGCTAGTTTGATATTATTACGGACTATAAGAACCTTTAGACCTTTGTAACGACGAAGTAACTGTCCCTAAGGTATATACGGTAGTCCGAATTCCTATTACGATTTAACTTCTATATTATCTACTAGCTAGGATTAGCAAACGCAATGCTAGATACACTAAGCTATAAGCTAGAACATATACTATAGGGCGTGGAGGATAACCGACTCCGGAACCGCAAGAGGCTACTAATTGACCCCGACTAGTTCGATCCAGAGACATTTAAACTGCTAAGACTATATAACAAGGCGATTATAGTTAACTAGTTGGACCTATCAAGGTATATTAACGATCTACTAAACGAGATATATATAAGCTTGGATCTACTAAAGGTAACGCTTAAGGCGCTAGTAGACCCTAGGACTAGAGCTTGGCTAAAGGACATTAAAACGAGGCTTAAAGTGCTATACGTAGAGTACTATACTATTGTAGGTAAGGTATATTACTATAGGAGAATACTTATCGACCTAGACAACGACGAGATATAACTATAACTAATTTACCGAACTTACGTATTAGGACCTAGGGGCTACCTAGGAAGAACCAAGACTATCGACCTAATAAATCGGAAATACTAGTAGACTGGGATAACTAGTACTATTCGCGATTACTATAACGCCTACTTGCTATGTAACAAGACGAAAACGCCGAGGGCGCTACTAACAGGCTTTCTAAAGCTACTGCTAGTGCTACTCTCGCTATAGCGGGATATATCGGTAGATTATATTATACTACTGCCGCTATATATAAGGAGAAACCGAACCTTTAACTATATTGTAGTAGTAGTGGACCGACTGACGAAAATGCGCTACTTTATCCCAATAGAGACCTTAGAAGTAGATAAGTTAACGGACCGCTTTGTAGAATAGGTCTATAGCCTATACGGCCTGCCTAAGACGATTATATTAGATAGAGGTATATAGTTCGTTTCAACGTTCTAGAGAATACTATCGTCGAGATTAGTAGTAACTCTGAAACTATCATTGGCGTTCTACCTACAAACGAACGGCTAGACTAAACGGATTAACGTAGAGTTAGAGTAGTATTTACGCCTTTTCGTCAACTAGGTATAGGATAACTAGGCGGATTAGGTACCGCTTGTAGAGTTTGTAGGGAATAATATATCGTTAGAGACAACGGGAGTGTTACCCTTCTTCGCGAACTACGGTTTCTACCTACGTATAGGCGTAGAACCAAGTAGACTATACCTACTAGAACTCTCGGAAGCTTAGAAAAGGGAGTTTTTCTAGGCGATAGAGATATCTATACGCTTTAAAATAGTACTAGATATAGCGAAGGCACTAGCGAGGTAAGCGTAGGACCGTTATAAGATTAACACGAACGCTAAACGTAGCGACGCCCCGGTCTATAGAATCGGCGATAAGGTAATGCTTAATATACGGTATTATAAGATAGGGCGCCCGACAAAGAAGCTCGAACTACGCTAGGAGGGACTATTCGAAGTTACTAAAGCGGCGTTATATACAGTAACGCTACGCCTTCTAGCGAATATAAAGATATTCGATACGTTCTACGTATTACTGGTTTGGCTATAGCAGGGCGAGCAGGGAATCCTAGGGTAAGCTAACGTATAGAGAGATATACGAGCGAACTATAGTAGGGAGGTAAGGCGCTAAGATAACGGCGTCGAAGTGATTAAATAGAGGTTTGAAGAGATTCGAGACTTTAGGAAGGTAGAGAATAGGAGGTAGCAATACCTAGTTAAGTAGGAAGGCTACGCCTAGCCGACTTAGTAGCTAGCAACGGATCTACGTAGCTACGATAATGCTATTTAGAAGTTCTACGATACTAATCCGAACAAGCTAGGGCCCCTAGCGTAGGTGCCAAGAAGGAACTGAAGCTACGATTCGAGCGTTCGAACTGTAGGCTTGATTTAAAGGAGGCTTGTTTTAAGGGAGGGTAGTGTCACAGGTCTAGCCGTGATATATAGCCGTATAGCCATTGTAGAGCGGTTGTGCAATGTAGGGCCTACAGAGCCTGCAGCGTATGTGGAGCCCGCCGTAGGGCATATCCCCGGCGGGCTACACCTACCATCTTGAGTTCCTTGTACAACCATATCGAATATATACGTACCCTAACATTGGGCATTTACCACCTGTGATAGCTCCCCTTACTAACCGTAGTTAGGATATAGTAGCTCGCCACTCCGTATACTACTACGCTCCTTATATACTTCGTATATACCTCCTAGGCCTTTGTAAGGCTCAGGCCCTACGTCTTCGCCGCGATCCTCGTTAGCGCGAACTCCTAGGTAGCGAGCTTCTTCTTAACTACGCCGCGGTATACTTACTATAAGAGCTTCTAGTCTAGCTAGACCCTAAGGAACCTAGCGGACTTAACTAGTCTAATATCTATATACCTACCTCTATCTAGGAGGGCGAGCTTAGCTAGGTCTAGCTACTACCTTTGGTTCTTATTAAAGTAGATTAGTTCGTACTTCTACGCTACAAACGCTATTCCCTACGTTCCCGCCTACTTTAAGCAGGTTCCCTACGCTCGCTCGAGTTAGCGGATATTCACCTTAGCCGACTTTCTAAACACTAGTAGGTTCGTATTGTTGGCGAAGCTCGCTATACTAAGGTATAGGTACTCTCTCCTTAGGTCCTTATATAGTAATACAATATATAAGATAAATAGGACAGGTAATAAGAGGGACCCCTAGGGCACCCTCGCTATAACTAGGATATTATCTATTACCTTCCTGTCAAAGTAGAGGATCGCGACCCTATCCGTTAGCCATTCCCGCACCTAGAGTACTATCTACTTCAGGTAGCCAAGCTCCTGGAGCGTAGCTAATAGTCTAACGTAGTTAACTATATCGAAGGCTCTAGCGATATCTAGTTACAGGAGGGATACTAAGGCGCCTTAGCGCTATACCTCCTAGACCTAGGCTATAACTAGTCGGACCGCTAGCTCGGTCAATCTACTCGCCTAGTTACCTATCTACTCGGTAGGGAGCAGCCTATAGACCTCCGCCGCCGCTATAATCCTTCTCGCCACTACTACCTCGATCACCTTCCCTATAGTCAGGAGCAGCGCAATAGGGCAGTAACCTCCTAGGGTATAGTATATATCAGGTATCTTTCCTAGCTTCCGCAGGACTACCGTCTTAGCTCTCTTAAACGTAGCTAGGAACTATACTAGCTATAGGCACCTCGTAGTCAGGGCCGCGAGGATCTAGCTTAGTGGTCGGCCGTACGCCTTCAGGAATCCTATCGGGAGCATGTCCTCCCCTAGGGCCTTCTACGGGCTCGCTTTGTCCTATGCCGCTTCTATCGCTAGGAAGCTCACGAGCTCCTGGACCTCGAACCCCTGTTCCCACTCCTCCTTGAGGTCCGGGTCCTGGATATCGCTGAGGTCCGCCCCCGGGCTTAGGAAGAACTTCTTCGCGAGCGCCTCCGTATATCAATCTATATAACTATGAAAAAGCTATATGTGGCTCAAAAGCCCATTTCCTCGGGGGAGCCAACGGATACCCAATGCTATGCCAAGACCAATCTGCCCCTGAACCCCTGAGTGGGTTCATCCAATATCGCCACCATGGTCCCACTTTGCCACAGTAGGTTCAACAAAAGTGGCACCGATGTCTACCCCTGATTTTGAAAAAAGTTAGGTTATGTTTCATGTTTCTTTGGTTTCGGGCCGTTGTATACACACGGGCCTAGACGGATAATATCAAACCGCTATGATTGGGTTCACTAACTTCGTGTCAAGACCCAGGGGTTCCGAGTCACTAGCCATGAACAATTGGCATGATTCTTTACAACATTCTCAAGGCCCCGTATTGCGCGTCTGATACGAATGCGTGTATGTGTATAGGGGGCCCCTTCTGACAAGGCTGCAGGTTGTTGTTGTTGGGTTCCTTCCTGATTCTCGGCGGCTCGGCCCCTGCGGATCGTTGTTGGGGTTCGGTCATGCAAGCGAACCGTTTAGGCTTCCCAAGCAGCATCATTTAATGCCTGGGCGCCCGCACATGCGTTACACAGAGTCTCCACAGAGCCCTCCCCCCTGTCATCCCAGTTGGAAGATACGGCCCACGGGCGCGGGGCATTAACCGCGTTCAGATGCAGTCTTGTGGTCGACAATCTGATCCGGCGAGTGTTCCATATCGAACCCGGATGCAGCCATGTGCATACGAAGACATGGACGTGGTGGTGGTTGCCCAGAGCCCTTCACCGAGGGTGGAAACAGGACGAGCGATGCATCTACCTACTTTCGTCCATTTCGCGCACAAATGATGGGTCCCCCGTTACGTTTTCACGAGTCCGGTAATACTGATAGCCGGCCTCCTGGGTGGCGTGGGCCAAGGTTTAACGCTAAGACCATCCACGAATGTATTCCGTACCTCGTCGCCATGTGCGCGCTAGCGAGGTCGGAGTAGGTCCGGGAGCGGGGTGGTGATATGCACAGGCATGGCCATGATTACTGAATGGGCGTTAGGGTGTTCGTGCAGTTTGGGTCCAAGACCAGGCTGCCAATCGCATCGTGGTTTGTATTTGATGGTCCGATCCGATTGCTACTCGGGACCACCCTTGTGCGCTTGGCAGGTTGGGAAGGTGTTCAGGGGTCCCGAACTAACCAAGAAACGATGCATCGTGCCCGTGATTATGGTCCGCCGGGGCTCCGGGACCTCCACTCTGCCCGTGGATTTCCAACTGTCCTCAACTTCAACTCCGGTGAACCATTACAACTGCTTGTCCATCAACACCGACCCAAGGGAGGAGCCATGCCACCATGGCATTGTACTCAAACGCGCCGCCGGCCCGGCCTTTTAGCCATGATAAACCGACTCTTCTGACCTCGTGGTGGATCACCATTTTCTGCGCCATCATCATCCTCCTGCGCCTTGCCGGTCGATATGTTCGCGTCGAGAGGCTGTTTGGGGAGGACAAGATCGCCGCCCTGGTTCTAATACCATTGTTTTTGCGCATGGCGTTTGTGCATCCCGTTTTAGTATATGGCACCAACAACTTGTTGCTGGACGACGCCAGCCGGAGCTTGACCGACATCGATATCGCTCACCGCGTCACCGGCAGCCGGTTGGTCCTCGTCAGCCGGATCCTTCAACCCACGACGTATGTGAATGTGTTCCAATCCCTACGCCCGCCTGCACTAACCCTTCATGCAGACTGTGGCTTCTGAAGCTCGTCACCCTGGAGTTCTTCGGCCGCCTGGTTGGCTCGTCCGGCCGCGGCCGCTACACGATGCTCCTCCGCTTCACGCGCGGCACCCTCGCCGTGACGTTTGTCGCCGTCGTCATCAGCAACCTCGCCGAGTGCCGACCGTTTGCCCATTACTGGCAGGTCACCCCCGATCCCGGCCCCCAGTGCCGCCAAGCCTATGTCCACCTCCTCACGGCGACGGCCTGCAATGCCCTGACCGACCTGCTGCTGGTCGTGTTCCCGGTGCCCATCGTGGTCAAGAGCCGGATCCCGCTGGCCCGCAAGACGCTGCTGGTCATGCTGTTTTGCCTGCATCTGTTCACCGTGGTGGTGGCCGTCTACAGAGTGCCCGAGATCCTGCGGAGCGGCGGCTACCAGGCGACGAGAACGATGTGGGCGTCGGGCGAGGTCTTCATCGCGACCTTTGCCGCCAACGCGCTGACACTCGGCACATTTGTGCGGGATACGGGGGTCAAGAAGCAGAAATTCAAGTACCAGCCCACTGTTTCTTCCAAGGCAAGAAGTGTATGGCGAGAACCCCGGGCCGTCAAGACTGGGGACTGGGATGATCCCGGCTTTGATGCTGAGGAGGGAGCGGCGCGAGAAACTATTGCGACAGCCGGCAGCAGAGCGGACGCCCGGCCTGGGCAGTCCCTTGGAAGAAGCGACCTGAAGGCTGGATCGCCCACCGGGAACGGGGAGCGGGCCCGGCGCTCAGAGAGCCAGGATCCGCTAATCCCCCGGAGTCGGGCTGTCACCCCCCAACCGGATGGTAGTAACAGGGTGATCAAGACCACGGTGATCGAGGTGACGGTGTCTGCGGCAGGGGAAACCAAACCAGGGGGGCAGGGGACGTACGGAATGACGATCAGACCGGCAGATAGCGTGGCCACTGTAAGCGCCAGGGGCAGAGGGCGACGGTCGAGTGTCCTTCTCCAAAGCTTGAGCCCGCTGCCAGATGCTGGCATCGGCATTGGCCAAGAAGGGCAACGGAGGGAAATGTAGCGTATGTTCTTTTGATCAATGCGAGTTAATCGATGCGAAGCACTTGCCTCCCCGTGCAACAATGTCCAGTTAGCCATTGCTGGCGCATCGGGTCGTGTATATCGTCATCCTCTGGATGGACGACTGCGACGAGGGCTGCTCCGGAAGAGGCCTCCATATTGGGTAGTTAGTTGGTTGTTGGTTGCCCCTGGCTGATTGAGGCTGGCTGCCGTGGACTGGTGGTTGGCGATGCAACCAACAGGATCCACACGATAGCTTGCATCTGCTGCAAGCTGCGCGGTCGCAATAACAGCACGCGATGGCCTGCGTTGCGCCTGCTGCTGCACGCTGTTGTCAGTTTGAACTTTGAAGTTTGAAGTTTGAGACGCTGTGGGGACGCTGGGGTCCCGGTAAACCTCGTGGCGGACAGGGCACCAGGCACCCACCCCACTGCGCTATGTATGTATGTACATGTATGCAGCAGCAACAAGGCACAGCAGGGCAGGTGCCAGGGTCATCTCGATTGTGCAAGAGATGCCAAAGCCACGGGGCAGGAGCGATAAGCCATCCTGCACAGGTTGCATGTGCATCTCAGGCGTGTTGTAACCTAAATGGGCAGTTGTTGGGGGGGAATACCGGTACTCCTGGCATTTCCAACAAGCACTCCGATACATGTCGCGCCACCTGCGCGTGGAAGTGTTGGATTAAGCCCGGGAAATGGGCAGGTGTGGCTCGGGTATGCAATTGCGTGGCTCAGGCCACGCCAAGCCATTGTTGGCTGTGGGTGGCCTGGGCGGTTTAATGGGGGTCTTGGGCATCCCCCGGAAGGATCCTGCTTCCAGTTCCACAGAGTTCAATCAATCTAACGAGCCAAGTAGAAGAATCACCACTTTAGCAAACAACAACCTATTTTTCACACTTATACGTAAGACTGTCTATTTTATAGTATATCTAACAGTTACAACCCCGGTACGCATTTTCAAGCTTCTAAGACAGCAGTCTATACGCTAGAAAACACGATTAAAGACCCCTTTTCGAAGAACCTCCGAACCCCTGAATCCATTAAGATAACGGCTAAACGCGAGAACATCGTTAACCTTAACGGACAAGAGGACTAGGACGACTAGAACTAGTAGTTTATTAGTAAGACTTATATCGAATGGATCTAGTATAAGATCGACCTAGATAAGGAAGATCTAGAGCCTTTCCTAACGCCGCTATCCTAAATTAACGTCGGCGACTATAACAAACGAGCCGACCCCTTAGTTATAGTAGAACTACGAGCTTGTAATATAAGAAGCGCAAGCGCAAGCGGAGCACTAGCTATAGTAGCAGCTAGCAGATAGTAGCAAGTCGACTGTTAGAACAAGGCGCGGAAGCCTGCTAAACTTACCGTCGAAGCCTATATAGACTATATATATAACTAGAGTATCTATAATACTAAAAAGCGGGAGTTCGACTAAGAAGTTAAGAAGCTTAGAGATATTAACAACTAGGTTATTAATATAGTTAACCTATACTTTCGCCATATTGTATATAAAGCTAAGATAAATATACGCGAAAGCTATACTACTCTAAAGAATCTCTTAGGCTCTAAGATATAGGATAGGTATAACAATATAAGGAACGTATACTATAAGAAGGTATCGCCTTCTATAAGATAGCTATATAGTTAGGTAGTCTAGTTGACCGAATAGTCGCGAAGCATCGATAACGTATAAGCGGCGGGAGTAAGTAAGTTAATAAACTCCTAAGATTAGTAGCTAGACCTTAAGAAGGCCCTTATTAGAAGCCCTTACTCTACCTAGGCCTAGACATTCTCGATCTAGTACTATAATAAGATCGATACTAACTAGGTCTCTCCCTAAAAGGTCTTTAACGACCTATCCTTAGAAATTACCTAGTTAGACAAGCCAAAGGCAAAACGCCTAATCTAAAAAGGGGCCTATACTACTACTTCGTTTAGTAGTATTATTAAATCGGACGCTAAAGAACCGGAACCGCCTAAGTCACCTTCTATAGCTAAAGTAAAGCCGAAGAAGGCAAAGAAGCAACTATTACTAAAGGCAAAGGCGTAGGGATAGGGACGTAAACGTAGATTTATAGGGGGAGAATTATTAGGATACTAAGCGTATAGACTTTTCTACTTCCTTAATAAATGCTTCTATATCTTCCCTAAGCTCGCCTACCTGAAATAGGAGCCGATCAAGGAGATATAGGAGAAGGTAAAGGAGGCGCTAAAGAACGATAAGAACCTCCGTAAGGAGGTAGAGAAAAAGAAGAAAAAGAAGGCTCGCGATATAGAGGGATAGTCGCTAGTATAATAATAACTAAGGAGGATTACTAGTATCGAGGCTATTTTTGTATATACTCAAGGAGCTCTTTTAACTACCTATTACCCTCTATATAACTTAGTTATTCTCGATTCTAGTACTATAAACTATATCTTTAACTAATCCTATAGACTAGTTAACTTCTAAGCGGTAGAAGAAGGAGATACTATCTAGGCGGGAGACCAACTCCTACTAATTAGCGGATATAGCAATATAGTTATTAAAGTTACTATATGTACCGGCAAGCTATAGACCCTTAACCTCTATGACGTTATATACTATAAGTATCACAGGTGGTAAATGCCCAATGTTAGGGTACGTATATATTCGATGTGGTTGTACAAGGAACTCAAGATAGTGGGTGTAGCCCGCCGGGGATATGCCCTACAGCGGGCTCCATATACGCTGCAGGCTCTGCAGGCCCTACATCGTACAACCGCTCCACAATGGCCATACGGCTATATGTCACGGCTAGACCCGTGACACTACCCTCCCTTAAAACAAGCCTCCTCTTCAAATCAAGCCTATAGTTCGAACGCTCGAATTGTAGCTTTAGTTCCTTCTTAGCACCTACGCTAGGGGCCCTAGCTTGTTCGGATTAGTATCGTAGAACTCCTAAATAGCATTATCGTAGCTGCGTAGATCCGTTGCTAGCTACTAAGTCGGCTAGGCGTAGCCCTCCTACTTAACTAGGTATTGCTACCTCCTATTCTCTACCTTCCTAAAGTCTCGAATCTCTTCAAACCTCTATTCAACTACTTCGACGCTATTATCTTAGCGCCTTACCTCCCTACTACAGTTCGCTTATATATCTCTCTACGCGTTAGCTTACCCTAGGATTCCCTGCTTACCCTACTATAGCTAAACTAGTAATACGTAGAACGTATTAAATATCTTTATATTCGCTAGGAGGTATAGCGTTACTATATATAACGCCGCTTTAGTAACTTCGAATAGTCCCTCCTAGCGTAGTTCGAGCTTCTTCGTCGGGCGCCCTATCTTATAATGCCGTATATTAAGCATTACCTTGTCGCCGATTCTATAGACTAGGGCGTCGCTACGTTTAGCGTTTACGTTAATCTTGTAACGGTCCTACACTTACCTCGCTAGTGCCTTCGCTATATCTAGTACTACTTTAAAGCGTATAGATATCTCTATCGCCTAGAAAAACTCCCTTTTCTAAGCTTCCGAGAGTTCTAGTAGATATAGCCTACTTGGCTCTACGCCTATTTGTAGGTAGAAACTATAGTTTGTAAAGAAGGGTAATACTCCTATTGTCTCTAATAATATATTGTTCCTTACAAACTCTACAAGCGGTACCTAATCCGCCTAGTTATCCTATACCTAGTTAACGAAAAGGCGTAAATACTATTCTAACTCTACGTTAATCCGTTTAGTCTGGCCGTTCGTTTATAGGTAGAACGCTAATAATAGCTTTAGAGTTACTACTAATTGTAATAACAACGTTCTCTAGAACGTCGAAACGAACTATATACCTCTATTTAATATAATCATCTTAGGCAGGCTATAAAGGCTATAGACCTGTTCTACAAATCGGTCCGTTAACTTATCTACTTCTAAGGTCTCTATTAGAATAAAGTAGCGTATTTTCGTTAGTTAGTCTACTACTACTATAATATAGTTAAAGGTTCGGTTTCTCCTTGTATATAGCGGCAGTAGTATAATGTAATCTACTAATATATCCCGCTACGGCGAAAGTAGCACTAGTAGCGGCTTTAGAAAGCCCGTTGGTAGCGCCCTTAGCGTTTTTGTCTTGTTATATAGCAAGCAGGCGTTATAGTAATCGCAAATAGTACTAGTTATCCTAGTCTACTAGTATTTCCGATTTATTAGGTCGATAGTCTTGGTTCTTCCTAGGTAGCCCCTAGGTCCCGATATATAGGTTCGGTGAATTAGTTATAGTTATATCTCGTTATCGTCTAGGTCGATAAGCATTCTCCTATAGTAATATACCTTGCCTGCGATAGTATAGTACTCCGTATATAGCACTTTAAGCCTCGTTTTGATATCCTTTGGCTAAGCTCTGGTCCTAGGGTCTACTAGCGCCCTAAGCGTTACCTTTAGTAGATCCGAGCTTGTATATATTTCGTTCAGTAGATCGTCGATATATCTTAATAGGTCTAACTAGTTAACTATAATCGCCTCGTCATATAGTCTTAGTAGTTTAAATGTCTCTAGATCGAACCGGTTAGGGTCGATTAGTAGCCTTTTACAGTTCCGGAGTCGGTTATCCTCTACGCCCTATAGTATATGTTCTAGCTTGCGGCTTAGCGTATCTAGCATCGCGTTTGCCGATCCTAGCTAGTAGATAATACGGAAGTTAAATCGTAATAGGAATTCGGACTACTATATATGCCTTAGGGACAGTTGCTTGGTCGTTACGAAGGTCTAAAGGTTCTTATAGTCTATAATAATGTTAAACCGGCCGTTTGCTCCCTCTAGTTCTGGTCGCTATTCCTCTAGTACCTTGATTACCGCTAATAGCTCCTTGTTATAGATGTTGTAATTACATTCCTATACCAAGTGCTTCGCGCTAAAGTAGGCTACTAGGTACTAGTCGCTATTATCGTCTTACTATAGTAGCGTTCTACCTACTAACTAGTCTAAAGCGTTAGTTTCGATAACTATAGGCTTGTCCTAGTTATAGATCCTTAGCGCTAGTGCCGTTAAGAAGTACGTTTTTAGTTATTCGAAAGCTAGATAGTATAGTCTGCTCTATTCCTAGCTTATTGTCTTCTTCGTAAGGTTGTAAAGTAGCTATACTACTCCTGAGAAGTTCTTAATAAATCGTTAGTAGAAGTTCGCGAAGCCTAAGAACCGTTATAGCTACCGCCTTGTTATTAGCAGTTCCTAGGATATAATAGCTACTACCTTCTCTTTGTCTATATCGATACCGCCTAGCGTAATAATTAGGCCTAGGTATTTTGTTCTTATAGTATAGAATTCGCACTTGTTAATATCGACCTAGAGCCCTACCTAGTGCAGTCTCTTTAGCACCTTCTTTACTTACTTAACGTAGTCTGCTATATTCGTAGAGTAGATTAGTATATTGTCTAGGTACGCTATAGCGTATACGTCCAGTATATTATATAGCGTATTATTAATATAGTGCTGAAACGTAGCGGGCGCTCCCTATAGCCCGAACGGCGTAACTAGCGATTCGTAGAGGCCGAATCGTGTTACAAACGCTATTAACCATTTGTAGCCTTCCGCTACTTAGACTCTATTGAACGCTACAATAACATCTAGCTTTGTAAAGATCCGCGCTCTATAGATAGAATCGAGTGTTTCCTTAATCAGTGGTATTAGATATTGACTCTTTATCGAAACGTTGTTTAGACCTTAGAAGTTAGTATAAATCCGTACTCCGCCTTCTAGCTTCTAGGCAAGTAGTAGAGGCGCTCCTATACTCGATTTCGATGGTTAGATAAAGCCTTTTGTTAGGTAGTTATCTAGCTAGCGCTTAACTACATGTAGCTCTATTAGTAAGAACAGTCTGTTCTTTAAGAACAGTAGCTTGCTTCCTGGTATTAGCTCGATTTTATAGTTATATAATCTATATAGTAATAGCGTATCCGCCTCCTAGGGAAGAAAAGTCTCGAACGTATTGCGATACTCCGCTAGTAGGCGTTTTAAGATATCTGTCACAGGCACAGCCTGTGTCATGTGCTATGTTATGTGCTATGCTATGTGGTTGGCTGAGCACCCTGTAGCTAGAGGAGCGTAGCTCTACACTAGGTGGAGCTCGCCGCGCAGAGCCTTTAGCCCTCGCGAGCTCCTACGAAGGTTGCACTGTTATACAACCTTGTTATATACGACCGTTATAGTAGGTTGCACCTTCAACTCGCGCGCGTAGCTAGTTAGACCGTTAGAGGCAGATCGAATACCTTAGACTAGCTAGAACGCTTCTTTTTTCTAACGTACCGGACTTTGTTTAACCTTAACTACGTAGTGCGAGTTAAAACGAGCACCCTACCCCTATTTACAGTCCGACGTACAGGATATCCGACGTATAGGACCACCCCCTATAGAACTACCCTAACGAACTAGGATAATAGATAGGGTAGAAGATAGTAATAATATGCCAATATAGGCGCTAGAGCAAGCTGGCCCGTCGCGTGCTACTATTATACGCGAGTAGCTAAGAGCTACGCTAGCGGAGCAGAAGGCGATACTCGCTGCGCTCGCTAACACCTAGGCGATAGCTAACAACGCGGTTACTAAGGGCAAGGCGCTCTACAAATAGCTCGAAGCGTAGAAGTATACGAACGTAGTAATCTCGAAGATGTTTGAGGAGCAGAGACTAATAACCTTGTAGGCGCTCGAGGCGACGAGCGCTGCGCTAGCTAGAGGCGGTAGAGGTAGTAGCTAGCTGTTATACTAGTACTATAACGAGGATAACCTAGTTACAATATCCCTCCCCTACCCGATACCGTTTATAGGGGAGGAGAAGGATACTATTAAGCGGACTACCTTGTTTAACGACTAGTTAGATAAGGTCCGGGGGCGCTAGAGAATATACCTTTGTAAGTTCTCGACTAAGTGTATAAAGATCCTATATACTAAGGCGATATTCGGTAGCAACGCGAGCCGCGCGGTTAAGTCGAAGCTCTAGACGATCGAGAACTACCTGGACGATAATAGGCGCTAGTACTAGAAGACTAGGACTAAGTTCCTAAATGACCTCGAGAAGCGGTATATAACCTATAACGTTGCTATAGCGGCTACAAACTAGCTCTATATACTTGTCTAGGAGAACAAGTTCGCGAACTTTAATAACTTCCTAACGGAGTTCTTGAACCTAGCCGACACTACTAATATCGAGAGCGTAACGTAGGTCCGTATGTTTAGAGAATAGATCTTAGCCTACCTCTCGGCTACGTTTACATTGTAGGTTAGGCTACTGGCGTCGGACGACTTTGACGTATAGGCCGAGATAGCCTAGACCCTATCTACGAACTTAGATATAGAGGACTTTAGGAAGAAGATCCGTAGCGGTAACGGCGCGCTTGCTATATATTACAGCAGCGGTAGCGGGGGTACCGGGAGAGCCTAGGATCCCGACGCTATAGAGATCGACGCTGTTACCCTGGCCGCGCTTATACCGTAAGAAAAGGAGCGCCGTAGGGCTAGCGGCCTATGCTTCAAGTGCGGCGCTAGCGACTATATCTTAAGGTATTGCTAGGCCGGCCAAGGAGGCCGTAGTAGCCGCGGCGGCTAGCCGTAGCGCGGAGGCGCGTAGGGCTATAGCGGCGCGTAGGGCTATAGCGGGGTATAGGGCTACGGCGGCGCGTAGGGCTATAGCGGGGTATAGGGCTACGGCGGCGCGTAAGGCTATAGCGGGGCGTAGGGCTAAGGCGGAGCGTAGGGCTACGGCGGAGCGTAGGGCCACGGCGGCGTGTAGAGATGGCAGTAGCCTTAGGGATAGTAGCAGCCTACTTAGTAAGGCTTTAGTTAAGCCCCCTCTAGGGGCCTCCCGGCTTATAGCGGCGTAAGCGGCTACGCTAGGGCCTATTAGAGGGGTCGAAGCGGGCTCGCTGTTCGTTTTACAGACGCCCCTGACTAGAGCGGTTTTATCGTTAGGGAGGTGGACGAGCAGGAGGACTACGGCGCTTACTAGAGTATAGAGTAACCCCCTAGTTTCGGCTTCTTGTATAACAACTAGGGAAATAAGGAGCTCCTATAAACTGTCGCTTATAGGAGGGGTACCGCTAGCTATAGGAGGGATAGGGAGATAGTTTAGTTATTAGTGCCGTAGGTAGTAGTGCTAAATCTATTCTCTTATCATCGTACCTAGCGGTTAGTAGGCGTAATGTAGAGTACGTAGCACTTATAGACTCGGGTTATACGGGTCTAGCGTTCGTGGATTTTGGCTTTGTAGTTACGAATAGGCTACTACTATCACGGGTGGTAAATGCCCAATGTTAGGGTACGTATATATTCGATATGGTTGTACGAGGAACTCAAGATGGTAGGTGTGGCCCGCCGGGGATATGCCCTGCGGCGGGCTGCACATGCGCGCTGCAGGCTCTGCAGGCCCTACATCGCACAACCGCTCTACAATGGCTATACGGCCATATGTCACGGCTAGACCCGTAACACTACCCTCCCTCAAAACAAGCCTCCTCCTCTTCAAATCAAGCCTACGGTTCAAATCGTAGCTTCAGTTCCTTCTTAGCACCTACGCTAGGGGCCCTAGCTTGTTCGGATTAGCATCGTGGAACTTCCAAATAGCATCATCGCAGCCGCGTAGATCCGTTACTAGCTACTAAGTTAGCTAGGCGTAGCCCTCCTACTTGACTAGGTATTGCTACCTCCCGTTCTCTACTTTCCTAAAGTCTCGAATCTCTTTAAATCTCTATTTAACTACTTCGACGCTGTCGTCCTAGCGCCTTACTTCCCTACTATAGTTCGCCCTTACATCTCTCTACGCGTTAGCTTACCCTAGGATTCCCTGCTTGCCCCGCTATAGCCGAACTAGTGATACGTAGAACGTGTCGAATATCTTTATATTCGCTAGGAGGTGTAGCGTTACTGCGTGTAACGCTGCCTTAGTAACTTCGAATAGTCCTTCCTAGTACGGTTCGAGCTTCTTCGTCGGGCGCCCTGTCTTATAATGCTATATATTAAGCATTACCTTGTCGCTGATTCTATAGACTAGGGCGTCGCTACGTTTGGCGTTCGCGTTGATCTTATACCGGTCTTGCGCTTGCCTCGTTAGTACCTTCGTTATATCTAGTACTACTTTAAAGCGTATAGATATCTCTATCGCCTAGGAAAACTCCCTCTTCTAAGCTTCTAAGAGTTCTAGTAGGTATAGCCTGCTCGGCTCTACGCCTATTTGTAGGTAGAAACCGTAGTTCGCGAAGAAAGGTAACACTCCTATTGTCTCTAACGATATATTGTTCCCTACGAACTCTACAAGCGGTACCTAATCCGCCTAGTTATCCTATACCTAGTCGACGAAAAGGTATAAATACTGTTCTAACTTTACGTTAATCCGTTTAGTCTAGCCGTTCGTTTGTAGGTAGAACGCTAATAATAGCTTTAGAGTTACCGCTAATTGTAATAACAACGTTCTCTAGAACGTTAAAACGAACTACGTACCTCTATCTAATATAATTGTCTTAGGTAGGCTATAAAGGCTATAGACCCGTTCTACAAATTAGTCCGTTAACTTATCTACTTCTAAGGTCTCTATTAGAATAAAGTAGCGCATTTTCGTCAGTCGGTCTACTACTACTACGATATAGTTAAAGGTATAGTTTCTCCTTGTATATAGCGGAAGTAGTATAATATAATCTACTGATATATCCTACTATAGCGAGAGTGGCACTAGCAGCGGCTTTAGAAAGCCTATTAGTAGCGCCCTTAGCGTTTTCGTCTTATTATATAGCAAGTAGGCGTTATAGTAGTCGCGGATCGTACTAGTTATCCCGGTCCACTAGTATTTCCGGTTTATTAGCTTAATGGTCTTGGTCCTCCTAGGGTAGCCCCTAGGTCCTAATGCGTAAGTTCGGTAGATTAGCTATAGCTATATTTCGTCGTTGTTTAGGTCGATAAGTATCCTCCCCTAGTAGTAAGCCTTGCCCGCGATGGCTTAGCACTCCGCGTATAGCACTTTGAGCTTCGTTTTTATGTCCTTTAGCTACGCTCTAGTTCTAGGGTCTGCTAACGCCTTGAGCGTTGCCTTTAGTAGATCCGAGCTTGTATATATCTCGTTTAGTAGATCGTTAATATACCTTGATAGGTCTAACTGGTTAACTGTAATCGCCTTATTATATAGTCTTAGCAGTTTAAATGTCTCTAGATCGAACCGGTCGGGGTTGATTAGTAGCCTCTTGCAGTTCCGGAGTCGGTTATCCTCTACGCCCTATAGTATATGTTCTAGCTTATAGCTTAGCGTATCTAGTATCGTATTTACTAATCCCGGCCGGTAGATAATACGGAAGTTAAATCGTAATAGGAATTCGGACTACCGTATATACCTTAGGGACAGTTGCTTCGTCGTTACAAAGGTCTAAAGGTTCTTATAGTCTGTAATAATATTAAACCGGCCGTTTGCTCCCTCTAGTTCTAGTCGCCATTCCTCTAGTGCCTTAATTACTGCTAATAGCTCCTTATTATAGATATTGTAATTGCATTCCTATACTAAGTGCTTCGCGCTGAAGTAGGCTACTAGGTGCTAGTCGCTGTTATTGTCTTGTTATAGTAGCGTTCCGCCTACTAACTAGTCTAAAGCGTTAGTTTTAATAACTACGGGCTTATCCTAGTTATAGATCCTTAGCGCTAGTGCTATCGAAAAGTATGTTTTTAGTTGTTCGAAAGTAGATTAGTATAGTCTGCTCTATTCCTAGCTCGTTGTCTTCTTCGTTAAGTTATAAAGTAGCCTCGCTACTCCTAAGAAGTTCTTAATAAATCGTTAGTAGAAGTTCGCGAAGCCTAGGAAGCGTTGTAACTACCGTCTCGTTGTTAGCGGCTCCTAAGATACAATCGCTACTACCTTCTCTTTGTCTATATCGATACCGCCTAGTATAATAATCAGGCCTAGGTATTTCGTTCTTATAGTATAGAATTCGTACTTATTAATATTAACCTAGAGGCCCGCCTAGTATAGTCTCTTTAGTATCTCCTTTACCTGCTTAACGTAGTCTGCTATATTCGTAGAGTAGATTAGTATATTGTCTAAGTAGGCCGTAGCGTATACGTCTAGTATATCGTATAGCGTGTTATTAATATAGTGCTGAAACGTAGCAGGCGCTCCCTATAGCCCGAACGGTGTAACTAGCGATTCGTAGAGGCCGAATCGTATTACAAACGCTATTAACTATTCGTAGCCTTTAGCTACTTAGACTCTGTTAAACGCCGCGATAACATCTAGCTTCGTAAAGATCCGCGCTCTATAGATAGAATCGAGTGTCTCCTTAATTAGTAGTATTAGATATCGACTCTTTATTAAAACGTTGTTTAGACCTTAGAAGTTAGCGCAAATCCACACTCCACCTCCTAGCTTCTAGGCAAGTAGTAAAGGCGCTCCTATACTCAATTTCGATAGTCAGATAAAGCCTTTCGTTAGGTAGTTATCTAGCTAGCGCTTAACTATATATAGTTCTATTAGTAAGAACAGTCTGTTCCTTAAGAACGGTAGCTTACTTCCTAGTATTAGCTCGATTTTATAGTTATATAATCTATATAGTAGTAGCGTATCTACCTCCTAGGGAAGAAAAGTCTCGAACGTATTACGATACTCCGCTAGTAGGCGTTTTAAGATATCCGCTACTATTAGCTAGGGTTTGTTACTCTTCTCGAAGAATTTCTAAGCGTCCTCCTTTGTAATCCTATAAATTATCTCTATATTACTCTAGAGGGCGTTTACGAACTCGTAGTGCCGTTCTAGGAGTACCGAAGTATAGTCCTCTAGCGAGCCTTCGCGGTTTAATATCCGCTTATAAAAGTCGTCTAGTAGGGCGTAGAGCGTAGCCCTCTCCTTGTCCTTCTTCTCGTTTAGTATTGCTTATTCTAGTTAGTTAACTGTTACGCGTATTACCGTTACGCCCTTCTAGCGGCAGAAAAGTATAAAGTTTAGTGCGTTTAGTATCTTAATGTCGTTTTTGTTAATCGCCTTGTTATACAGTAGTAGCTTCGGGAGTCGTTTCGGTAGTAGCGGCGCCTATAGGTACCTACGCCTATTCACCTTCTTTACTAGTTATAGCTTCCTTATAAGCTTATTCGGAATAACTACTGCTCTTAATCCTAGCGGGGATAAGGTCTATTACGGTCCGTTCTCGAGCGCTCTCTAATAGCGTTACAATAGGGATAACCTCCTCTTCCTCTTCTTCTATAGGTTCTCTAGACCCTGGTTATACTCTCTATCCTCTAGTTCTCCCTTATCTAGGACTTCCTTAACCAATGCTTAGTATTTCGCTATGTTTTTTATAGTTGTAGGTTCCGCGGTTGTAGGTTCTACAGTTATAGGCTTCGCTTACTCTTGGCACCTATAGGTCCGACCCACAGTAGGGTCAAGCCCTCTACCACCTTGGGCACATTGTAGCTAGCGCACAGCCATCTCTAGCCTCTTTCCCTGATTATCATCATCAATATTAAGCCTCACTTTGCCCCTACCAATTGCGCTATAAGCCTCCAAGAGGTTATAAGACCATGTTGCTTCTATTGCAACCTCTAGATCGATACGATTCGATTGTCCTTTGATCAAGCAACCTTCTTTCGATCGCACGAGATTCTCAATTGTACGACCGACCTTCTTTTCACACTTGCGAGTTAACATATCGGAATATAGCTCTATTTTCCTACTACTAACTCCCTCTCTCTCTCTCTCTCTTCCTTACGATCGCGATGTCCGCCTAGGAAGACTTTCTATAGGAGCAGCTCTAGAACGAGCCAATCTAATATAAGCTAGCACCTTAAAAGGTATAACAAACACTAGACTTAGTTATACACCTACTCTAACAACTCCAAGCCCTCGCTAATAGCAACTATATAACTACCGAGTCGGCTAAGGTTACCGTTCTAACCCTCCCTAAGCTCAAGGGAGACTCTAATATTAAAGATTAGAAAGAAGCGGTAAGAGGATACGCTTACGCCCTTGGATATACTGACTATATCAATGGCACGGCAATCCCCCCCTCTCCGGATACGCCGAAAGCGGTCTACGATAGTTTTAGAGCCGCTTACGGATCAGCGTACCTAATAATTCGCAACTCTCTTAATAGCGTGATAGAGATTATTAAGAGCCGTGGATAGACTAATAGCGAGAGCGACCCTTACGCCCTCTTTAAGATCGTCTGTAGCTTAGTTAGCAACGTGTCCGACAAAGGCTAGTGCAATATAATCTCGGAGTTCGCGTCGATAGATACAAGCAAGTACAACTCCCTTAGGGCCTTCATCACTAGATTCCTCTTCCTATACACGAGACTATAGAGCGTTAGGATCAATCCCTATAAGAAGATACGACAAGCCTTCCTTCTTTAGGGTCTGAGTAAGTATAACGGTAACTAGACTAACATACTAAAGTTTCAGCTCCAAACTAGCTAGCTTACGTACTCGACCCTCCTTAACCTTATTATAACTAAGGCAAATAAGCAAGCGATAACTAGTATACTAGCTCTATCGACACTAGCCGCGAAGAAAAAGCAAGACGACGGCAACCCTAAGTCCAAGGGGAAGCTCTATAGCGATCCCAAGTGCGGCCGAATATATAGATACCCTATACGTACTCTATATTACAACTACTATAAGATTCACCACAACGGTAGTAATAGTAGCTGCTAGGTCCTCTACCTAGAGCTTAAGGCTAAGTTCTTACACTAACGCAACGCTAGTAACGATACTACCGGAACCGCCAACCCTACGGTATCCCCGAATATAGAAGCTAACTATAGTATATTGAACTGGAGCAAACCACAAACCAACCCACTCCATGGTGGTGGGCAAGACCACAGTAGGGATGGACAAGTCGGCAAGCGTCCATGGTTGCCGACGCATCTTCGGACTTCAATTGTGACCGATCCGATCAAGATATCGCCCTCCGGACACATGTCTCCCCCTGTTCAGAGGAAGGCGAACAATTTGTCACCACAAAACATGTGCCCAGAGGCAAGGGAAGGCTTGGAGCCAAAAGTGTCAAATTTAGGGGGGGATTTTTGATGTCCCAGGAGTGTTGTCGTCTGCCCAAGTGGGCGGACTGACTGGCTATATATATGACCACAAAACAACGCATGGCGCTGCAAGCAGTCAAAAAACGAAAAATCCACCACGAATGCCCCCCTGTTCTGGCCAAGAGCTGTCTGCCCCAGTTCAATATACGGCTGGAACTTGGGCGTAATAGAAGGCGTTAATAACAAGGCCGTCGCTAACCTGGCGATTAACCCTGCTATAACATTGCTAACGATTAACCCCCCTAGTACAGCACTTGCAGGGGCTGCCACTCTCAATACCTATATTACAAGGGACACGGTTTACCTTAACTCGGGAGCGTCGAACAGTATGTTTAACGACCCTAAATGGTTTAAAGATCTTACTGATCTACCGTAGCCGATTAAAGTAACCTTAGCTAATAGTAACACTTTGCTTCTAACCCGCGGCGGATCAGTAGCTTTCCCCTGCGTTCGTTCTTATAGCGGAGTGACCAATATAGTCATTCTAAATACTATCCTCTCCGAGTCTACCCCCCTTAACCTTATATTAACCGGCTAGATAGATAAGTATAGCGCGGTCCCTAATAGTATAACTAAACAAGTAGTTAACATTAAGTCTAGCTAAGAACTAGCTTAGTTGAGATAGGTTAGAGGGATTCTAATCTTTAACGTTACAAGGGTCCTAGAACCTAAGGACAAAGCTATTATAGTCGCGATCGACTATATCGCCCTCCTAGCAATCGACTACGCTACTATATACCGAAGACTTATATATATAACTGTTAACAAAGTTATCTTAGCTTATAAGCGCGTAGGTATCCGGATTAGCAGCTAGTAAGTAAAGCAGTACCGTTGCAAATAGTACTATCTTGGCAAGTTAACCTAGCAAATCTCACACGATAAACTACTAAAGGTCTCCTGTATACTCTAGAAGATTTATATAGATTCGATTCTATATACCCTAGTCGGCGTTAGCAACAAGAACCACGCCATCTACATTATCGACCAGTTCTCTACCTTCTACTAGTACATTGCTATTAACAAGAAGTTAGAGGGTTTCTAAGCAGTCGTTAACTACATCGAGTTTATAGAAACATAGAGTGGTCTCAAAGTTTAAGAGATCTACATTGACAACGGTATAGAATTCGCAATTGAGTAGATACGTAAGTAGTATAAACCCTGTAGAAAACGCTTCATAACGATAGCGCTAGACTGCCTATAGCAAAACACAATAGCTAAGTGCGCGGGTCGTACGATTATAGATAGCGCTAGAACTACGAATCTAGAGGCAGGCTTCCTAGAGGGATACTAGCTACTAGTAGAAGAAGCTATAATCTACGTAATTAACCGTCTCCCCTTTCGGCATAACGACGATATATCTCCCTTCTAAGTATTTGGTAAGTCGGTTAGATTACTAGCGGATTAGTATATCCCTAAGATCGATCATTTCCGTACTTACGGCGCTACGGTATACGTATATATCTACAATAAGAAGGTTCGTCCCTAGGGCCGTAAGATAATAGCTAGAGCATTTAAAGGCAAGCTCTATAGCTATAAGGGCTAGTCCGGCAAGATCTACTAGATTCGACTGAACGGTAGTGGCCGGATCGTACGTACTAGAGATACGCGCTTTATTAAGAACCCCCTGGCGGATAACCTAGAGGATCTAGAAGATCCGATCTACAAAGCGACATTTAACGACGTCTACGTAGATAATAACAGCATTTTCCGCTTAACGGTCGTTACCTATAGAGTCACCCCCCCTGGCAATATAGTATCGGAACCTACAGTTAGCAACACGGTTGGTAATATAGTCGGTAACATAGGCGACAACATAGTCGCTAACATAGGCGGTAATATAGCAACGAAGCCTACTGACGGCAATACGGCATACGATCCGACTAGGCTATTAACCCTAGAGTATACGCCTTACCTAGAAACGCCAGAGCGCGCGCCTCCTATAGAGCGCACGCCTCCTACAGAGCCTCCTAACAATCTATATTTCTTAGGTTCGGGTTTGGCTTTGGATTCGGATTCGGATTCGGTTTTCGCCTTAGCACCTAGCTCCCCCTCTCCTACTAACGAAGCGCAAAAGGTCTAACGTAATAGCGTCTTTAACACCGAGCTAACGGTAATAAGGTAGTCGACTCGGACTACTTATCCTATTGTAGGATACTATAACACCCTCTATCGTAAAGGAAAAGCAGCGGTAGACGCGCTAATAGTAGGTTCTTCTAATCTATTCGCTAACGTTAATTAATTCGTCCCCTAGGATCTAGAGTTAATCCTCTCTATAGTTAATAACAAAGACCTTCTCTCTCCTTCGATCAATAAGATCCTAGCTTCCTTCAAGGAGGTATCCAAACGGGCCGACTTCCTTATACACTAGAAGCCGCCCTACTAAGAATAATATAACAAGCTTATTACTATAGGAACGTAGGATCTAGTTAATAGACCTGCAAGGTCCAAGATCCTGCCTAGCAAATAGGTATTTGACTAGAAATTCGATAATAACGGCAACTAGGTACGCAATCGCGCCAGATAGGTTATATACGGCAACTTCGAGCATAGCGACTATTTACCCTATAAAGTCTACTTAGCTATAGTCTATACCTCTACTATATGTATCTTCTTCAACCTAGTCGCCGCCCTAGATTTTAAATGCTACTAATTCGACGTTATAGGCGCTTTTCTTAACGTAGTAGTCCTAGATAACGTTAACGTCTTCGTCTATTAACCTACTAGCTTCTCTAATAGCACTAATAGAGTATACTGTCTTAAGAAGGCTTTATATAGCCTTTAACGCTCCCCTCTCTAGTAGTATAAAACGCTTGTACCTAAACTAACTAAACTTAGCTTCGAAGCTATAACGACTAATAGGTACATGTTCAAGTACGCCGATAGTAGCTCGCTAATGCTTATATACGTTAACGACTTCGAACTAGCCGGTCCTGCCGTAGAAGACATCTACAATATAGCCAACGTGCTTGCTAGGATCTTCAAGCTTAAGAAGATAGGTAATACAAAGACTTTCCTCGGGTACTCTATCGTTCGGAACCGTAGAGACAGAGTCATCTTCCTCCACTAGAGCAATTACGTTAATAAGATCCTCAAGCGCTTCAACAAGCAGAGCGTTTACCCCGTTAAGACTCCCTAGATCCCTAGCAACTTCAAGTTACTAGCAACATAGGAAAAACCAACTAAGGCAATCACCAAGCAGTACCAAACCAAGGTCGGCTCAGTCAACTACCTTACAACTAGCACGCGCCCCGACACAGCGTATACAGTCATACGGCTCAGCGAAGCCAACGTAGGCCTATCCGACGCCCACATTAGTCTCCTCGCCCACCTCTAGCGATACATCGTAGGAACGAAGACAATCGGTCTATACTATAGCGGCAAGATAACGCCCTAGAACCTTACCTTAAGAGCGTTTAGCGATACTAGCTTCGCTACTAACCTACTTACCAGAGTCTCTACTAGTAGCTACATTATTATAATTAGCAACTACCCGGTTGTCTAGAAGGCGAAGAAACAGGTACTCGTTACACTCTCAAGCACTAAAGCAGAGTTTATTAACCTGACGCTAACGGCGTTGTCTCTCCTATAGGTAGCTAATATCTTAAGAGATGCTGGTTACCTATAACCTCTCCCTCTACTAATGTTTACGGACTCGGCGAACGCTCGTACGATCGCACTCAACCCGCTAAACATAGCCAGAACGTACCACATTAACATCCGCCACAAGTAGGTGATCTAGCGGGTAGCGATAGGAGAGTTTTAACTATAACATATTAGTACGAACGACATAGTTACAGACGGACTAACGAAAGCTCTAAACCGAGCTAAACACATATAGTTCGTTAAGTAGCTAGGCCTCTGCTCGCCTATAACAACAACAGCTTAAGCTAGCAGTGGCTCTCTAAAGGAAGGACGATAGTACTAGAGGACTACGGGTCTTCTAGCACTAGAGGATCACGGGTTTTCTAGCACTAGAGGATCACGGATTTTCTTTTCTTAATACTACGTCATATATCACAACTACCGGATTAGGGGATCAACCTGTTTTTTCACAGTTGGTGGTGGTGCGCTTAGGGGGCTGTCTTGGCACCTATAGGTCCGACCCACAGTAGGGTCAAGCCCTCTACTACCTTAGGCACATTATAGCTAGCGCACAGCCATCTCTAGCCTCTTTCCCTGATTATCATCATCAATATTGAGCCTCACTTTGCCCCTACCAATTGCGCTGTGAGCCTCCAAGACTTACAGTACCGTTAGCTCGGTTATATATTCTAGTAAGTAACGTTGCTCTTAGTAACGCTCCCTAAACGTAAGCTTCAGGTCCGCCTAGTTAATTATTAGGTCATATCTTCTTAGCTATAGGAGGCCTAGAATAATCGGATTGTCTTTCGCTAGTATAGTAATAAAGAACCGAAGCTTCTCCCTATACTAGCCGATCCTTAGTTCTAGCACTATACTCTATTCGATCTATAACTTTAGTACACTATTAGCTAAGTAAAGTAGCTTCCTCGTTTCTAGTCTATTTAGTAGTATATCGTTACGTACTACGAAACTAAAGTCTATAAAGGCGAGACCTATATAGCCTAAATCTACAAGCGCTATATATACTATCTTACGCTTACTTATTACAATGTACGAGGATAATAGGATTAAATTAGCTATCTAACTAATAGCGCTAATAACTAAATCGCTACTACCTCCTCTATAATAGCCTCTATACCCCTACGCGCGTCTTCGTGTAGAGGCTAGGTATTTCCCTAGTACTATTGTTACTATTCTAGGTCTTCCGTACTCTATTTAGGTTTATAGCGCTTAGCATCGTTATAATTAACTTCTTCTAGAACGCGGCCTTAGTCTATAAATCGTACATAGTACGCGCCGTAGCCTCCGCCGTTATTGCCGAAGTTCTGGTTGTTGCTGTTCTGTCGATATAGGTATCCGCCGCCGCCGCGGCCTCTACTGCCTCCAAATCCTCCGTTATTACCGAATCCGCCGTTGTTGTTATTGAATCCGCCGTTATTGTTATTAAATCCGCCGTTATAGTTGTTCTAGTTCGGGCTACTATTATTGTTCTAGTTCGGGCCGCTACTGTTATTGCCGAACCTGCCGTTGTTGCTAAATCCGCTATAGTTGCTATAGCTGCCCCGCTACCCTCTACCTCTAGCGCCTAGGTTATTCTAGGCTTACTTGCCTTTCTCTATACATTTCGCCACGATATAGCCCCTCATACTATAGAGGAAATAGAGACCTATAGCTATATACTACTCCCTCTCTAAGTTAGAGAGTTGTAAGATAGTCGCCTTGTCCTTAGTAGTAGTTACCTAGTTAACGTCTATAGCGTTTAGGTCCTTACCTTCCTTCTTAGTATTATAGCTATTATAGTAGTTTAGCTCGTTAGCCTTCTTTAAGTATTCCTCTATTTCGAGGTTATTAGCCTAGGCTTAGGCTATAGTAACCTATCCCTAGAAGTTATCCTAGGCTAGGAGGTTCGTCTATAGTAGGATCAGGTCCTGCATTAGCTTCGAAAGGTTCTCTCTTAGCGCGCGTACGTAGGTAGCGTTATCCTAGTTACTTAGGTTGTAGAGGTTCGAGAACTCTATAATAAAGTCTATAAACTTGAAGGTCTCTAGAAAAGACCTGTGTCTCGTCAAAAATGACGTCTCGGGTGGCCACCACATCGTTGGTTCTAGGGTTCCAGATTCGGTAGATGTTGGAGGATTGGTATCCCACCAGGTATCCCACGAATGCCGTCGGCTTGAATCTCTATAGTCGGCGCTCCTTCTTTTACGCCGTGGTTGTTATAGCGTAAGCCTTACATCCATACACCTTCAAATGGTTCAGTGCTGGTTTGCGTCGCTCTATTACGACCATGCTTCGCTTCTCTAGGTGCTCGTGGAATCTCTCAAATAGTATCTTCCAACCGCTTCCTTACCTTAGTGTATAATTAAAGAGGTATACCGATGCTCGGGAAATCTCAAGCTACAATTTAATCAGGAGGTTAGCGCTTAGAGCTATATAACGTTGTTTTTCCTTGATTATACCCCCTAAGCGCTCTACTACCCTGTTCTGCTCTTGCGTATAGGCGGTATAGGGCTCGACTTTAACACCCTTACTCTTAAAGAACGCTATAATGGCGTTAGTCTTAGTAAACTCGTTGTCGTACTCGATTACTTTAGGTTTGATCTTATACTAGGTCTCTAGTATACGGAAGAGGGTCTTAAGGGCCGCTAGGATATTGTCGCCTTCGTAGGTTCTTATATAATAGTCCTACGTATACCTAGAGTATCGGTTAGTAGCGAGTAGTAGTATAGTGTAATCTTATTACGCGCCTAGGTATTTGTAGAAGTCGATAGCGATACGGTCCCCTGCCTTTAGAGGGTCTAGGCATGGTTCTCGGCTAATCCGACGTTTTGCTTTGCCGTATCCGCACCCGTCGTACTCTACTATTATAATGCCCTTGATTTTAACTCCGTAAGCACTATTAACGAGATGTTCGAGGGCCCTTAGGCCTAGGTGACCAAGGCGGAGATGCTATATTATCGCATCCGCTCTAGATAGTACCTAAGCGGTCTACGTGTTAAGCTATTGCTTTCGTATAGCGAAGGCGGCGTATATAGTTATCTAGGGAATATATTCTAGGACGAATTAATCGTATTGGTCTTAAACGTTATAGAGGTATACGTTTTCTCCGCGCTATAGGTAGTCGTTGCGGGTGTCCTACTAGATACTGCGGTTTTTGAGTTAGCGGAGGGAGACAAGGTTATATACGAAAGTCGGGTAAAAAGCTATATCTTTAAAAGTAATAACTTGGGATCCGTTCTTAGTCTTTACTATAATGTCGACTTCGCTATATCCCTCGATAGCAATAGGATGTTCTCCGGCCTAAACGTAGTCTAATAGGCTTGCGAGGCGAGGTAGTGACTTAAACCGGGAGAGGTTGTTATATAGGTAGATGGTTGATCTGGAATCGAGGATGGACGAGTTAACTAGAGGGTATATAAGCTGCCCTACTTAGAAGGCTACTAGTATAGTAAAGAAGCTTACGGTATATCTTCCGACTATACGCCTACACCTAGCTAGCTACTATGCCCACTTCTTGAAGTAGGGCGTCAGAAAATTCTCTAATATCTTAGTAGCTTCCTAGCTAGGTGCCGATGTTATCTCTAGAGAGGTCTTTATCTGAACAGGGGGGGCCTTGGCTGTTTGATCAGCTATCTAGCACTCTTAGGGGGCCACTGCTGCTTACGTAGAGTTTCGGTACTCTTCGTCCACTGATTTTATAGTAGGTATCTCGGGGGCCTTTCGGCGCTCTTCTTCCACTGGTTGTGACGCAGCAGGTCTCTTATCTACTAGTAGCAAAGCAGCAGGTATCTAGTTATAGGCTGCCTCTAGTTACAAAGTAGGGTAGTACTCTAGGGAAGTACGTTGTTATTATATGCTCCTACTCGGGGCTAACGCTATAGGGAGTTAATCTTAATCTTAGGATAACTCTTTCAGGTTAGATCTCTATCTCTTCGGCTTTATTCGCCCTGTCTTAGCTTTAAGCGAGGGGTTTGCCTTAAGGTTCTTCTCTATTCTCTAGATAATGTTCTCTCTATATATAAATCTCCAGGGGGCTCTCTCTAGGTGTAGGTAGTAGCATCTTTCTATATTATATACTCCTTTATACGCCTTGTATAGTGTAACCTCCTCCTCCTACTAGGGGCTTATATCGCTTCTCTTTCTCTTGCTGCCGAATGTCGGGAACGCCCCGTAGGTAACCCTAGGCTTCGATTTCGCCGGGAGGTCTTAGGTGCCGATCCAGAGTTAGCGGGTTATATCCTCGATCGTATAGTCTTAGAAGTTGGTAGCAACTGCTCTCTGCTTCTTAGATCGAGTAACGAAGGCAAGGGGTATCTAGTTGATCGCTTTGCTTAGGTTAGCGATCTAAACGATAGGGAGAGTTCCTTCCTAGATATCCCTTATAATAGCTTCCTCCATCAGTATCTCCTACTTCTCAATCCACGGCTCGAAATCCTCTCGTGCCGTAGTCGCGAACCTCGACTGTTCGAGGATGGCGTAGTACGCTCTGATCTTCTCGCGGAGGGCTATAGCTGCCTCGACGTCGTTGGCGCCGAATCCCTTGCAGATACGGTACCACTTATCAACGCCTTAGTCTACGCGAAGTCGGGTTGTTCGGAGCTAGACCTGGACTGTATCTATAATGAAGTCCCGGAGCTTCTGGACTTCCTTCCGTTGTTAGGCCGCCTCTCGGGCCTTCTCTCGGTGGTTATTCTCCAAGATAGAGAGCATCTGGTTCTACACTGTCAACAGGTGTGCTTGCTTGGCCGTTCGGGCGGCTACGGCGGTAGCCGCGTTATCGTTATTGCCGCCGGCTCCGGCGTGAGCGCTGGCGTGGCCGGGGGCGGGGGCGTAGGCCGTGCCGCTTCGGGTGACTTGTGAGACGTCATTTTTGACAAGACACAGGTCTTTTCTAGAGACCTCGAGCGCATCGCGATCGATCAGAAGCAAGTTGACCCAGAGGCACTTGCCTAGTAGCTTGCCGATTAAGAAACAAGAAACCTAGCCACTAAACTAGATGAATAAGAACCCGAGAATAAGGACGAAGACGAGGATATCGCTATCCACCTAACCGATAACGTATTAGAAGAAGAAGAGCTTGAAGAGGAGATCTTAGATACTATTATAGTTAAAGGCGACGTCTCTAGCGATTTCCCTAAGTTCTACTAAACACCTCCTACAACACCTCCCGCTGCTCTTTTGACTACGCTAATGACTGGCTTACGAGCTGACAATGCTATAGAAATCGCGGCGGCATTCGAACCATAGTATACGGCCTTCTACGCGGGTACACTATCGACCGTGGTTAGTATATTAAGAGACAAGCCTATTATAAGAGCTACGATCAACCGACTCTAGCGAAAGATAGCGACCCTAGTAATCGAGCCTAAGAAACTAAAGACTACTGAAGAAGAGCAGACTCCGCGAGGAACTGTCACGAAGAAGCGCGTTATATAGCTAATGAAGAAGAAAGATAGTATTAAACGCCTATATCGCGATATCCTTCCTCCCGAGCCGAAATGGCATTACAAACTCGAGAACTACCTAATAGAAGCGCTCTTCCTACAAGTAGAGAAGGATTACTTAGCTAGCTACGGCGTTAAGTAGTTATAGGATAAGGTTTCCCGCTAACAAGCAGGTATATAATAGATTCTAGACTATATATAGGTTTACATCTATAAGTTTAGCTAAGATAGATTCCTCGATAAGTGCAAAGCGCAGCTTGTAGTTCGTAGTAATTAACAGTAGAAGGGATTAGTAGAAGAAAATTACGCTGCTACTCTCGCGATCCGGTTACTCCGAATAGTACTCGCTATTACAGCGAGATTCGATCTCGAGTTAATCTAATTCAACGCGGTTAACGCCTTCGTAAACGCCTTCCTCGACAAGCTCGTATATATGCAGATGCCCTAGGGCTACCGTAGATATAGGAATATACTAAAGCTAAATAAAGCTCTATATAGGCTAAGAAAATCCCCTCTCCTATAGTAACGCGAGCTAACTAACACTTTAAGAAGTCTAGGATTCGTCAAGATACTACGTAAGCTATATATAATAATGAACAGGGACGTTATTGTCTTCTTTTACGTCAATAACATTATAATCGCGTACTATAAGAACAAGCAAGAGAAGGTTAACAAGATCGTTAGTAGCCTACGCGAGAAATATAAACTTACTAGCGGCGACGAGCTATAGTAGTTCCTAGGTATTAAGATCTACCGCGAGAGAACCAAGAAGCTCGTTTAGCTTAGCTAGACATTATACATCGAGAAGATCGCGAAGCTTATAGATTCGGAAGCTATACCTAGAATACCTATAACGACGATGGAATTACTTCTATACAATAACATCGTAGATCTAGGCGTAACGCGATTCTACTAGAAGAAGGTTAGCTCGATACTCTACGCCGCTATTACATCGCAACCTGACATCGCTTTTGTAGCTTCAAGACTTTCCTAGTTCAATTATAACCCGGGCCTAGATTACTACGCGGCGGCCGACCAAGTGCTAAGATACCTCTACCGAATACGCTTCTTCGCCCTTTAATTAGGAGGAGGCGACTAGCTGATCGTAGTAAGTAACTCTTTATTTGCTAATAACCTTATTAATCGGAAAAGCTTACAAGGCTTCGCTATCTAACTGTTTGGCGGTCTGATCGCGTAGCGCGTAAGCAAGTAAGATACGGTTACAACCTTAACGACCAAAGCTAAGTTATTAGCTCTCTTGTAAGCGGCCAAAGAAGGTATGTTTGTAAGTGGATTAATCTCCGAACTGTCGGTCGATCTTGACAACGATTGGATCACGATCTAGTGCGACAACTCGCAGACTATCCGACTCGTTAACGCTAAGATCGCTACTCTATAGACTAAGCTTAAGTACGTAGATATCTACAACCACTGGCTAAGGTAGGAGCGCGAAGCTAGCAAGATCAAGGTGGAATACGTGCCTACCGCGAAGATAATGGCCGACGGGTTCACAAAGGCCCTAACGGCAGATAAACACTAAGAATTCGTCACGATAATCAACATAGTGCCTATCGAGAGCCTCATTCGCCAGAGAGTAAGCAAGACTTTGACGGAAGAGAGTATAGCGCTTATAGCGGGATACCCGTGGTCCATATGAGGGGGTAGGAGCCAAGGAGTCTCCCGACTCTCCCCACCAGAAAACAAGAGACAGAGACTAGAGGGAGCCTGAGGCTGGATAGCCACGGAACGGAACGGATACCAGGGAGCTGGATTGCCAGGGAATTTAGATCTTGGGAATAACCTCACTTGTGGGAGTGCTCTAGAGCGGCTGCCTAGCAGTCACTCTGAGGGGGTGTTTGTTCTTCTACGCTATCTTACGTAGCTTGTTCTCTACATTAGCTACTAGATCTATCGTTACGTACTTCTTAGAAAGGAACTTAATAAACTCGTTAGTAGTTATCTATACCTAAGCTTGCTTATCGCCTAGATTCGTAACAATAGTATTAATATAGTTACTAATTCCTATAGCTACAATTCCCTCTAGTAGCGAAGCTACATAAAGGATCTTCGCTTTCTTAGTTACGTATTCTAGTAGCCTTACAGCCTATCACGCCGTAATTAGCGTCTTCTATATTCTAAATTATATAGTTCGCTTCGCTAAGTCCTACTTAGAGCCTAAGAACACAGAGGCGTATAGTATACTGCCCTCCCTGGCGCTGCCGCCGCCGCCTAGCTTCCTAGACTCGATTAGCCTTGTTAAAACGTTATTCTCTACTTATAGTACTATAGCCTTCTCGTTTGCCTCGTTCGCCCTAACTATCTATCTCTAGATTTCCTTGGTCGCGCCTTTAAGGATATATTCGGTAAGGTTTGCTATTATCCTCTCTATTATATTGTCCTTTCTAGCTCTTTTAAGCGCTTTAAGTAGGAGGTTGTTACCTATAAACGGCCTATAGTATCCTTCGAAATAACCCTTTAGTTTCGGGTATATCTCTTCCTTTAGGGCTACGGCAGCCTCGCTACGTATATCCTTAATAGGAATAGGCACTTAGGCTATAGAGCTTACGTTAACGTCTATAGTGCTTGTTATCTTCTCTATTTAGGTTTCTTAGGTTTAGGTTCTTAGGTTCAGGGGTTTGGTTTCTTAGGTTCGGGGTTTGGTTTCTTAGGTTCAGGTTCTTAGGCTTAGGTATCGGACTATCTTGTTGTTTTAGGACTAACTATCTTATTAGTTTCTTAGGTTCAGGGCGGTCGAATTGTGATTTTGGTTAGTTCGTGCAACGCAAATTCGTCGTAATCAATCGACGAAGGTCTACGTACACGAATAGAAGGTACAACCAACTATCACAGGTAGTAAATGCCCAATATTAGGGTACGTATATATTCGATATAGTTGTACAAGGAACTTAAGATAGTAGGTGTAGCCCGCCGGGGATATGCCCTACGGCGGGCTCCACATGCGCGCTGCAGGCTCTGCAGGCCCCACATCGCACAACCGCTCCACAATGGCCATACAGTCATATGTCACGGCTAGACCCGTGACAACTACTAGAGAGGCTGGCGGTATAGCGGCCGCTATTTCTAGCCGACGGAGGGTTCTTGCGCTAGATCGAGCACTTAGCGGCGCTTACGCTAGTCGTTAGCAACTAGGGGCTTGGAGCCCACTGTCGCGGGCTCGCACAGTTTAACTTATTTCGGGGGCTTGGCAAGGCCACACTCTTTTCCCCACACCTATACAATAACGCCACCACCAAGTCGCCGCTATTGAAGCTATTATATAACTTGGTGTTGCACTGACAGAAGGCTTGGCGGAGGGCAGGGGGCAAGTTCGAATAGATAGAAAGGGATGATCTATTCAGAGAAAGAGAAGTGCTCTAACAGAGCCTATATATATATGAGAAGAGTGTACGTGAGCTTTGTACTAGAGGTACTAAGTTCTACTATACTAAGGCGCTAAGCCCTATATTACAATATACCCCCTAGTTGCGAAACGCCAGTGAGTAACTACTTATATAAGTTAAATCTAACTAGTTAATATACCTATAGCGCGCTATAGTGCCGTTTTATAGTGCTAAATGAGCTGCCTATTAAGCCCGGTAGCGTAGTGTTAATAGTTACTACAGTAACGGCCCTACGCTATAAGCTCCTTCCTAGAAGGTATACCCGGCCCTACTTTTCTTCCAGCAGCTATAGTAACCATTTTCCTCTAATCGTTAGCGACCTTCTCGATCGCCTCTTTTCTCTTAACAATATAAAAAATCGCTATAGCTTCTAGGGCTACTAATTCTCCGCGCTCTTTAGTATACCCTGGTCGCTCGGCTTCGGCTTGCCGCCGCCGCCGCTAGGTTCGCGCCGCCTCCTGTCGCGCGGCTCGCGCCGCTGCCGCTATTAGTACCATTTCGGTAGTCGCTAAGCCTGTCGTTTCTAACGACGAAAACAACGATACTATTATAGTATCTAATTCTCCTGCCGCTATACCTAGTACTGTAATTACGGATACTAAGCTAGTTTCTCCTACGCCTTACGCCTCCTCCCTAGCCTCGTTGGTCTCTTAGGAGTCTTCGTCGTTATTAAAGGCCTCGTCGTTAGATATTATAGCTTTGGCTATACCTACTCTAGTTCGCGCTTCGGCGCCTACTGCTACTACTCCCGGCTCCGCGTTTGTTAATCCGTTTTCTCTTTATATATACTTTTAGCTAACTCTTATCTAGTAGAAGAGTGCCTATTAAGGCCGATATACGCGCGGTTCTATATACTAGGTACGTTGCTTCGGCGATGTCTAGATACTCCTTAGGGGAGTGTTTTAACGTCGTTAGGCGCGGTACCTGCTACTACCGCTATACCTGTAGGTACAAGTACAAGTAGCTATAAGTTCTCTATAATCTAGATTTTTAAGTTACGTCGACTAACTAAGTTAGTTAGTAGGCTTCCTTCCGTTATACTATAGGTATAGCGCCTTCTCCGCTCCCTTACTAAGGGATAGCTATAGTTGGTTAGTTCTACTTACTATATATATATATATTAACGATATAGCTAACTATATCGTATAGTAAATTGCTAATAATCGCGCTACCGTCTGCGTCGCTACGCTCGTAGCGTAAGAGAATAGGGAGGTGCTAGGTAGGATAGCTATAAGTGCCGGGGAGATCGCGCTCCGCGAGCGCGTTTTCGATAGTATCGCAAACGCTCGTTGCGACCTTATAGTTCTAGCGTAGTCGATCTTTCCTAGCCTGTAAGGGGAATAGGAGCTTTCTATTAGCGCTAGGGTGTTTGGCGCTATTGTGCGCTAGGGTTTAATTGATGATTTTCTAAGTGTCTACTAAGTGCCTTATATCTTATAAGTTCAATAGTAATCTAAAGTGCTCGAACTTTTAACGACTAAGCTACTTAGTAAGACTATCCGCTAGATTAAACCTATAGGTAGATACATTACCTTGAACGACCCTCTACTATACTCTTAGCGTAGCTAGAGGTTGTAGATGTCTATATAATATAAACAAGTACTAATGCGCTCTTTCTTGCCTATAACTAGCCGAATAGTCTGCTAATTGTTATAGAAAACCCTCTAGGGCTTACCTAGATCTAACTCGATGTCCCGAAATAAGCGCTTAAGCGCTATTGTCTCGCGCCTAAGCGTCGATAGTACTAAGAGCTTAGCCTCTATAGACGAAGTCGTTATAGTATCTTAACGTATAGCCTTCTAGTTGATTAGGCCGCCGAATAGAGAGATAATATATCCCTATAATAAGCGCCGTATCTCCGTGTTGTCGCTGTACGAGGAGTCTCCTATAGCGACGAGCATCTAAGTACTAGGGGCTTACGCCCTGCTATACTTAATGTAGACGAACTAGGTGCTATATAGATACTAAATGACGTGCTTGGCTACGTTAGTATACTTGGGGCTAGGATTGGTAAGAAACTAAGATAGCTTTGAAGCCGCGAAGGCTACGTCCGGCCAGGTTATAATTGCCGAATATAGGATTGAGCCGACGAGCTCCTGATACTCCTTGATTTACGTAGGCGTCGCCTCTCTAGCGAATAACCTAAGCTCCTTAGAGAGTATAGGAGTACTAGGAAAGCTCGTGCTATTAGCTAAACTATACTTCTTTGTAATCTTCTTAATGTACTAATTGTAATAGAGCTAGACTTTGCCCTTAGTACAATCCCGAAGTATACAAATACCTAGAAACTACTCGATCTTGCCCTGCTTATATACGTTGTACCTTGCTTTAATACTATTAATAATACGTTAAGCGAGGTGCGTATCCTTAGGGCAGTTAAATACTAGAAAGTCGTTAACGTAGAACATTACTATTACGCGCTACTCTTTGTCGAAAAAGAGGTATAGCTCCTTGCCCGAGGCTATTATCCTAAGCTCGCCTAGGGTTAAGGCAAACTCTTGGTACTAGAGGAGAGGTGAGTCCTTTAGACTGTATAGAGCCTTATCTAGCTCTATATAGAAACCCGGCTCCTTGTAGCTATTAGGGAGCTTATACTATATAGACTCCCTAGTCTAGGACGTGTTAAGAAATGCCTAGGCTACGTTAAACTGCTAGTAATCTAAGCTAAACTTTGCTATAACTGCTATTATCGTATAGAAAGAGCGCGTAGCTAAAGTAGCGGCGTACGTACTCTAAAGATTGCTTGTGTTCTACAAATCTCCCTATATGTAGATACAAGCTTTGTACTTCTCGAGAAAACCGTCCTTGTCGAACTTGTAGGCGAAGACCTATTTAAGAGGCAATAGGCGGTTCCGCGTAGCTTCGCGTTTAACTTTCCGCTAGGTTTAACGGGTTATTAGGTTACTTATCTCGCTATTGGCTACCTCTTTGAACCGCTCGCTATACTCGTAGGTATTAAGGTCTTACTACCTTATTAGGAGTTTCGGAAGGTTATCTCGATAACTCTAGGTAATACTCGGTGTAGCACCTAGCCTTCCGCCGTTATTCTAGAGCACTACTGCTACAATAATAATATATAGCATCGCTATATACGCCGCGTTAGACTAGGATTCTAGGCTTAGAAAGTACATACTGTAGAAATCCTGCTATAACTTAGGAGTGCCTACGAAATTAACTCTAGCTAGGCCCTGTTTATTATCGAACCGCCTTAGTAGCTTCTAAATCCGTTCGCTTCGGCGCGTCGTAGGCAGGTGTATAGTCCGCTACTAACGTGCCGATACGCTCGGCTTAGGATACTTAGGCTTAGCTGCTTCAGGGGCTAGTAGAGCGCCCTAGGAAGATGTCGCACCCTCTATAAGTTCGCTACTTATAACGATCTCGCTTTAGATACTTACTAAGCTTTTAGAGTCCGATCTTCGTGCTCTAAAATCCCCGCCTATACTCTTAATATCCTTGCTAACTTCGAGAGCAGACCCCCTATTACCGTCTACGCCCTAACCCGCTTAGGTCGACTAGGTAATACTCCCTTCTATACTAGCTACAGCTAGCTCGGGAGTTCCTTTAGGGGTTAGGAGTCCTTTGCGTATCTTTTACACTCTACCTACCCCCAAGTCCTAACCGGACTCCTAAGGTGCCGTAGCAAGTAGTGCTATAGTCTCGGTAGCGGGCTTAGCCTGCTCGCTAAGAGGTTACGTAGTAACCTTAAGGGACTCTAAAAGCACTTCCTCCTTATTAACCTATATATCTAAAATACTAGCGTCCTAGCTCTTCTCCCCCTCGTCGAGAAGATTAGTAAGCCCGTTAATAATCCTAACAGGCAGCTTTTCCTGCTCCTTATAAACAGGGTCGAAGAAAGTTTCCTTATTAAAGGTAACATTCCAGGTAACGATAACGCGCTTTAATACCGGTACCTAGATCCTGTAAATGTTAGTACTACGGTACCTAACTAGGTATCCGATATACCCTTAAGGTATTACTTTAAATGCTTGCCTCGAACGCTTTGCCTCTCGCTCCTTGTTAAGCGGGTAGGTACAGTAACTATACGCTATAATACTACTCTAATCTAGTCGGAGGTCCGTAGTAAGCTCCTTGATTATACTTAGAGTATACTAGCGAAAGTACTGCTGAAACTATAATAGTAACACTTTGTTAGGAGTCCGCTAGTAGTGCGCCTTATTTAGGCTTATATTGTATAAGAGCGTAGCTATAGGCGTAGTCTCGCTCTAGAGGTTCTTAGGGAGGCCGATGTAAAATCCTATTTTAATAGCCTTGTTAATAATCTCTTAGCCTACGCGCTTAGCACCCCCGTTAGGCTCTGAGGTGTATGTAGGGGATATCTTAATGTCGATACCTTCCTCCTTAGCCTATATCTTATAATAAGTAAAGCCTTTAAAGGCTATTACTACTACCTTATTGTCCGACCGAATCTTGCAAATAGAGAGGCTGTATTACCTTCTTACCTACGCCTCGAACGTAGATAGCGTGTTGAAAAGCTCGGCTTACGTCTTGGTTACTAAATAAAAAACGAAAAGCTTACCGCTATACTTGTCCTTGATCATAAGAAGCTAGTTCTTACTATTAAAGCTCGTAGGGTAATCGAACAGGTCCTATAAGATCCTCTAGAACGGTCGTATAGAAGCGTTGTCTAAAGGACACCTTAAGATTACTTAGTATATATATATTTAAGCGTAGCTTGTACACTTAAGTCGCGTAATGCCCTTGATCTAAACTCCTCTAACGTTCTAGACGAGTGCCCGTAGCGCTTCTGGACCTAGATAACTAGATCTAGCGTACTAGAGCGCGTCCGAATCCTCCCTTAGGCGCCGTAAATCCTTCGACCGTTATATAGTAGCGGCCTTTACGCGCCTAAACACTTTTTCTATAGTTAATGCAATTATTATAGTCCCTACGAAGCTCCTAGGGATATAGCTAGGAATCGTTAGGCAGAGGGTAAGAGGAATGTATTCGAGGAAGACGAGATTGTATATACGTAATAGCTTCTTAACTAGGGTGTTCCTCTCGAGCGTACTATAGTATAGCGAGCAGTCTAAACCTAGATACTAGATCCCTACCTTATATAGAGCGGCCTTAGTAACAATGTTAATATAGAATCCCTTAACTATAGTAACGTTCTCTAATACTAGGTCCTTAGTAGTAGGTCCACGACGGCTGTCGATCACGTTCTTAATAATACGCTAGCTAGTGCCTAAGATCGGGCAAGCAGACGTACCGGCCTCTATGTACTTATTTCCTTCGGCCTTAACGAAAGTGCTAGGGACGAGCAGATCCTTGCTATTAACAATGTAAATAGTACTATAGTTGTTAACTAGAGTGCTCTTAGAGAATAGGTACTTGGAAAAGGAGAGAGTAGAGAATATACTAAAGGGTCCTATAATCGACGGATCAATTATAGTAGCGTTAATCGAACTAGGGTATCTACCTGAACCGCTTAATAAGGATTTGTCGACCTAACTATATTCCGCTACGGCAGTACGTACCTCCTTCTAGCGGGGCTCCTTTAGCTAAGTAAGGATCTTAGCCCGCTCTGTATTAAGCAGCTGCCTAAACTTGCTAGGGACCCTAGTCACCGCTATCTCGAGCGTGAAATAGCGATTAGGCTTCTAACTATACTTGTTGTTAGGCCGGTAGGGGCAGGGGTTCTACTTAGATATTAGGCCGCTACTAGTCTTGGCTTTAGGCGCGTAGCTACCCCCTGATTGGCCCTAACCAAGCGTTAGGAAAGTAGTAAACAGGCTCGGGCCCTTGGCAGCGGTAACGCTAATCTCCTTATTAACTAGAGTAGTGAACATTCTCCTATATTTGTCAAGGGAGGGTACCGGTCGGCCTAGACTATCTACCTCGAGTAGATTAGTTACCTTCTAGCCTGCCTAGTCTAGAGCGATCTTCGCCTAGAGTACATTAAGAAAATCTTTTACTATAAGTATACCTTTAACGTCTAGGATGTTATACGCCTAAGCGTTCTAGTAGGCTCTAGTCTAGTCTTGGAGCTAGACCGTAGGGTCGATCTTACTAATCCTAGCGCGCTCGAGCACCTAACGGTATTCCTAGGTAACTATTATTAAGACTAAGGTGTTAGTAGGAGATACGAGCTTACAAAGGGAGACTATAAGCGCGTAGGTTCTAACCTTCCCCTCCCTATAGTTCCAAGTAAGGGCTATAGTCCGTAGACCGCCGTCGACCGTTAACTCGAGCTAGGCGTTAAGGGTAGCAATACGTACTATAAGCTTATCCTAATTAGTACGCTCCGCCTTATAGTCCTCTCGTTCGATTAGGAGTTTGGCGCGTACTACCTTAGGGGTAGGATCCTCCTTGAGCTTCGGCCTAGATTCCGGAGTCCGTTTAGCTTCAGGTTAGCGCTCCTAGTCTGTAATAGCTATATTATACCAGATGCGGCTCGCTTGTTAGAAGTCTTCTAGGACACTCTATATAGTAGGAGCCTCGGGCTCCTCGGGCTCTAGAATGCTAGTTGTCTCAGGGTTAACGTACTTCTAGACCTTGAAAATATCTTTAGCCTAGTAGCGGAACTATATAAACTACATAGGGTAGCTAGCGCGATCCGTGAGCTTGATGGAGGTAATCTTAGATGCCGATATGATAATTTCTGGCGGGGTTGGCGATATACGATCGGAAAAACGTATAGAAAAAAGTGTTCTAAATAGAAAGAGAAAAAAATGCACTTCTATAGTATAATAGGGGTAGCTACGTACGACGTTCAGAGCACCGGGCTTATAACTGTCGTACTAACAGAAGGCTTAGCGGAGGGCAGGGGGCAAGTTCGAATAGATAGAAAGGGATAATCCATTTAGAGAAAGAGAAGTGCTCTAATAGAGCCTATATATATATAAGAAGAGTGCACGTGAGCTTTGTACTAGAGGTACTAAGTTCCACTATACCAAGGCGCTAAGCCCTACATCACGACACTTGGTATTAAAGCATTGAACTAACTCGGTATATTGAGAAATTGATATTGATTAATATATTAATTTTTTGAAGCTATTCCAACAATTGCGCGCTCTACGTAAGTAGTTTTATCGCAATAGCCGACTTTAACGCGGCCGTACCTGGCTCCTAGCAACGCAACCCACTTGGCCGTACCTAGCTCCCGGTAACGCGGCCTACCCGGCCGTACCTAGCTCCCGGCTCCCGGCAACCCGGCCACACCCAGCTCCCGACAACGCGGCCCACCCGGCCACACCCAGCTCCCGGCAACGCGGCCCACGCGGCTATACCTAGCTCCCGGCTCCTAGCAACCCGGCCACACCTAGCTCCCAGCAACCCGGCCCACGCGCACCTAGCTCCGAGCAACGCGGCCTACCCGGCCACACCTAGCTCCTAGCTCCCAGCAACCCGGCTACACCTAGCTCCTAGCAACGCGGCCCACGCGGCTATACCCAGCTCCCGGCTCCTAGCAACCCGGCCACACCTAGCTCCCAGCAACGCGGCCCACCCGGCTACACCTAGCTCCTAGCTCCTAGCAACCCGGCCACACCTAGCTCCTAGCAACCCGGCCTACCCGGCCGTACCTAGCTCCCGGCTCCCGGCAACCCGGCTACACCTAGCTCCCGACAACGCGGCCCACCCGGCTACACCTAGCTCCCGGCAACGCGGCCCACGCGGCTATACCTAGCTCCCGGCTCCTAGCAACCCGGCTACACCTAGCTCCTAGCAACGCGGCCTACCCGGCCACACCTAGCTCCTAGCTCCTAGCAACCCGGCTACACCTAGCTCCTAGCAACGCGGCCTACCCGGCTACACCTAGCTCCTAGCTCCTAGCAACCCGGCTACACCTAGCTCCTAGCAACGCGGCCTACGCGCACCTAGCTCCCAGCAACGCGGCC
>MU853426.1:483208-495424 GCA_033297235.1 Trichocladium antarcticum
ACCCGGCTACACCCAGCTCCCGGCAACGCGGCCTACGCGGCTATACCCAGCTCCCGGCTCCCGGCAACCCGGCCACACCCAGCTCCTAGCAACGCAGCCCACCCGGCTACACCTAGCTCCCAGCAACGCGGCCCACCCGGCTGTACCTAGCTCCCGGCTCCCGGCAACCCGGCCACACCCAGCTCCCGGCAACGCGGCCGTACCCGGCTCCCGACAACGCGGCCTACCCGGCCACACCTAGCTCCTAGCTCCCAGCAACCCGGCCATACCTAGCTCCCGGCAACGCGGCCTACGCGGCTATACCTAGCTCCCGGCTCCCAGCAACGCGGCCCACGCGCACCCAGCTCCCAGCAACGCGGCCCACCCGGCCACACCTAGCTCCTAGCAACGCAGCCTACGCGGCCGTGCCCGGCTCCCGACAACGCGGCCTACCCGGCTACACCTAGCTCCTAGCAACGCGGCCTACGCGGCCGTGCCCGGCTCCTAGCAACGCGGCCTACCCGGGCACACCTAGCTCCCGGCAACGCAGCTCACGTAGCTATACCCGGCTCCTGGCAACGTAGCCTACCCGGCCCTGCTCAGCTCTCGGCAATATAGCCTATATAGCCGTACTTAGGTCCTAGAGAGAGCGTAATAGGAAGTATACTACTGCATGTAGGATATAGGTGAATGTAACGGTAGGGCCGGTAAATAATATACGGAAGGAAAATCCCAGGAGAGAAATTCGCAGCGGAAGAATTTGTATACCTATGCGAGAGCGTGGTAGGAGAGCGTAGCAGGCTTGGCGAAAAATTAACAGCCAACCATAAATCACTAACAACTATATACCTTGCAATGTTAGTGTTAATAGCTAAATAAGCAGGCTATACTACCAAATTGTTAAGAAAAGATCGATGCACCTGCAAAAAAGACTATCGTGATAACCGCACTTTTTCAAACCTAGCTGTAGTATCATATATAGAGAAGACTACTAGGAGACCCTAGTATGCTTCGTTACAACGCTTGTAAAGGAGACCCTAGTGATCTTAGGCCTCCCGTAGCTACGGAAATATAACCTGCGGATCGACTAGGAGACCCTATAGCTTGAATTTATAGAGTACTGCTGTAGGAGGTACCTACTAGAGTATATCGAGAGCTAGGTTACTTAGTAGGTAGGCTAGCTAGAGGTACCCCTACCCCCTAGGAACAGCGAGCGGTACTATATAACGGTAGAGGACGTACCCGAAGACAACGACTATAGTACCTTTAGTAACGACGACGAGGTCGCTATCGCTACAAGCAAGCTCTCTAACTACGAGAGAGCTAGGCGGTCCGATAGGCAGAGGCGGGCCCGTAGACAGTAGAGATCCGCGTCCTGGGGAGGCGCGTAGGCTAACCTACAGGGGACGCTCGTACCGCTAGGAGCGATAGGCGTGCCGGTCGAAGCGCCGCCCTCTATATTACCGAGGCTAGTAGAGGCAGTAGCTAGTGCTAGGAGACTACCCCCTAGACCCTATTCCCCCCCTTACGCCCTGCCCCCGCTTAGTTAAGTATAGGGGAAGATCCGCTAGGATAACGCGAAGATCCTGAACGGAGCGAGCTTCCTAGCGGTATACCGACAGAAGGTCGTAGTAGTTATACAGACTACGATAAGCGAGCTAGAGAGAGCGGTAGAGGCTAAGAAGAGAGACTATATACTAGTTCTACCTAAGTAGTTTTTTAAGGACCTACTAAGTCAAGAGAGTATACTAGAGTACACAAAGTCGATACTCCTAGCAAAGTTCTATAGCTTTATCGACGCGCTCGCTAAAGGGGATAAGAAGCTTAATAAGATTATAGAGGAGGATTCTAAGAAGTTCTTCGATAAGGCGGATAGACTAGCGCCTACTCTAGACGAGATTAAGGCGCGCCTACCGAAGGAATACTAAGACCTAGTAGCCGCCTTTATCTTATAGGACGCTAATATCTTACCCCCCTACTATACGTATAACTATAGGATCGAGCTGCTCCTAGGGAGCGTAGTCCTATACTCGAGGAACTACCCGATGTCGCCGATAGAGCTGCGCGTACTAAAGCGCTAGCTTGACGATAACCTTGCGAAGGGGTTTATCTAGCCCTTACGCTTAAGCGCCTCGTCGCCTATCCTTATAGCCTAGAAGCTAGGCGGAGGTATTAGGATCTACGTCGACTACTATAGTATTAATAACGCAACGCTAAAGAGCCGGTACCCTATCCTACTAATCTAGGAGACCCTAGACTCTATCTATAAGGCGAAGATCTTTATAAAGCTCGACGTAATCGTAGCGTTTAACCAAGTACGCGTAGCGCCGGGCTACAAGTAGCTTATAGCGTTTATTATAAGATTCGGCCTATATAAGACGCTAGTTACGCCGTTTGGCCTATAGGGCGCGCCCGCTACCTTCTAGTATTACGTGAACGATATCCTTTATAATGCTCTAGATAACTACGTAACGGCGTACCTAGACAATATCCTAGTCTACTCTAGTACGCTCAAGGAGTATATTAAGTAAGTTAGGGAGGTACTAAAGCGTATAATCGACATAGGCCTATAGGTAGATATTAACAAGTGCGAATTCTACACGAAGCGGATAAAGTACCTAGGGCTTATTATTACGCCTAGGGGTATTAAGATAGACCTAGATAAGGTCGAAGCGGTACGTAATTAGGAGGCTCTAGAGATAAGGAGGTACCTCTAGTAGTTCTTAGGGTTCGCGAACTTCTACTACCGATTTATATAAGGTTTTTCGAGCTACGTACAGCCGCTATACAAGCTTATAAAGAAGATAGTAGACTAGTAGTAGTCTAAGTAGTATAAGGTGGCTTTCTAGCGCCTAAAGGTATACTTTATTATAGTACCGGTACTACGGATATATAACTAGGAGAAGCAAGCGGTAGTAGAAGTTAATACGTTAGACTAGTTAGTAGGTAGAGCGCTACTATAGGAGGGGGATAACGGTAAGTTATATCTAGTTACTTACTTCTTAGCGAAGTATACTATAGCCGAGTGTAACTATAATATCTATAACAAGGAGCTCCTTACAATCGTTAAAGCGCTCGAGGAATAGCGCCCTAAGCTCGAAGGTATAGCTAAGAGGTTCGATATTATTATAGATTATAAGAACCTATAGACCTTTAGTATAACAAAGTAGCTATCGCTACGCTATATACGCTAGTTAGAGTTCTTGTTGCGCTTTAACTTCTAGATTATCTACCGCCTAGGTATAGCAAACGGCCGCCCTGACGCGCTTAGTAGGAAGCTAGAGTTTATACTAAAAGACATTAAAGATAATAGGCTATAGAATAGGCGGCGCCCCCTAATCGACCTAAGCAAGTTCGACCTAGAGACCTTTAGTAGCAAATATAACGCTAAGCTACTAGGCGAGACACTAGAGCTCTTTAGCCTCGACGTTTCGCGCTACGCTAACGACCTTATCGCGGAGAGCTACGCGACCTCGCCGTTTATAGCAGACGTAGTAGAGGCGCTTAGCGACTAGGAGGTACGTACCTAGCTAAGCAAGATTAAACAGGAGCTAAGAGTACTGTTCGCTAAGTGCAAGTTAGTCTTAGGTAGGGCGTTCTACCGCGGTAGGCTAATGATCGACCTAGGTAATATAGAGCTCTATTTATAGCTTATCTACCGGATATACACGTTAGGGCCTAGCAGGTACCTAGGGAGGACGAAGACGCTTAACCTAATAAATAGGGTCTACTAGTAGCTAGGGATAAGCGTATTAGTAAGGACGTTTGTAGGAGCCTATACGCTATACTTTAAGACGAAGAACCCCCGCTCGAAGCCTATAGGGTTCCTTAAGCTGCTCCTACTACCGTTAGCGCTATAGCGAGATATATTGGTAGACTATATTACGCTGCTCCTACTATATAAACAGAGGGGGTAGGAGTTTAGGTACGTAGTAGTAGTAGTTAACTAGCTTACAAAGATACGCTACTTTATTACAACGGTAACACTAGAGGCTAACGAGCTAGCTAACTAGTTTATTAAGCGCGTGTACTCGCTCTATAGCGTACTAGAGACGATCGTGTCGGATAGAGGCACGTAGTTCGTTTTAGGGTTCTAGAGGGCGCTATTAGCGCGCCTTGCAATTACCCTAAAACCCTTATTAGCGTTCTACCCCTAGACGAACGGCTAGACGGAGCAGATTAACGTAGAACTAAAGTAGTACCTATAGCTATATATCGACTAGGCGTAGGATAACTAGGTTAACTAGCTCCTTCTAGCGGAGTTTATAGGGAACAATATAGTCTTTAAGACAACAGGCGTGTTACCGTTCTTCGTAAATTACAGCTTTAACCCTAGGATAGGCGTAGAGCCGTTAAAGCCGTACCTACTAAACATCTTAGAGTAGTAGAAGCGGGAGTTTTTCTAGGTATCTAAGCTTACGGACCGCTTTAGGGCGATCCTTAGGAAGGTTACAGCGCTAGCAAAGTAGTTATAGGACCGCTACGAATAGAACGCGAACCGCTATAGGGAGGATACGCTATAGTACTGCGTTAGCGATAGGGCAATGCTCGATATATAGAACTATAAGACTAGTAGGCCGACTATAAAGCTCGCGCTATAGTAGGAGGGCCCGTTTAAGGTTACGAAGGCCTTATTATATATAGTAACTCTAAAGCTCCTAGCGAATATAACGATCTTCCTTACGTTCTACGTCTTAAGAGTAAGGCGCTACCTAGGGTAAGGGCTAGCTAGCTAAGAGAGGGTTAACGACGATATAAGCGCTAACCGTAGGCGCGTAGTTATACGGACTAACGAAGGCGAAGACGTAGTAAAGTAGAGGTTCGAAAGGATCGTAGGGTTTAGTAAGGCGGCGAACGGTCGCTAGTAGTACCAAGTCAAGTAGGAAGGTTATAACAACCCGACTTAGCAACCTATAACGGATCTACGCGGCTATAATAACGCTATCTAGGAGTTCTACAATACGTACCCCGAGCTTCTAGGCCTGCTATTGTAGACGCGGAGAAGGAAGGCGCAGCGCTAGGGTAGGCGCTAAGATGACTCTAACTCCGGATACAAGCACCTAGGATAGGGGGCTATTTTTATATAGGGGGTTTGTTTAGAGAGGGAGGGTAGTGTCACAGGCACAGCCTGTATCATATGCTATATTATATACCATGCTATGTAGTTAGCTAAGCACCCTGTAGCTAGAGGAGCGTGGCTCTACACTAGGTGGAGCTCGCTGCGCAGAGCCTTCAGCCCTCGCGAGCTCCCACGAAGGTTGCACTGTTGTGCAACCTTGTTGTATACGACCGTTACAATATCCGCTACTATTAGCTAGGGTTTGTTACTCTTCTTAAAGAATTTCTAAGTATCCTCCTCTATAATCTTATAAATCGTCTCTACGTCGCTCTAAAGGGCGTTTGCGAACTTGTAGTACCGTTCTAGAAGTACTAAAGTATAGTCCTCTAGCGAGCCTTTATAGTTTAACATCCGCTTGTAAAAGTCGTCTAGTAGGGTATAGAGCGTAGCCCTCTCCTTGTCCTTCTTCTTGTTTAGTATTGCTTATTCTAGTTAGTTAACCGTTACGCGTATTACTATTACGCCCTTCTAGCAGTAGAAAAGTATAAAGTTTAGCGCGTTTAGTATTTTAATATCGTTCTTATTAATCGCTTTGTTATATAGTAGTAGCTTCGGGAGTCGTTTCGGTAGTAGCGGCGCCTATAGGTACCTACGCCCGTTCACCTTTTTCGCTAGTTATAGCCTCCTTATAAGCTTATTCGGAATAACTACCGCTCTCGATCCTAGTAGGGATAAGGTCTACCGCGGTCTGTTCTTAAGCGCTCTCTAATAGCGTTACAATAGGGATAACCTTCTTTTCCTCTTCCTCTATAGGTTCTCTAGACCCTAGTTATACTCCTTATCCTCTAGTTCCCCTTTATCTAGGACTTCCTTAACTAATGCTTAGTATTTCGTAGTGTCTTTTATAGTTGTAGGTTCTATAGTCGTAGGTTCCGTAGTTATAGGCTTCGCTTATAGTACCGTTAGCTCGGTTATATATCCTAGTAAGTAACGTTACTCTTAGTAACGCTTCCTAAACGTAAGCTTTAGGTCCGCCTAGTTAATTGTTAGGTTGTGTCTTCTTAGCTATAGGAGGCCTAGAATAATCGGATTATCTTTCGCTAGTATAGTAATAAAGAACCGAAGCTTCTCCCTATACTAGCCGATCCTTAGTTCTAGTACTATACTCTATTCGATCTATAACTTTAGTATACTATTAGCTAAGTAAAGTAGCTTCCTTGTTTCTAGTCTACTTAGCGGTATATCGTTACGTACCGCGAAACTAAAGTCTATAAAGGCGAGACCTATATGGCCTAAATCTACAAGCGCTATATATACTATCTTACGCTTGCTTATTATAATGTAGGAGGATAATAGCAATTGAATTAGCTGTTTGACTAATAGCGCTAATAACTAAATCGCTACTACCTCCCCTATAATAGCCTTTATACCTCTATATACGTCTTTATATAAAGGCTAGGCATTTCTCTAGTACTATTGTTACTATTCTAGGTCTTCTATACTCTATTTAGGTTCGTAGCGCTTAGTATCGTTGTAATCGACTTCTCCTAGAACGTAGCCTTAGTCTATAAATCGTACGCGGTACACGCTATAGCCTCCGCCGTTATTGCCGAAGTTCTGGTTATTATTGTTCTGTCGATATAGGTATCCGCCGCTACCGTAGCCTCCGCTGCCTCCGAATCTACCGTTATTACCAAATCCGCCGTTATTATTGTTAAATCCGCCGTTATAGTTGTTCTAGTTTAGGCTGCTATTGTTATTCTAGTTCGGGCTGCTACTATTGTTACCGAATCTGCCGTTATTACCAAATCCGCTATTATTGCTAAATCTACTATAGTTGCTATAGCCGCCCTGCTACCCTCTACCTCTAGCGCCTAGGTTGTTCTAGGCTTGCTTGCCTTTCTCTATATATTTCGCTGCGATATAGCCCCTTATACTATAGAGGAAATAGAGACCTATAGCTATATACTACTCCCTCTCTAAGTTAGAGAGTTATAAGATAGTCGCCTTATCCTCAGTAGTAGTTACCCAGTTAACGTCTATAGCGTTCGGGTCCTTGCCTTCCTTCTTAGTATTATAGCCGTTATAGTAGTTCGGCTCGTTAGCCTTCTTTAAATGTTCCTCTATTTCAAGGTTATTAGCCTAGGCTTAGGCTATAGTAACCTATCTTTAGAAGTTATCCTAGGCTAGGAGGTTCGTCTATAGTAGGATCAGGTCCTATATTAGCTTCGAAAGCTTCTCTCTTAGCGCGCGTATATAGGTAGCGTTATCCTAGTTACTTAGGTTATAAAGGTTCAAGAACTCTATAATAAAGTCTATAAACTTTACGTACTTGTCCTTCTACGCTATCTTACGTAGCTTATTCTCTACGTTAGCTACTAGATCTATCGTTACGTACTTCTTAGAAAGGAACTTAATAAACTCGTTAGTAGTTGTCTATACCTAGGCTTACTTATCGCCTAGATTCGTAACAATAGTATCGATATAGTTGCTAATTCCTATAGCTATAATTCCCTCTAGTAGCGAAGCTATATAGAGGATCTTTACTTTCTTAGTTATATATTCTAGCGGCCTTACAGCCTATCGCGCCGTGATTAGCGTCTTCTATATTCTAAATTGTATAGTTCGCTTCGCTAAGTCCCGCTCGGAGCCTAAGAACGCGGATACGTACGGTATACTACCCTCTCTAGTACCGCTGCCGCCGCCGCCTAGCTTCCTAGACTCGATTAGTCTCGTTAAAACGTTATTCTCTACTTATAGTACTATAGCCTTCTCGTTTACCTTGTTCGCCCTAACTATCTATCTCTAGATTTCCTTAGTCGCGCCCTTAAGGATATATTTAGCAAGGTTCGCTATTATCCTCTCTATTATATTATCCTTCCTAGCTCTCTTAAGCGCTTTAAGTAGGAGGTCGTTACCTATAAACGGCCTATAGTATCCTTCGAAATAACCCTTTAGCTTTAGGTATATCTCTTCCTTTAGGGCCGCGGCGGCCTCGCTACGTATATCCTTAATAGGAATAGGCACTTAGGCTATAGAGCTTGTATTAACGTCTATAGTGCTTGTTATCTTCTTTGTTTAGGTTTCTTAGGTTCAGGGGTTCGGTTTCTTAGGTTCAGGGGTTTGGTTTCTTAGGTTCAGGTTCTTAGGACTGTCTTGTCGTTTCGAGACTAACTATCTTATTAGTTTCTTAGGTTCGGGGCGGTCGAATTATAATTTCGGTTAGTTCGCGCAACGCAAATTCGTCGTAATTATCAACGAAGGTCTACGTACACGAACAGAAGGTACAACCAACTATTACAGGTAGTAAATGCCCAATGTTAGGGTACGTATATATTTGATATAGTTGTACAAGGAACTTAAGATAGTAGGTGTAGCCCGCTGGGGATATGCCCTACGGCGGGCTCTACATACGCTGCAGGCTCTGCAGGCCCTATATCGCACAACCGCTCCACAATGGCCATACGGCCATATGTCACGGCTAGACCCGTGACAATAAGTAGCTAGTATATAGCTTAACGTCGCTCTAAATACTATACGAAAAAGGAATCCATTAGGATAACAAGCCTACCGAAACAATCCTATAGCGGTCCGATAACTTAGAGATTTATATAGTACTAGAAAGAGAAGGCTAGTTTATACTCGAATATAACCTGCTACCGATAAGCACTAAGATCGTAGCATTTATTATAGACTATAAGAGGTTTAATACCTAGATAAGAAGAAAACTATAGCTCGTTAACGCTAAGATCTAGTATTATCGGCTTGCCTATCCTAGTCTAGAAACACTAAACTACCTATAGAATACTACTAAAGGCGTTGGGATTAGAGGTATTAAGAAGAGGGTAGAAGACGCCTCCTAATAACCGAGTCGCTATAAGCGCCGTAGAGCGGCTAAGCTAGCTAAAAAGAGGGCTAAAGTAAGCGACTAATAAGATAACTTAGACTTAGAATTAGAAGACGAGTTACCTATAGAAGACGCTAACATTAAATACCTAAACGCTAAGTGCCTATCGTTAAGTAATAATGGTATAATTAGCTTTAAAGGCCCTCTAGGTATAGCAAAGTATAAAGCTTATAGAAAAGCAAAAATAAAGCGACAAATTCGCCGTTAGAAGAGAGACCTTAGAAGATATAGCGTAGGAGAGCGGATCGCCCTTAACTTCTATAACTTCGAACGAGATAAAGAAGGTTTCTTAAGTATAATACTAATTATAGATAGAATCTCTAGGTTCCTCTAGATCTACTTTATAATAGTTAAACGAGATATAGTAGATATACTATTAGTACTAAAAGATTTTATTACTTCTATAGACTACTAGTAGAATATTAAAGTTAAGGTAGTAGAGAGCGATAACGAGATTACAATTAAGTTCCCTAGAGTTAAGACTTAGCTTCAATCGTAATAGATCTAGGTCGAGCCTTCGCCCCCCGATACTTAAGATCTTAACGGAGTAGCCGAACGCTTAGCGGGCGTAGTTAAGAACGCTATAAGAGCCCTGGCGATTAGCGCTAATATATTAGACGCCCTTTAGAGGGAGATTGTAACAACGGTAGTTTACCTGCTTAACTTTACCCTAAGAAAACGAATCCGCTAGTGTACCCCCTTTAAAGTCTTTCGTAACGCTACCCCCCTTAAAGTCTTACAAAGTATATTAGGTATAGAACACTGTAACAAGCTAGATCTCGCCTACTTATAGGTCTTTAGATATAAGGCTTTCGTTATAACCTATATAGTATAGAAGAAGGAAGAGCGCTTAAAGAGACTCTAGCTACAAGCGTAGGTAGGCTACCTAGTAGGATATAACGTAAGCAACGTTTACCGCGTATAGTCCCTAGCAATAGGTACAATAGTATAAATTAGAGACGTTATTTTCAACAAGGATATAGTCTTTAGTAGGAAGATTAAGGACCTTAAGGAAGATATAAGAAGTATATCGGTAGAATAACTAGTATAGTTACTTTAAGACTTAATAGTCCTAGGACAAGCGGATAACCTTGTCTATCTAGCTTAAGAAGAGGAGTTTAAAGAGCCGAGTAAATACAAAGGCTTTAAAGCCTAGTTAGCTTATAAAGAGTATAGCGAAGAAAAGGGCTATTTTATCCTATCCGGTTATAGAGACCTAGACAAAGCCGCTTATAAACAGCTTAGCGAAAAAGAGGGCTACGTTATCCTATCTAGTTATAGAAACCTAGACGAAGTAATACTAGACGTATATAACGATGACGATCGCTATAGTATAGCGCTAAAAGAAGCTCCCTACCTAGACTAGCCCTCTAAGGAGACGGTAGAAGCGCTAAGCGTATCTAAATAGCTAGGAATAGTAGGTCTCGGAATAAACTAGCTAAAAGAGTTAGAAGGCGAGAGGATAAGTCTCCCGACGCTACTACTAACGCTACTAGCCGTAATACTAGCCGTAGCGATAATCAGCAGGAAGCGGGAAGTCGAAGCTTTTAATAGTAGATTCCTATAGTACTAACCGACTACTGTAAATATATAGGAGTCGGTTTTCTACGCTATAATAAGAAAAGGAGAAGTTATAACCCCTTTAGGGAAGATAATCTTAAAGAACGAGATTAAGCGAAGACTAAGAAATAAGTTATATATCTTTAGAAATAAACTACTAAAACCCCTAGACCGTTATAAAGACCTTGCTAATCACCTAATAGGTACGGAATTCGAATAGGTAGAACGTAACTACCTTTAAAGCTATAAGAAAATAAAGTTATAGTCTAAGATTAGCGTTATAGACCGATAAATCTATAGTTATAGAATACTCGACTATCGATAGGTCTACGTCTATAAGTTCGATAAATATAGAAGATACGCTAAAGCGAAGGTATATCTAGTGGTCTAAGGAGACTAATAACCTAAAGATATAATAGAAAGTAACTACGTAGCTACGCTAGCGGGAAGATCGTTCTAAATACTTATTGCGGTTGCTATACGCTTTAACCTAGAGATAACCTAATTTAACGTAGTTAACGCCTTCGTTAACGCGAAGAACGATAAGGTAATATTTATACGAATGCTACTAGGGTATTGAGAGATAGGTAACGTACTGCTTTTATATAAGGCGCTATATAGGCTAAGGGAATTACCCCTACTTTAGTAACGAGAGCTAATAGGAATACTATAGAAGATTAGATTTGAAGCTATTCCCTATAAACCCTGCTATTTCGTTAAAGATAGTATAATTATTTTCTTCTACGTTAATAATATTGTAATCGCGTATTATAGTATAGTTAAGAAAGAGGTACAAGTAGCAATAGATTAGCTAAAGGCAAAATACAAGTTAATAGGTAGCTACAACCTAAATTAGTTCTTAGGTATCGAAGTACTATAAGATAGAGAAAAGAGGTTATTATAGCTTTCGTAGGCGTTATATATTAGTAAGATCCAATAACTCGTTAGTTTAGACAAGCGATATAATACGCTAATAGTAAAGGAGGAGTTACTACCGTTTGACGGTTACCCTACTAGATTAGAGATTAAGTTATACTAGCGGAAAGTTAGTTCCCTCCTCTACGTTATAGTAATAACTTACCTAGATATTGCCTTCGCTACGTCGAGACTCTTAAGGTTCTTACTTTAACTAGGGCTAAAGCATTACTAAACAGTAGATAGAGTTATTATCTATTTGTAGGTAACGAGTTACCTTAGGCTATAATTTAGGCTAGCGTTTATACTCTAAGTATCTAGCGATACGTCCTACGTAGACAATACCCTAGATTGTAAAAGCTCGTAAGTATACGCTATAAAGCTATTTAGCAGGATAATCGGATAGCGCGTAAACAAGTAGCCAACTATAACAACTTCGACTATAGAAGCCAAGCTACTAGCCCTTAGCTAAACCGCTAGAGAGTCGCTCTTTATAAGCTAGCTAATTAAGGAACTAGGCGTAGCCCTAACGGATAATAACAACGAGCTAAGTATAATTACAATCGAGTACGATAATACTTAAACTATCTAGATTATAACAGCAGAAATCGCTAATCTTAAGACGAATTTATAGTATATTAACATCTATAACTACTAGTTATACTAAGAAGTCTAGAACGGGACTATTACGGTCAAGTACGTTAAGAGCGTAGATATACTAGCGGACGGTTTTACTAAGGTATTGCTTAACGATAGCTTCGAACGCTTCGTCGCGTAGTTAGGTCTAACAGATATT
>MU853426.1:495644-506385 GCA_033297235.1 Trichocladium antarcticum
CCTAGGTCCTACCGGTAGACCTCTACCTGAACAAGCGGCTAGCCGACTTCGAAGCTAGGATATACAAACCACTCCTCTAGTTAGGGGAGGGACTAGGGCGCCCCCTAGTTGTAGTAGCGAGCTTGATCTAGGAGGCGTATACCAAGCTGTTCAGGAGGTTCTAGAAGAGGAGCGGGAGGACGCGAGGGAGGAAGCCTAGGCTAGGCCTATAGGGGCTAATAGCGGTCGAGAGAGTAGTAGCTATAGCAAACGAGTAGGCTAAGCAAAAGTAGAAGATAAGGAAGCTGAAGAACAAGACCCTCGACACGGATAGAGTAGTGGAACTTGCCTAGCAGGAGCGCGAGATAGCGGCCCAGGAGAGGCGCGCCGCGCTTATAACGAGAGCAAGAAGACCTACGTACCGCTTGGTAGACAAGGACCCCCCGATATAACTATTTACAGACCTTGCCCTTAAGAGATACGAGGGTCTAAGCAAGGCTTAGAGCTCCCTGCTTGCCTAGGCGCGTAGCGGGGACATCGGCCTCTAGGAGTACCTAAATAGGGTAAACGTCCTAGAGATTACTACGCTATACTGTAAGTATAGCAAGGGCAAAGAAACGATCGAATACCTAGTAGTATAGTATAAAGATCTACCAAAGTATAGAACCTAGGAAGAGTTACAAATATAGTTATAACAGGATCTATAGCTTGTCTTACAACAAGCTATATAGCCGTATAAGAGCTTAGTAAAGGTAGTTATTAGCTGGTTGATAGATTCGGGGCGCCTAACGGAGTATAGCGTAGCTTGTAGGCTATAACTAGAAGCTACGATAGCCGCGAAAGCGGCTAAAAGTAGCGGAGAGGGTGCGGGAAGTGCCGAATCGAGCCGCTAAAGGAGATAGGGGCTACCTTTTACACGTAGTATAATAGATTCAAAGCGCTAAAGCAGAAGCGTAGGCAGGGGTTTTTACCCAGCCCTCTGTTCAGGGGGTACGGTTTCCTTTGTATATAAACCAGTAGCAGGACCGGCGCGCCATAAGGCATATCGGAGTACGAATAAATAAATAATACTAACGAAGCTGGTTGATGGATTCGGGGCGCCTGACGGAGTATAGCGTGGCTCGCAGGCTGCAACTAGAAGCTGCGATAGCCGCAAAAGCGGCCAAGAGCAGCGGAGAGGGTGCGGGAAGTGCCGAATCGAGCCGCTGAGGGAGACAGGGGCTACCTTTTACACGTAGTTCGATGGATTCAAAGCGCTGAAGCAGAAGCGTAGGCAGGGGTTTTTACCCGGCCCCCTGTTCAGGGGGTACGGTTTCCTTTGTATATAAACCAGTAGCAGGACCGGCGCGCCGTAAGGCATATCGGAGTACGAATAAATATATAATACTAACGAGTTTTAGTCGGATGTAGAAATAAGCTAGGAATAGGACTAAAGGAAGGACAACACTACGATTTAGATCGCTACTAGTTCAGATCAGCCTCGCGGTAGATCTAAGGGGGTATATTGGATTAAGCCCGGGAAATAGGCAGGTATAGCTCGGGTATGCAATTACGTAGCTCAGGCTACGCTAAGCCATTGTTAGCTATAGGTAGCCTAGGCGGTTTAATGGGGGTCTTGGGCATCCCCCGGAAGGATCCTGCTTCTAGTTCCACAGAGTTTAATCAATCTAACCAGCCAAGTGGAAGAATCACCACTTTGGCCAACAACAACCCATTTTTCACACTTATGCGTGAGACTGTCTATTTTGTGGTATATCCAACAGGAAGTCGCGTCGAAACACAGTGGTATAGAGAGCCACGGGCAGCCCAGAACCCGGGCGCAAACCCGCAAAACCACGCCATCGGGCACGCCAATGCAAGCTCTCCCAACATCCCAAACGCGGCCGGCATTAGCGTTGGTAGGCACAGAGGTCCGTGGAACTGAATTCGGAGTCCGCAGCCGATAACCGACCTCCGCTGACAGGCAGGCCCCGCTGACAATAGATAAATGTCGCTCACTTGCGTCACCGAATTTTCTCCCTCATCCCCGGTTCCTGCCCGGGAACTCCCCCCCTACCTGGAGCCAACCCGTTGGGGGATTGATACAACAAAAAGGAGAAACAAATTACATAACTCGTTCTGTATTTGCGGATTCCTACAGATTCCGAAATCTTGAAGATACTGCGGGCCAAACACGGACACCATTCCCACTTTTGGCAGCGCATGCCAGAGACACGACACCTCGGCTCGAACCCCTGTTACTGTTCAACCCCCACCACCCAGCGATTGCTGGGAAAGTATGTACCTAGTTTCATTTGCAGGGCCCATGCCGCGTTGCAACACAACCCTGAACGGATCGATTGCCTAGTTGGGCTATTTTCAACTCCCATGAAGCATCAGAGGCAACTACAGAAGCATCAACGCCAACCACTCCAGCAACTCACAGTCCAATGAACCCCCCACCATGGCCCTCGACCGCGACATCGAGCTTAACCAGCGGGACCGCGCCCGAAGCCTCGCGGAAAGCAGCACTTTCACCGCCCACGGCATGCCAAGCTATACCTCCGTACCCGATGCCCGGCGCCCCTCCGGCGGTGGCGGCGGTGGTGGCGGTGGCAGCAGCATAAAAACCGGACTCAATCGCTTCATCGACTCTTTCCGGCGCCAGGACACCACCGGCGGCACCAACACCGCCTTCGCGTACAACGTCACGCCGCCGGCCACCGCCGACGCCGACCTGGACCCCTACACCGACGAGCCCGTCTCGGCCACCACTGCCTCCGCCCCGGGCATCCCCTCCCTCCGCTCCCACCACCGCCACGGCGGCGGCGGGGCCGACCAACGGTACTATGACTTGCGCTCCGCGACCACCAAGACGGCGAGCACGATGTTGGCGCGCGAGCTGAAGGGGCGCCATCTGCAGATGATTGCCATCAGCGGGTCCATCGGGACGGGCCTGTTTGTGGCGTCGGGCAAGGCGCTGAGCGATGGCGGGCCCGCGTCGGTGCTGCTGGCATATGTGACGGTGGGCGTGATGCTGTACTGCACGGTGCAGGCGCTCGGGGAGCTGGCGGTGGTGTTCCCGGTGGCGGGGTCGTTTTCGGCCTTCTCCACGCGGTTTTTGGATCCCAGTTGGGGGTTTGCCATGGGGTGGAAGTGAGTTGAACCTCTTTCTGGGTGTTTCTTTGTGATGGCGCTTTTTCTGTGGCACTGTTGATGGTGATATCTCTGGCTGGAAACTGACTGGATACCGCAGCTACGCCCTGCAGTGGATTGTGGTTCTACCCCTGGAAATCCTTGCTGGCTCCATGACCATACAGTATTGGAACCCGGGGCTGAGCACCGCCATCTTCGTCACCCTGTTCCTTCTTGTCATCGTCGGCATCAACCTGTTTGGCGTGAGGGGTTACGGGGAGGCTGAGTTCGTTTTTGCCATAATCAAAGTCACAGCGGTGGTAGGGTTCATGTCAGTCCCCTCTTACATTATTGTCCTAGTCCCATAATACTAACCAAGCCAGTCTCCTCGGCATCGTAATCAACATTGGCGGCACCCCTACCGGCGGCTACATCGGGGGGAGCTACTGGTCCGACCCGGGCGCCTTCAATAACGGCTTCAAAGGCCTGTGCAGCGTCTTCGTGACGGCGGCCTTCGCCTTCGCCGGCACCGAGCTCGTCGGCCTCGCAGCAGCCGAGACGGCCAACCCGCGCAAGTCCCTCCCTACCGCCATCAAACAGGTCTTCTGGCGCATCAGCCTCTTCTACATCGTCTCCCTGACCCTCGTCGGCCTGCTGGTCCCCTACAACGAGCCGCGGCTCCTCGGCGCCACCAACATCGCCGACGCCTCGGCCAGCCCCTTCGTCATCGCCATCGAGAGCGCCGGCGCCACCATCCTCCCCAGCATCATGAACGGCGTCATCCTCGTGTCGGTCATCAGCGTCGGCAACTCGTCCGTCTTCGGCTCCTCCCGCACCCTCGCCGCCCTCGCCGACCAGGGCCAGGCGCCGCGCTTCCTCGCCTACATCGACCGCCGCGGCCGCCCCACCGCCGCCATCCTGGTCGTCGCCGCCTTTGGCCTGCTGGCCTACCTCGCCAACTTCGACGCGCACAGCAGCGTCTTTGACTGGCTGCTGGCCATCAGCGGCCTGAGCACCGTGTTCACGTGGGCCAGCACCTGTCTGGCGCACATCCGCCTGCGGAAGGCGTGGGCGTATCGGAACCGCTCGCTGGGGGATATTGCGTTTCGCGCGCAGGCGGGGGTCGTGGGGAGCTGGATCGGCTTCACGGTCAATGTGTTCATCCTGATTGTGCAGCTGTGGGTGGCGATCTGTCCGCTGGAGTCGGCGGCGCCGAGGACGCCGGCGAACAGGGCGTACAACTTCTTTGTGCAGTGCCTGGCGCTGCCTGTGGTGCTGGCGTTCTGGCTGGGCCACAAGCTGTGGTTCAAGACGAGTTATGTCAGGATCGAGGACATGGATATCGATACTGGCCGGAGAGACTTTGGGAGGTTGGGCATCATCAAGGCGCAGGAGGACGAGGAGAGGCAGTCGTGGCCGCGGTGGAAGCGGCTGTACCGGGCGCTTTGCTGATGGTTTCGGGACCAAGACCCCTCGAGTTGACATGTGCGTGTGGAGAGGTATGGATGATGCTTTTGGTGCGGAGCCCTTGCCTGCGAATCCTATTTCGAGTCGCGGATAACAAGAGAGAAACGAGTGCGTGAACCTGCTCAACTACTCAGGTACTATACGTTGACTGAAACTTCGTTCTTCTGGATCATCCTTCTAGGTTTATAGAGTAGATGTCTCTTAGTAATAACGATGCACGCCTGGTTATGACGCTTAGCAGATTGCTAGAAGGCGTTTCTGTAGCCCCGACAAGTATTTGATCATTCTTCCCCTTGTCTTCTATCCTCCCTCCTCTCCACCTTTCCTCGTTCTCCCTTCTCCCCCCGTAGACACAACCCGTTTCCCTCGATTCGCCGGCCTCCTTTTCCATCCTAACCCATTTTGCCGTTCTTTCATTTCATATCCCGTGTATCCGTTTCAGTTGGTACCGTCAGTATCCGGATGCCATCTTGTTATGGCCATTGAAATCACCGCCGTGGAGGACCTGTCCATTCTCTATGTACCACATGTCCGTACCTTGTTCGTGGATCCTCTTGTGTACACATTGTACACCATTACTTGCACTACAGGACGAGTTCGGGAGGTTGCAGCGGAGAAGAATCCCCTGTGTGGCCACGCGCCAGGGTTTGGTGATACAATCTCGTTGTTGCACTGCTCAACAGGGACGCACTTATGCTGCTGGAAGGGAAACAGGTAACACATCCCACGTGTGGGGTTTCGGAAATAGTCGTCTCACACACGCGTACGACTGAGACTCCTCGTACCGGCCCTCTCATCTCACCGTGCCTGCGTTCCCCGCATGCCGTGGAACAGAACGTGAGGGTGTCGTCATGCGGCCCGTTTCCGCAGCGGCCAAGACAGGGGAGCATCGGTTGCATTTAAGGTTTCTGTCCGGTGATCGGCATGACACAGGACTCTTTTGCGGCACCACCCATGTGGCTGCTATCCGGTCATGGGTGGTCGCTTTGGCCTGTATGGCCGGAGTGGGATGCTGGCTTCCGTCTGTTCGAACTTCGAAGTTCAAGGGACTGCGACGTATATTATTATCTGTGAAAACCATGGTCCTGCCAAGGTCGCCTCGTACGGAATTCACACGGAGCCAGAATCACAAAGTGGTGCAAGATCATCATGGCACCCACTTTCCTTCCTCTCGCGCTACTCGCTGTCGCTGTTCTAGGACGAGTTTTCCGGCCAGCATCGCAATGCCCTGGATATCGCGCGACTAATGTTCTGCGAGGCGATTCGTATCTCGTCGCAGATCTTCGTCTCATTGGCAACTGCGAGTCCTACAGCAATGATATCAATGACTTGCGACTGCTCGTCGAGTATCAGACTGGTATGCGGCTTCCATCCTGGCACCACCGTCCACGAGCTGGAGTGTGGCTGACCTGTATCGGTTGGGGTAGAGTCCCGGCTCCATGTTTTGATCGAAGATGCCGACAACCAGGTGTATCAGGTCCAAGAACAGGTGCTGCCTCGGCCGAAGAGCCAGAATGCGAGTGCTGGCAGCTCTGCTCTCAAGTTCAGCTTTACGGAGAACCCCTTCACATTCAGCGTCACGAGGGCATCCACCGGGGAGGTCTTGTTCGACACGTCCGACTCGCCGCTCATCTTCCAATCACAGTATCTGCAGCTGCGGACTAGCCTCCCTCGAAGCCCCAACATCTACGGCCTTGGAGAGCACTCGGACGACTTCCGGCTGCCGACCGACAACTACACGCGTACTCTCTGGAACGCCGAGTCTCCCTTCATCCCCAACCGCCAGAACTTGTACGGGTCCCATCCGGTGTACTTTGACCACCGCGGAGCATCCGGCACTCATGGCGTGTTCCTCCTCAGCGCCAGCGGCATGGACATCCGCCTCAGCCAGACAGACTCAGGGAGAAAATATCTCGAGTACAATACCATCGGGGGCGTCTTTGACTTCTACTTTCTTGCCGGTCCCGAGCCAGCATCGGTCAGCAAACAGTATGCCGAGGTCGTGGGGTTCCCAGCCATGCAGCAGTACTGGACGCTTGGCTTCCACCAGTGCAAGTACGGCTGGCCCACCATCGACCATGTGGCCCAGGTTGTAGCCAACTACTCCGCCGCCGGGATCCCGCTCGAGACAGTGTGGGGGGACATTGACTACATGCACGGCAAGCGGGACTTTACCAGCGACCCCGTGCGGTACCCAATCGACAAAGTCCGCGCGCTGGTCGACACGCTGCACCGCAACAACCAGCACTACGTGCAGATCCTCGACCCCGGCATCCGCAACACGCCCGGCTACGGCCCCTACGACCGCGGCGCCGAACAGGGGGCCTTCATCCGCGCCGCCGACGGGTCCTTCTACCGCGGCCTGCAGTGGCCCGGCGAGGTGGTCTGGCCCGACTGGTTCGCCCCGGGAACGCAAGACTGGTGGACCAACGAGATCCGCACCTTCTACAGCCCGACCAGCGGCATCCCCGTCGACGGCCTTTGGGTCGACATGAACGAAGCCTCCAACATGTGCGCGGACACGACCTGCCCGGCCTCCGCTCCACCAGGACCACCAACTCAGGCCTCACACAGAACCACCGCCGGACACACCACCTCCTCCCCCCCACACCTCGGCCTCCCCGGCCGCGACCTCCTCCACCCAGCCTACCCCCTCGCCAACCACCACGGCGCCCTCTCGGCCCGGACCCTCGCCACCAACCTCACCAACGCCGACGGCACCACCCAGTACGACACCCACAACCTCTACGGCACCTCCATGGCCCTGGCCACGCACGCCGCCCTGCAGCACCTGCACCCCGCCAAGCGGCCCTTCGTCCTGACCCGCTCCACCTCCCCGGGGGCCGGCCGCGCCGCCGCGCACTGGTTCGGCGACAACACCTCGTCCTGGGCGCACTACCGCGCCGCGATCCGGCAGATGCTCGCGTCCGGCGCGCTGCACGCGCAGCCGCTGGCCGGGTCGGACGTGTGCGGCTTCAACGGGCAGGCCGGGCCGCGGCTGTGCGCGCGCTGGGCGGTGCTGGGCGCGTGGCAGCCGTTCTACCGGAACCACGCGGATGCGGGTTCCGGGGACCAGGAGTTCTACCGGTGGGCGGATGTGGCGGCCGCGGCGAGGCGGGCGGTGGCGGTGCGGTATCGGCTGCTGGATTATCTGTATACGGCGCTGTGGCGGGCGAGTGGGGATGGGGGGGGCGGGTTGGTGGTGGTGGTGAGTCCGGTGTGGTTTGCGTATCCGGCGGATGAGGCGACGTGGGGGGTGCAGACGCAGTGGTTTTTGGGGGCGGCGCTGTTGGTGTCGCCGGTGGTGGAGGATGAGAGTCAGCGGGTTGAGTTTTATCTGCCGCAGGATGTGTGGTATGACTTTTGGACGGGGGAGATGGTGCGGGGGGGCGTGAAGGTTGTGGATGGGGTTGGGTGGGGGGATATCCCGGTGCATATCCGGGGCGGCAGTATTGTGCCGATGCGGGTGAGGTCGGCGAACACCACGGCCGAGACGCGGCGGGAGAACTTTGCCATTACCGTGGCGCCGGGGATGGATGGGACCGCGAGGGGGGAGCTGTACTTGGACGACGGAGAGAGCCGGGATGTAGGCTCCAACAAGTCCATGATCCGCTTTGCGTGGGACGGCGAGTCGTTCGTGGCGAATGGCACGTTCGGCTACCGCACCCATGTTGTGGTTGAGAGTGTGCTTGTGCTTGGCCAGGCTGGCGGCAAGGGGAAGACGCACCGCGGGCCTTGGGGGCTGAATGAGGCGTTTGGGTTTCGTCTGTAGCCGTGTTTACGGTGGCATGTGTGCCAGAGGTAGATGGACATCACTATACTGCCATGTCTTGTGGCGCTAGTAGTTGTGGGGGTAGGTGGGGTGCAGGTATCTAAAGTCGATGTTGCGGAACTTAGCCAGGTGGAGGAGGTGGAGGGCTGGCTACATAACTTCATAAAATGAAATATATTAACCTTAGTATTAGTTGCAGTGGAAGGATTTAGTTTCAAGCCATGCCGATGTAGTTAACTGGCATGCACATGCACTTTTTTGAGCTTGATCCAGTTGAGTTAACAACGTAATTCGGCGCGACTAAATGACCACTTACACGGGATTTTCAGAAGGCTGGGATTGTGAGATATCCGCGCCATTGTGGTGGCACAGGGGGTCTCTAGGAACCGCTTATAGAGGGAAATGACTGCCTACCCACCTACGTAGCTGAGCAGGAATGGATGAGTGTTTGGGACCGGCTTGACCCGATGTCGTCATTACATTCACTACACCGGAGAAGTGGGGCCGCGCCGGGTCCGGATATGCCGGGCGCGCCGGGAGCAACTGGCACCGATCCATCCACGAATGTCTTGTAGGAGTGCCTACTTGCACTTGGCAGCATATTCGTCTTGTCATCACGCTTGCCATTTTCTATTGCCCTGGTCCCCCAAACTGGGCTGGTATGGTGTAGCGTTGTTGCCCGGCAACTGCGAGTCGCAACCAACCCCTGGACATACACATACAATTCCTGAACCACAATGCAACTCTGTAAAACATTCAACAAATCTTCCATGAGCGCAAGCCCACTTGCTGTGTTGAAGCCAGTGTTCGAGTGATACGTCAGGGCCCCATCTTGGCAACCTTGATTGGCCGTTGGCGCAGTGATGTCATCGACGATCGCCGTTTGACACGGGAAACACCCGTGCTTAAAGTTCCCACAACGGAGAGGCTGTCGGTTCATCCCATATCCGTATATCGCCGCGAAAGTTGCCCATCGTACTGCCAGAATGGAGCCATCGAATGCAGACACGGGCCGGGGCACCAGCATCGGGGACTACCTCCCCATTCCCGCCTCGGACCCCGCCGATGTCGTCGTCGAGAAAAAGCCGGGCGGTCTCGAGAATGGACAGACTTTCTCACATGGCCTGGCCACCGAGAGCCAGGAGGACCACGGACTGGCGCAGAAGGATCACGACAAGGATGTGGTCGACCTCGGGTGGAACGAGAAGAAACAGGACATTGCTGCGCCCCTGGTCGGCGGCATGGACAACGAAGAACTGTGGCTGCTTGTGCGCCGCTTCAATAAGGTAGGGGTCGAGACTACCAAGATGCGCCGAGGCGCTGGCTAACACGTCCAGCAAATCTACCACCTCAAGGCTACCCCGTTTCCACCCCCTGGCGGCCTGGATCTAAACATCGCCGACGATGAGGAATTCTCCCCAGACAAGATGCGGGCCAACGTTGAGCGCCTCTACATGACGGTCGGGATCGGCATGCTTGCGGGCGTGAAGCACATCGCGCGTCTGCGGTCCTGGCGTGAGACGCAACGCACTGGCTGCTTCGCCGCAGCCTACCTCATCGCGTGGCTGTTTGACTTTCTCGTGCCCCTACTGTCGGCCGTGCTGGTGGGCCTTATTGGCTTCCCGGAGTGTCGCGGAATCCTGTTCCCGCCGGCCCCGGTCGCCCTCGTTGACAGCAGCACCGGCGGCCTGCAAAAGCCACTCGCCGGCGTCCTCGGCTCCCGAGATTCCGCCACGGGCGCACCCGAGAACCACAAAGGCGAAGCCGTCGAACAGGAGGCCAGCAAACTTGTGACTGAAATGGCGTCCGTGGCGCTGGCAGGCGCTGCGGGGAAGCACCCACAGGGCGACCAAGACGACGACGAGGAGTCGGTCCTGGATGCTGTCCCTGACCCTACCGCCCTCGCTGGCGGCGCCGCTGACGCGAAGGTCGTGTCGACAGGCGCACAGTCAAGCAATAAACAAAACAAGGCTAAGGTGCCAATGGAGAAAGCCCTGTGGTCCAAGATGCGCCCAGTCATGCACGCCATCGGCACCGTCGCAGACACCTGGGAGCGGGTTGCCAAGTACGTGACGCGTCTACCCCAGCCACATGCCATACAACTAACAGACGCACAGCGCTCTGTCCCCGATCCCCCTATTCCCCACCGAAGTATTCCGGATGCGTCTCGTGGCCCTCCTCCTGCCCTCCGTTGTCTTACTCTCCTTCTTCGTCACCCCGTACATGTTCATGAAAACCACCTCCTTCCTCTTCGGCCTCGCCTTTTTCGGCGAGCCCCTGATTTCCCGCGGGCTCGCCTGGCTGGACCGCACCGTCCCCAACTGGCAAAAGCTCCTCGAGCTGCGCAAGTACGTCCCCCCCCCACTCTCTCCCCCAAGAATCCCCCCACCCACTAACCAACACCCCTTC
>MU853426.1:506525-543200 GCA_033297235.1 Trichocladium antarcticum
CCCACCTCCGCGCAACCGGCACCGACGCCCCCCTCGCCGCCTCCCCCGCCGCCATCTCCGCCGCCGCCGAACCCCCCCCGGACGCCGACGCCGACGCCGACACCCCGAAACGCGCCCGTCTCGGCCGCCGCCTGCTGGCCGCGTTCCGCGGCACCACCAAGGGCCTGGTCAAGACGGCCGTGGGCACCGACACGGTGCGCGCCAGGGCCGGCAGCGCGGCGGCGCGCAACCGGCTCGGCGTGATCCCGGCGCAGAAAGAGAGCGGGTGCGCGGGCGGGGACGGGCCGGTGGAGTTTGAGGGGCGGTGGGGCGGGCATCGCGGGCGGGTGTTTGTGTGTGGCAGTGGCGGGGGCCTGGCGCCGGTGGTGGGGTTTGGGAAGGGCGGTGGCGGTGGCGGTGGCCGTGGCCGTGGCCGGGATGATGTGGTCCGGGTTGGCGGGGTGGGCAGGCCGGATGTGCATCCTGTGTGGAGTGTGCCGGTGGCCGATGTGGTCGAGGTGCGGAAGATTGGGGGGTATGGGTGGAAGGCGAAGCTGGTGGTGGGGTGGTCGATGGAGCGCCAGGTGAAGGACGGGCTGGTGATTGCGACGGTGGCGGGGGAGGAGTATAAGATCACGGCGGTGCCGCTGCGGGACGAGTTGTTTAATCGGCTGGTGGCGATGGGGGGGCAGAAGTGGGAGGCTTGGTAAAGGGGTGGAGTGTGCCTCCCTCACCAGCTCCCAACAGCCCCTGTTGTGCAGGTATGCCACACAAACTCTCGCGCTTACGTTCTTAATTTCTTGGAGGCTTACAGCGCAATTGGTAGAGGCAAAGTGAGGCTCAATATTGATGATGATGATGATCAGGGAAAGAGGCCAGAGATGGCTGTGCGCTAGCTACAATGTGCCCAAGGTGGTGGAGGGCTTGACCCTACTGTGGGTCGGACCTACAGGTGCTAAGACAGCCCCCTAAGCGCACCGCCACTAACTGTGAAAAAACAGGTTGATCCCCTAATCCGGTAGTTGTGATATATGACGTGGCGTTGAGAAAAGAAAATCCGTGATCCTCTAGTGCTAGAAAACCCATGATCCTCTAGTGCTATCGTCCTTCCTTTAGAGAGCTAGCTACTTGCTAGCTTAAGCCGTTATTATTATAGGCGAGTAGAGGCCTAGCTGCTTGACGAACTATATATACTTAGCCTAGTTTAGAGCCTTCGTTAAGCTATCTGCAACTATATCGTTCGTACCGACATATTATAGTTAGAACTCCCCTATCGCTACCTACTAGATCACCTATTTGTAGCGGATGTTAATATAGTACGTTCTAGCTATATTTAGCGGGTTTAGAGCGATCGTATAAGCGTTCGCCAAGTCCGTAAACATTAGTAGAGGGAGAGGTTACAGGTAACTAGTATCTTTTAAGATATTAGCTACCTATAGGAGAGACAACGCTATTAGCGTTAGGTTAATAAACTCTACTTTAGTACTCGAGAGTATAACAAGTACCTGTTTCTTCGCCTTCTAGACGACCAGGCAGTTGCTAATTATAATAACGTAGCCGCTAGTAGAGACTCTAGTAAGTAGGTTAGTAGCGAAGCTAGTATCGCTAAACGCTCTTAAGGCGAGGTTCTAGGGCGTTATCTTGCCGCTATAGCGTAGACCGATTGTCTTCGTTCCTACGATGTATCGCCAGAGGTAGGCGAGGAGACTAATATAGGCGTCGGATAGGCCCGCGTTAGCTTCGCTAAGCCGTATAACTATATACGCCGTATTAGGGCGCGTGCCAGTTGTAAGGTAGTTAACTAAGCCGACCTTGGTTTAGTACTACTTAGTGATCGCCTTAGTTGGTTTTTCCTATATTACTAGCAACTTAAAGTCGCTAGGGATCTAGGGAGTCTTAATAAGGTAAACGCTCTATTTGTTAAAGCGCTTGAGGATCTTATTAACGTAATTACTCTAGTAGAGGAAGATAACTCTATCTCTATAGTTCCAAACGATAGAGTACCCGAGGAAAGTCTTTATATTACCTATCTTCTTAAGCTCGAAGATCCTAGTAAGTACGTTAGCCGTATTGTAGATATCTTCTATAGTAGGACCAGCTAGTTCGAAGTCGTCGATATATATAAGCATTAGCAAGCTACTATTAGCGTACTTGAACATATACCTATTAGTCGTTATAGCTTCGAAGCTAAGTTTAGTTAGTTCGGGTATAAGCGTTTTGTACTACTAGAGAGGGGAGCGTTAAAGGCTATATAAAGCCTTCTTAAGATAGTATACTCTGTTAGTACTATTAGAGAAGCTAGTAGGTTAATAGACGAAGACGTTAACGTCGTCTAGGACTACCGCGTTAAGAAAAGCGCCTACGACGTCGAATTAGTAGCATTCGAAATCTAGGGTGGCGACTAGGTTGAAGAAGATACGTATAGTAGAGGCGTGGACTACGGCCAAGTAGACTTTGTAGGGTAAATAGTCGCTATACTCGAAGTTGCCGTATACGACCTATCTAGCGCGGTTACGCACCTAGTTGCTATTATTATCGAATTTCTAGTTAAATACCTATTTGCTAGGTAGGATCTTAGACCTTGTAGGTCTATTAACTAGATCCTACGTTCCTATAGTAATAATCTTGTTGTATTGTTCTTAGTAGGGCGGCTTCTAGTATATAAGGAAGTCGGCCTGCTTAGATACCTCCTTGAAGGAAGCTAGGATCTTGTTAATCGAGGGAGAGAGAAGGTCTTTGTTATCGACTATAGAGAGGATTAACTCTAGATCCTAGGGGACGAATTAATCAACGTTAGCGAATAGATTAGAAGAACCTGCTATTAGTGTATCTACTGCTGCTTTTCCTTTACAATAGAAGGTATTATAGTATCCTACAATAGGACGAGTAGTCCGAGTCGACCGCCTTATTGCTATTAGCTCGGTGTTAAAGACGCTATTACGTTGGACCTCTTGCGCTTCGTTAGTAGGAGAAAGGGAGCCAGGTACTAAGGCGAAAACCAAATCCAAATCCGAATCCGAACCCGAGAAATATAGATTGTTAGGAGGCTCTATAGGAGGCGTACGCTCTATAGGAGGCGCGCGCTCTGGCGTTTCTAGGTAAGGCGTATACTCTAGGGTTAATAGCCTAGTTAGATCGTATGCCATGTTGCTATTAGTAGGCTTCGTTACTATATTGCTACCTGTATTAGCGACTATATTGTCGCCTATATTACCGACCGTATTGCCGACCGTATTACCGACTGTAGGTTCCGATACTATGTTGCTAGGGGGGGTGACTCTATAGGTAACGACCGTTAAGCGGAAAATGCCGTTATTATCTACGTAGACGTTGTTAAATGTCGCTTCGTAGATCGGATCTTCTAGATCCTCTAGGTTATCCGCTAGGGGGTTCTTAATAAAGCGCGTATCTCTAGTACGTACGATCCGGCTACTACCGTTTAGTCGAATCTAGTAGATCTTGCCAGTCTAGCCCTTGTAGCTATAGAGTTTGCCTTCGAATACTCTAGCTATTATTTTGCGGCCCTAGGGACGGACCTTCTTGTTATAGATATACACGTATGCTATAGCGCCGTAAGTATAGAAATAATCGATCTTAGGGATACACTGATCCGCTAGTAATCTAACCGACTTACCGAATACTTAGAAGGGGGATATATCGTCGTTATACCAAGAGGGGAGACGGTTAATTACGTAGATTATAGCTTCTTCTACTAGCGGCTAGTATCCCTTAGGGAAGCCCGCCTTTAGATTCGTAGTTCTAGCGCTATCTATAATCGTACGACCCGCGCGTTCGGCTATCGGGTTCTATTCTAGGTAGTCTGCCGCGGTCGTTATAAATCGCTTCCTATAGGACTTGCACTATATACGTAGTTGTTCAATCGAGAACTCTATACTGTTATTAACGTAGATCTCTTGAACTTTAAGACTACTCTATGTTTCTATAAACTCGATATAGTTAACGACTACTTAGAAACCCTCTAACTTCTTGCTAATAGCGATGTACTAGTAGAAGGTAGAGAACTAGTCGATAATGTAGATAGCGTAGTTCTTGTTACTAACGCCGACCAGGGTATATAGAATCGAATCTATATAAATCTTCTAGAGCGTATAGGAGACCTTTAGCAGTTTATTATAAGAGATCTACTTGGTTAACTTACTAAGATAGCACTACTTATAGCGGTACTACTTCGCTTGCTAGCTACTAATCCAGATGCCTATACGCTTATAAGCTAAGATAACTTTGTCGATAGTCGTATATATAAGTCTTTGGTGTATAGTAGCGTAGTCGATTGCTAGGAGGGTAATATAGTCGATCGCGACTATAATAGCTTCGTCCTTAGGTTCCGGGACCCTTATAACGTTAAAGATCAGAATCCCTCTAACCTATCTTAACTAAGCTAGTTCTTAGCTAGATTTAATATTAACTACTTGTTTAGTTATACTATTAGGGACCGCGCTATACTTATCTATCTAGCCGGTTAATATAAGGTTAAGGGGGGTAGACTTAGAGAGGATAGTATTTGGAATAACTATATTAGTTACTCCGCTATAAGAACGAACGTAGGGGAAAGCTACTAATCCGCCGTAGGTTAGAAGCAAAGTATTGCTATTAGCCAAGGTTACTTTGATCGGCTATAGCAAATTAGTAAGATCTTTAAACTATTTAGGGTCGTTGAATATACTATTCGACGCTCCTAAGTCAAGGCAAACCGTATCCCTTATAATATAGGTGTTAAGAGTAGCAGCCCCTACAAGTACTATACTAGGGGGGTTAATCGTTAGCGATATTATAGCAGGGTTAATCGCTAGGTTAGCGACGCTCTTGTTATTAATACCTTCTATTACGCCCAAATCCTAGCCGTATACGCTACGGTTAGCTTCTATGTTCGGGGATACCGTAGGGTTAGCGGTTCTAGTAGCATCGTTACTAGCGTTACGTTAGCGTATAAACTTAGCCTTAAGCTCTAGGTAAAGGACCTAGTAGCTACTATTACCGCCGTTATAGTAAATCTTACAGTAGTTGTAATATAGAGTATATATAGGGTATCTATATGTTCGGCCGTACTTAGGATCGCTATAGAGCTTCCCTTTAGACTTAGGGTTACCGTCGTTTTGCTTTTTCTTCGCGGCCGGTATCGATAGAGCTAGTATACTAGTTATCGCTTGCTTATTTACCTTAGTTATAATAAGGTTAAGGAGGGTCAAGTACATAAGCTAGCCGGTTTAGAGCTAAAACTTTAGTATATTAGTCTAGTTACTATTATACTTACTTAGACCCTAAAGAAGGAAGGCTTATTGTATCTTCTTATAGGGATTAATCCTAACGCTCTATAGTCTCGTATATAGGAAGAGGAATCTAGTAATAAAGGCCCTAAGGGAGTTATACTTGCTTGTATCTATCGACGTAAACTCCTAGATTATATTATACTAGCCTTCGTCGGATACGTTACTAACTAAGCTATAGACAATCTTAAAGAGGGCGTAAGGGTCGCTCTCGCTATTAGTCTATCCACAGCTCTTAATAATCTCTATTACGCTATTAAGAGAGTTACGAATTATTAGGTACGCTAATCCGCAAGCGGCTCTAAAACTATTATAGACCGCTTTTAGCGTATCTAGAGAGGGGGGGATTGCCGTACTATTAATATAGTCAGTATATCCAAGGGCGTAAGCGTATCCTCTTACCGCTTCTTTCTAATCTTTAATGTTAGAGTCTCCCTTAAGCTTAGGGAGGGTTAGAACAGTAACCTTAGCTAACTTAGTAGTTATATAGTTACCTTTAGTAAGGGCTTAGAGTTATTAGAGTAGATATATAACCAAGTCTAGTGTTTGTTGTACCTCTTAAGGTACTAGCTACTACTAGGCTAGCTTATATTAGATTAGCTTGTTCTAGAGCTACTCCTATAGAAAGTCTTCCTAGGCGGACATTGCGATTGTAAGGAAGAGAGAGAGAGAGAGAGGGAGTTAGTAGTAGGAAAATAGAGCTATATTCCGATATGTTAACTCGTAAGTGTAAAAAGAAGGTCGGTCGTACGATTAAGAATCTCGTACGATCGAAAGAAGGTTGCTTGATCAAAAGACAATCGAATCGTATCGATCTAGAGGTTACAATAGAAGCAACAGGGTCTTATAACCTCTTAGAGGCTTATAGCGCAATTGGTAGAGGCAAAGTGAGGCTCAATATTGATGATGATAATGATCAGGGAAAGAGGCCAGAGATGGCTATGCGCTAGCTACAATGTGCCCAAGGTGGTGGAGGGCTTGACCCTACTGTGGGTCGGACCCACAGGTGCCAAGACAATTTCAACCCATTTCTCTTGCTATTTTGTTCCCTATTTTCACTTCTTGCAGTTGTCCGGACGTTGGTTTTATAGACCCGATATCCAAGTAGTTGGGATGTGCCCACGTCATCGTCAGCGCGAAGCTTGCTCCATTCGGTTCCAGGTTGCGGCACTGCCCAGGCCGCCACCCGCCTTGGCTCCAGCCAGCTGAGGCTGTGTCTCGCCAGAACCATGGGTCCAACTGGAACAAAGTCTGAGTGTAATCCGGCTGTGTCTCGCGGTTTACGTTGTCTCAGACACGCACCAAGTCTGGCCGCTGCAACCGCCCGAGCCTGCCTCCAACCTGTGCACACCCAAACATGGTAACCCTTGCCCGCAGTTCCAGCGTGTTCTTCTCCTGACCTTCTCTCTAGCCACCACCAGTCGCCGCCACCATGGGGGTTTCGGCATCAAACAAAACCACAGGCTGGGGGTCGGGACCAACGCGTGAAGCCGAGCCAAGCCCCCGCCCGTCCGGCCCACTCGCAGACCCCTCCGCCGAGGCAACAAAGCCACAAACGCGGGACGACATTGCGCGCATCCTCCAGCGGCCTCTGGCGACCCAAGCGCGGACCGACGAGCTCCTGCGCGCGTCGCAGGAAATCTACCGGCAGATGATGGAGAAGCGGCGCCGGCGACGGAACCAGGACCTGGGCCTGGGGTGCATTGCAGTTCTGGCGGTGCTGTTTGTCGGTTGGGTTGTGTTGGGCTGAAACTTGAGGGTACCTGCATGCCATGCATTCCGTATCCTTCCCGGCCTGAAAGTTTCTGCCTTGCGGATCATCAAACGGCGCCGCGACACACCCGAGCGCCATCACAAACGGCGCTGGCCACCCGCCGGCCGTCGTGTCTCCCGATGCCTGCGGGGGGGGATCTTTGAGGACCGCGGGAGCAGGGCAAACACGCCGCGGCACTTGGGCGCTAGCAAAGGCTTAGCGAGCTTGGCAAACGGTTGTTTCCAGGGTTCGCAAAGCCCGCGGGGCTGCAGGGGCGAAACCTGGTTCAGTACCAGCGATCTTGGCAGACCTTGGTTCTGGCGTTTAGGAGTTGTTGTTTGGCGGGGCAGCCCCCCTGACGCAAGTCCGCCTCCGCCATGTCGACTCTCCGTTCGTCTCTTCATATCCGTACAATTTCAAGATGGAGTTCCTCAGCAGGCGATCGGAGTTGCCGAGACATCGCGAAGCGTGGCGGCGCAGATCAATTAGCCGAGAACCGGTTCTGAGCTCGGGACCGTTGATCGGCCCGGCGTTTGCCAGTCAGAGAATGATCGGCCTGAGTCTGGCGCTCGGCGGCAGGCAAAGACCATTGGGTGGTTTCTAGACGCGGCACCCGTGTCAGAATATCCGCAGTCCCGCCGGTTTCGGGACGGCCGTGGGCAGCCATGGAGGATGGGCATTCCCGCCACTTGCATTCTTCAGCTCGGAATGCCAATTGGCCATGGGCCGCCAATCGCCCAAGCTTCTTCCCCGCGTTCGGGCGCACCCTTGGCATGTCCAACGGCCGCCACCGACCCACCGCTCGCCAGGTCATGAGTACTGAGGCCAATGGGGTTGTTGGTGACGACAGAACAAAAGCCGGTTTGCTGGAGAGATGGTAGAGGGGACTCGAGCAAGACGGTTCGGTCGGATTCTCTGGTTGAAGAAAATGGCGCCAGGGAAGATGCAAAATGGCTGTGGTCCCAAAAAAAGAAACGCAAGGCACGTGAGCATAGGTCTTTGTTCGCGGCGCTCTGGCATCGACGGCATTAGAAACGACGTTATTGTCCGCATGACACGCCAACGGGTCAAGAGGTGTTCGGGCCGACCCCTCGACTCTTACTGGACGGGCATAATACGGATACGGCTCGGCCCCAACCTCGCATGCCGGGGGGTTGCAACCAGCAGGGTGAGCACCTGGCGATGCCGACGCACTTTCACGCCCAAAGTCAGTCTTCTGCAACAATCTGTCTGTAGAATTCGAGAGATTCTTATTCGTTATACAAGCAGCTTCACTACGGATGTCGGGCTTTGGTGATATTGGCGATGCATGGCTAACACAGGGTGGCAGTAGCGCGCTTGCTGCAAGTCGTTGTATATTATGGTGCTACAGCACAGGCGGATCGGCCTAGCAAATCATTTAGCACTAAGAAACATCAAACGGCGGACCAGAATGGTGGGGAAGTCACCATCGTTCATGGCGTGTGGGTGGCCTGAGTCCCCCAAAACTGGAGACCTGGTTCGGGAAGTGGGCCTTGCGCTTGAGCTCGCAGGCACACGGGCTCGCGGGGAAGACGCAGAATAATAATAGAGAAAAGTCCACAGCTTCTGACCAATCACAACACTGTAGACGGCCTGCTCCGGCATAAACGACCTGCTGGTGAATATTGCCTGGCAGGCCTCCGACGAGGAACGGGAGCCCACAGCTTGCGAGCAAACAACGAAGGAGATCCGGGGCCACATGGCTTCCCCGAATTTCCTCCTCCTCCTCCGCAAGGGTCTTGTGGGGTCCCCGAGATAGCGGAGCACTATCCACATCGACCCTCGCCCGGATCCGCCAAAAGGGCCGTTTGCAAGCAGCGGTTCCTTGCCCCGTCCACCTCCAACCGCGCCGCTGGCTCCCGGAAATCCCCCATGCATGCACTCTATTCGCCATGTGGACGCGACCGGCGGACATTCACGCTGGCAACCAGGCACGTGGACGCGTGGATTTGTCGGGGCCGGTCGACATTGCTTGCCTCGAGCTTCCAAAACTCAGCAGGTTTGTTCGGGAACTGGGGTTGGTCTGGCTCCCTCCGAGTCAGCCTGCCACGCGGCCTAGAATCCTGTGGGCCAGCTGACCCGACAGACCGGCGCTGACTACCAGGTACTCCGACTGATGGCCGAGAACAAGGGCTTGCTGACGGATGCCGCGAACCAGCAAGGAGCCGTGTCGGCGGCCGAATCCTGCCGTAAGTGGCGCCATCCGGCCTTTGGCATCTCATGCATCACGAGCTGCATAGAGAAACGTTGCCGCCGTCGTTTGCGGTGGGGCCGCGTTGTCTCCGGCGATTGATTGCGCAAGTCAAACAATCGCAAGGCAATGCGCCTGCTGGAATGCGCCGGCGAGGGAAAACACATGGCATATCCGTGCTGCGGTGCCGTCGAGATTGGTTCTGGCAACCCCAGGGCCGTTGGTCGCAATCGCGGGATTCTGCGGATTTGAGATTCACCGGTACAGAGTATTGATGTCATGTCTTCCAAGTATCGTCTGTTCTTGGTGCAACCAACCAACCCTCCGTCCCGGGGGAGAAGATGGAGCCCGGCATGGCAGCCATTGGATGCACTACCTACTGCGGACCGACTCGGCCAATTTTACAGTGGTTTCTCGAGCCATCCCTCAGTCTGGGGCCGTCTGCGGGAAGCTGCAACGCAACCAGCACCCCGGTACATCCGTACATTGTACATATGTACATGCAGAATTCGGCCGGCTCGAATCCCCTGGGCCAGGGGACCGCTGCCCCGCAGCACGGAGGGAGCATGACTGGGATATGGGACGAGTGTCGCCAGGACCCGCCTAGAACCTTTTGGAAAGGATTCTGGAGAAGAGCGCTGCCTGGCGCCCACAGAGAGCCCCAGACGTTGCAACCTGCCAGGGGGGGTGCCGCAGCCCTCGGCGGTACTTCTGCATAGGCCCGGGGCCAACTGGGGCCAACTGGGTCCCAACAACACCCGATCCGGCGGCGGTTCGGCGAAATCCCCCCCCCAGCACGCTGTTGCCAAGTCGGGGGTAATCGACCGTCGCCATCGCTGATTTGTCGGCTGCACTAACACGACACTTCGCAAACCTGGGAGGACCCAAAATGCAACAATGAAGTGAAAACCACGGCACGCTCGTTCTGATGGCCCGCGCTTGATTAATACATATCCCTCGCGGGCCCCTTCCCCTGGCCTGCTGATCCCCCCCTCCTTGTCCCCCTCCCCATCCAACTCCCCGGTCTTTCAACATCGACAGCAGCCGGCATCGCCACTACCGACAACAAGGCCGTCTCTTTACCATGTCGGCCCACGAGAAAGAGGTTTCCGCCTCGGCCGCGGCCGCCGCCAGCGTTCCCCAGGGCCTGGCCACAACGCAGGATGTGGAGCGTATCGAGGCCCCCGTCACCTGGAAGGCCTACCTCATCTGCGCCTTCGCGTCCTTCGGCGGCATCTTCTTCGGCTACGACTCTGGGTACATCAACGGCGTCACCGGCGCCAAGATCTTCATCGAGGCCGTCGAGGGTGCCGGCGCCAAGGTGCTCACGGAATCCAACAGCTCGCTGATTGTCTCCATCCTGTCCTGCGGCACCTTCTTTGGCGCCCTCATCGCCGGTGATCTCGCCGATATGATCGGCCGCAAGTGGACTGTGATTCTGGGCTGTCTGATCTACATGATTGGTTGTGTTATCCAGACCATCACCGGCCTCGGCAATGCCCTGGGCGCCATCGTCGCCGGCCGTCTCATCGCCGGTGTCGGTGTCGGCTTCGAGTCGGCCGTGGTCATCCTGTACATGTCTGAGATTGTAAGTCGGAGCTGGGACGGGGCGCCTGCCCGGCAGCAGACCAAGCGGCTAACCCTACTCCTGCAGTGCCCCCGCAAGGTCCGTGGTGCCCTGGTTGCGGGCTACCAATTCTGCATCACCATCGGCCTCATGCTGGCGTCGTGCATCGTCTATGCCACCGAGGACCGCACCGACACCGGCGCCTACCGCATCCCCATCGCCATCCAGTTCCTCTGGGCCATCATCCTGGCCGGCGGCCTGTTCTTCCTGCCCGACTCGCCGCGCTACTTCGTCAAGAAGGGCAAGCTCGACGCGGCCACCGACGCCCTCGCCCGGCTCCGCGGCCAGGTCCCGGATTCCGAGTACATCCAGGTCGAACTGGCCGAGATCGTCGCCAACGAGGAGTACGAGCGCCAGCTCATCCCGTCGACCACCTGGTTCGGCAGCTGGGCCAACTGCTTCAAGGGCTCCGTCTGGAAGGCCAACTCCAACCTGCGCAAGACGATCCTCGGCACTTCCATGCAGATGATGCAGCAATGGTGGGTCTTGGGCCCCTGTCTTCTTCCCCCCCAACGTGTCACACCGTACCGTACACCGTCGTACTAACCTCGTGGACCTGCGCAGGACTGGCGTCAACTTCATCTTCTACTTCTCCACCCCCTTCATGAAGGCCACGGGCGCCATCAGCGACCCCTTCATGATGTCGATGGTCTTCACCATCATCAACGTGTTCTCGACGCCGATCTCCTTCTACACGGTGGAGCGGTTCGGGCGCCGCACCATCCTCTTCTGGGGCGCGCTGGGCATGCTCATCTGCCAGTTCCTGGTCGCCATCATCGGCGTCACCGTCGGCATGAACAAGACCCATCCCGACCCGGCCGACCCCACCGGCGAGGCCACGCTTGCCGACAACATCTCGGCCGTCAACGCGCAGGTGGCCTTCATCGCCATCTTCGTCTTCTTCTTCGCCTCGACCTGGGGCCCCGGCGCGTGGATCGTGATTGGCGAGATCTTCCCGCTGCCGATCCGCTCGCGCGGCGTCGGCCTGTCGACGGCCTCCAACTGGCTGTGGAACACCATCATCGCCGTCATCACCCCCTACATGGTGGGCGAGACGCGCGGCAACCTGCGGTCGTCCGTCTTCTTCATCTGGGGCGGCCTCTGCACCTGCGCCTGGGTCTACACCTACTTCCTCGTGCCCGAGACCAAGGGCCTGTCGCTCGAGCAGGTCGACAAGATGATGGAGGAGACCACCCCGCGCACGTCGGCCGGCTGGAAGCCCACCACCACCTTCGCCGGCGGCCACGCCGCCCAGCACGACGATGCCTACCTCACCAAGAACGGCACCGATGCGGTGTAGGTGGGGCCGGGGCGCTGCTATATGTCCGCCTCGCTGTCGCTACAATATACCCATACCCCATGTAACGTTTGGCGCAGGCACCAATTTCTAGTTAACGGCGTGATGAAGAGAACCAATCTTGGTTGGATACTACGCAAGGAGAGTGTGGCTTTTGGCGGGAGGATATTTTGTGCTTGAACACAATGTGATCCATTCTTCTTCTTGTGTAGCAAACCATGCCAACTCGGTTGTAAACCCAAGAGAACCTCCGATCCATTATCCTGCTGTTAACCCATGCTCTCTCCTCAACTCCCATGTGCCGCAAATCTTCTTGGTTGTCGCCGAGTTGGAAGTCAGTGTGTGGAAAAGGGGCAAACCGACGGCGTGGTTCCATGGGCATCCGCTACACGGCGCAGCGGAAATAAGCTGTGGTGCGGCGCGGGCAGGGTGCCCAGCTCCATCTCACCTCCAGGGCTATTTATCCAATGGAGGCCCAGAGCCGTCCTGCAACGCTTGTCAATTTCCACTTCCACGGTACCGGGTTCCATGTAAACTATCCGACGCTGGCGCGAGACTGTCGACCAATACAAACTGGAGGCCGAGATGGGGTCTGATACTAATAATACTTGGAACTGCGTCGTCGGCAAGGTCGGAGAGGGGGTCTGGACGCTAGTCACGCCGCGGCCGTTGTAAGGCCAAGTACATACTACACTTCAGTCGGGACTGGGCAACTGGAATTGGTACTTAAGAAGGCTCACTGGAGCCATAGGAACGTTCTGAGAAGGGCATCATGACTCAGTCCATCTCACTTCCACCTCAGTCCCGACTACAGCCTTGCGTCCGCTCGCAGTTCCAATCCAATTCCGGTCCCTGGCCGCAACATCAAGCCCCTTAAATCCCTCCCGGCGCAAGACGGGAAACATGGCGTCCGCCCAGAGCACTTCGACGGCCAACGCAGGCGCAACCTTTCCCTTTTGGGCCCGGCATGGAAGCATCGCCAAACGTCCTCCGGCCGGCGCGCTGCGCCCGTTCATGGGCAGCCACACCTTCGACCTGCTCGACGTCGCGCCCCACCCCTCGGGCCGCCCGGTCGTCTACATGGGCGACAGGGCGAACCCCAGCGGCGAGTGGACGGGGTCGTACTACCGGATCCAGGGCCCGCAGGCCGCGCGCCTGTTCAACCAGCACCCCCTCGTGGTTACGGGGTTCCTGCACCTGCCGGAGACGGGGACCACGGCCACCACTACCGCTGGTGCTGGTGCGGCGGGGGGGGCCAGGCCGCCGGTGACGCAGAGCGGCAGCAGCACTGTCTCTGCGAGCGCGGCTCCTACGCCTGGGAGCTACCAGAAGTTGGAGGATGGTGATCTGGGCGGGTGGTTGAACGGCCGGAACGCAATCCCCGTGCTGCCGACGAATCGGGTGAATGGGACGTTTCTCAGTGTGAGTACTGACTGCGTGTGGCCACGGCGTGTTGGATCGTACCCCCAGCTGACACCCCCTTTTGCAGGCGTTCTATCACAAGCACGGGTCAAAGATCGAGAAGAGAGTCGCGGGGCCGCAGGGCCTGCAGACAGAAGAGATAGTGGCGAGCAACGAGCATGGTAGATGTGTTTTCATTCCATAACTCCAACTTCTCCTGGCCCAAAATGTACTGATACATGCACCTGAGGCCCGAAACACCGGCAGACTAGATGTCATCAAGTCATTTGTTCCCCCCCAGAACTCCATCACCAAACCTACCTTTGACTATAGCGTTATCCGCCAACACTACCGGCCTCTGCACCTAGTCCTCGTCCCCGATCCGGATCCTTCCCTCGGACGCCAGGCCCTGCGACCACCAGCCTCCGAGGTCGATGTTCGTCTCGGCGATGTTGCGGTGGCTCATGAGCAGCCACAGCCCAAACACAGGCTGGGCCAGGACGTCGAGGACGGCAAAGATGAGGATCTCGGTGTCCACACTCGTCTTGCGAGCAAGCGTCGCAACACCCAAGACACTGCCAAATCATTAGCCGCCAGCCCACCCACGACGCCGCCAACAGGAACGAAGAAAACACTCACATCGGATACGCCGCCAACAGCGCGAGCGAATACACCGCCAGCCCGCCCCACAGCCGCGCCACGCGCGCCCCCTTAGCCTGCACCATCCGCGTGCCCTGCAAGCCCACATGCCAGACCACCGCCAGATACCCGACACACGCGATGGCAAACCACCCCCACTGCTGCGCGCTGCCGCCGGCCTCGCCATACACGGCAAACAGCCCGGCCAGCACCATGACCAGATCCGCGACCACCGCCATCAGCGTGTGCGCGCCGTCCACGCCCGCCAGCAGACACAGGTTGACCAGCACGAGCGGCGTGGCGAGCGCCCAGCCGACGTGGCGGGCCCAGAAGACCTGGCGGCAGACCTCGTGGAAGGTGTCGGGGACGTGCTTGTGGGCGTCGCGCACCGAGGCGCACGACAGCGACGACGTGTGCGCCGACGCCATGGCGAAGTAGGCCAGCGCCGACGCGAGCGGGATCAGGGTCGTCAGCACGTGGTAGATGCGCTTCGAGGTCGGCACGTTCCAGGCCACGAGCGAGAAGAGGCCTGTCGAGAGGGTCATGGCTGCGAAGAGGACCCAGAGGGTGCGGTGGCCGGTCGTGGTCGAGAGTTGGTACTCGGTGGGGGTTAGTTTGGTTTGTTTGGTGGTTGTTGGAAATAGTAAAGGGGGGGGGGGGGAGGGGGGGCACATACGGATGATGGGGGGCATCGGATCCGCAGCAGCGGCTGCGGTTAATTGTGGGTAGAGCATGTTGGCGAAGAGCTCGGGGTCGATCATCATGGGCGAGATGTTGGGTTGTGTTTGGTCAGATCCTGTGTAAGTTGCTGCTTCGGGACGTGCCAGTACCGCTGGAGGGAAAGAGGAACCGAGATTTCAATGCGAGTTGGATAGGAGCATCATAATAAGGACAACCCGTGAAGCGGAGATTCGCCTCCATTGCTGGTCACCTGGTGCAGCTACGCAAGCCGGGGATGTAAGAGCGACGTCATCAACTTGGGGTGTGCAGCGGGCTGCGCTGCGCTGTACCTCCGCTGCCTGCAAATTGTGGCACGTTTGCAAGTACCGGGCCGTGAACAGCAGGTTTGAAGCCGCATGTGCACTGCAGGCGAGCTTCGGCACTCCGATTCGACCGGATCAAAACAAACGGGAGGGCGGGTAGGGAAGGGACAATGTACAGCGGTGATGAATCATGCGTGGATATTACCCCTGCATAAATTCACATTTCACCGGTGTTGGAGGCGGACTGCTACGCAATTAAAAGCAGCAGCCCTGTCTGTGCTGCCACTTTAGCAGCATGGTGTTTCGAGACAAGCACCACTGTATTGTTGCTTCGCCGCGCAGTTTACCTATACAAAGATGGTTAATTATAGCAAATTTTCATCACTCTCAAGACTTACCTACCCGATGCCAAATACATTAGGCCTGAGATCATGACAACAGACAATGGGGAATGGTGCTTGACGGATATCGAGGAATGTGTCATTGCAATTTCGCAGGGTTACGATTAGAGATTGTCCAAGAAGTCTTTATGCTATTGGAGTTGTCTCCTGAATGGGTCAACAGGATTCCAGCAACAGTAATCCGTGCTCTAGTATTTACTAATTAGCTAATGATAGAAGTGATGAGGAGGGGTACTTTATGCTACCAGCGTGCGCAGAAGAAAGAGGCGATCGCTGTGTTGCCAGCCAACGAATCACGGCCGATTGTCCCTCGCAGTGTTCAAGTATATGCAGGGGAGGCGAATCAGCAGGTGTTGATAGAGAGGAGAACGGCGAGATTTCAAGTCCGGGGCATGTAATAGCTACTCGGATATCCTCGAGCATTGACCTGGCGAGCTCGTGTAGTTTGAGACCTCGGCGGGGTGCAAGGTCGTGGATTGTGGAGAGGTGTGCTTTGGAAAGACCATCTGACCAACACGCCGCAACTGATTGGCTGCGCTTGCGAGTGCTGTTTCAACTACCCCGCCAGGACCCCACCGTTCTCCTGTCCACACCCTGCAATTGGCTGGGCCGTTCCATTCTGGGCGAGCTTACCCCACTACGTCATCGCCTCCAGCGATCCTTTCTGCGCTCCAGCCCTTGGGCGGCCCGGCGGCCGGCCTGACCAACAAAGGAAGGGCAAGACGGGCTGTGGCGATACTAATATCAGGCAACCATCCCCCGCCCTCCAGATCAGCAGAATCACAACACCAGCCGCGTTCCCAACTTCTCAAACCAGCCCACCATCGCGAACAACCCAAACCCCCCGCAATCTCCATCAGCCGAGCTCCCAGAACAACCCCCACAACCCCTCCACCATGGCCTCGGAACGCGCAAACTGCCCCGTCGTCGGCACCACCAACACGACGCTGCCGCCGTCGCACCCGGACATCGACCTCGCGAAGCCAGGCCAGGCCTGCCCCGTCGTCGGCGCGACCACCGACCACCACCACAACCTGCACAAGCACCCGGCGGTGCCCATCCCCGCCGACGCCTCCCCCGCCGACGCCTCCGCCTGCCCCTTCGTCACGGGCCAGCAGGTCAACGCGCAAAAGAGCCGCGACATGGACGACCAGGTGTGTCCCGTCGTCGGCACGGCCACCACCGTGCTGCCGCCGGACCACCCCGCCACCGAGGACAGGGGCGACGAGGAGATCTGCCCGGTCACCAAGGCGCGCGTCGGCCACCACAAGGGGAAGCTGGTCGGGCATCCGGATGTCCGTGGCGCGGACGAGGGCGCCGTGTGCCCGGTTGCGGGGGTCACGTCTTCGAGTGCTTAGGGGTATGTCGGGCGGCGGGCGTGTTGGTGTTGGGGGATTTAGGGCTGCTGGCGTGCTGGGGTTGTTTTCCTGTGCGGTTTTGCTACGGCGGTAGGGAGATGCAATGCTATCTGATTGTTGGCTCAGGCCAGCAAGCGTTCTTGATCTTTCTCGTTGCTTTGCCTGTCCTGGTTTGGTTCCGCGGCTTCCAAGACCCTGGAATAACGACGAACGCAATTGGAGGACCGATCGTACCCCATATCCAAAGCCAAACCCCAATCTGGATTTGCAACCATCTCTGCATTCCGTACTGACAGCAAGTCCGAAGTCAGATCTGATTCCAGACGCCGCCAACCCGATTCCTTCGCGAATAGTGCTTGGGGATTTGGCTGACTCTTGCATCGACCACCAACTCAGATTTACTGAACAGCCAACATTGTTTTGTCGACACCACCAAAAATGAAGCATGCGGCCAGCGAGCGGCGAAGCGCCGGGAGTAAACGACGAGAGAGCAGCGCAATCCAACAGACCACAGCCTGAAAACCAGGCCAACACGGCCGTTGAAACGGCCTGCCCCCCGTTTCAGCGGCTCATTATGGGGTATCGCTCCGACCAGTGGTGGTTGTGCCGCGGGCAAAGGAGCGCAGCGCCATTTGGACTGTCGGAGAATTGGGCGTTGGTCAGGGTAGCGCCAGCTGATTCGACGACCGCTGCGCGCGCCGCATGGCCACCAAAATGACGTCCCAGACTGGCGGATGACCCTAAATTTAGCGCCCGAAACGCGTTTGGAGGTGCGCCGCTGGCGGCCAATGAGTCCGGGCCGTGGTCCGGGCCCGTGACCGGGGTGTCGCATCACGACCATTAAAACAGAAGACTCCAGTCAGGTCGGGGTGCAACATGACCCTGGGGCCTCGCAAGACCGTTGACCGGTTTCCTGTTCAGACTCGCTTTTCGGCCGGGACGAAGTTGCAAGTTCTGGAATCGCGGCCGGGTGCATCAGCTCCGTCTCCCTGACATTCTGTCATTCGTTACTCTTCGTCTTGAGTCTTGAGTCTCTCGACTGAGACGTCAACGCAGGCCGTCAGCAAAGACTACAAGCCCAAACCGCAAAAATGCCTTCCTTCACAAGCAGGCACTACACCCCGGACCGCTTCCGGGGCCCCTCCACGCCCTTCGACGACGGCGACTCTCTCACGGAAGACCTGGCCCGCGGCCACTCCCCCTCCCGCTCCCCCTACCGCACCTCCTCCAAAGCCAGCGCCCACCTCTCCGGCGGCCTGGCCCTGGCGCCCTCAGACGGCTCCCTCCTCGACTACTTCGACCTGCCCTCGCCGCCCAGCACCCCGCGCCGCCCAACCCACCGCAGCAGCCTCAGCTACTCCCCCCTCAACAACCTCCCCAGCCCCACCACCAACCCAGGCCTCGCCGGCAGCTCCACCTCCAGCACGAACACCAGCCGCGCCAGCAGCCCCGCCACGCCCCCCACCCCATCCCCCCCCGCCTCCTGGCCAACCGCCTCCCAGCGAATACACCACACCCGCCTCCCGACCCGCCCGCGCGCCCACAGCACCTCCTCCTCCTCCCCCTCCTCCTCCTCCTCCCCGTCCTCCTCCTCCTCCCCCCCGCCATCTTCCCCCTCTTACAACGCGCCAGCGACCCGCAACACAGACATCCCCATGGGCGGCGGCGTCGCAGCGGTGGCGCCGCTGATCCGGTCCGCGCGCAGGACGCCGTACTACCCGCCCAACGCGTCGCGCAACCAGGACCGGGCCCGCGTGTTCATGAACCGCGGGCCGCACCACATCCCGAACTGGACGCCGCTGAGCAGCCTGCCGCGGCATGTGCAGCTGCAGATTGAGGAGAGGATGGTGCGGTTTACGGCGATGTGAATTGTTTTGTTTTGTTGCGGGGATGGGGGAGGGTGTGTGTTGTTTTGGCATGGCTGGTGTGTTGGGGTTGTGTTTTCTTTTTGGGAAGGGGAGGCGGGATATAGAGTGGGGGATAGGGGTTGGGGGGTTTGCTAGGGGGGTTATAGAGGCGGATGCTTGGACGGGCGTCTGGTGAATGTGGTAATATGCGGGCTGCATGGTATAGGGCTATTTGTTTGTCAGGTCGTGGCGGTATTGTTACACTGGAACAAATCCGGTCGGGGAGCAACTCACACAGTCGGGCGCTGAAATTAAGTTTTGTTCATCTCACTGGTCTGACGGCGGAGATTGTCAACTGCGTGGTCTTTTGTGCTCTGTTCACTCCCTCTTCGAAGAATACTCACTGTTTTCCATCTTGTCGAGTGCCCCGAACCACGATTTGCGGCGAGAGTTGTGACAGTGAAATCAAGGAACCACAAGCGATGATCAGGCAAGAAACATAAGGACCCGACCGGGCTCGCGGGCTGGTCTTTTGGCCGGACGTGAGTTAACGATGTCAAACTCAAACCACGAACAAGATATTTCTTTCCTTGCGTGATACAGGACGCCATCAGAAGGCAAGAATCAGCCAAAGCGGCCGCGTGGAACTGCGCAACACGGTATTTCTGCGCTGCTTTGCATTTCCCATGCTCCTAGTCCCTGTGTAAGGCCAATATTCCAGTTTTGATGAGCTCTAAGACCGCGAGATCCTCCTAATGCTGGTAATGTGTAATGAACTGTTCCGCGTCAAACTGTGCTGCAGTATTGAATCTTTCCACGTTTGGCCTTGTAGTACTGGCGTTCCAGCGTCGCGTGTTACCGCTGGTATTCTCATCCTCGGCCGGCGAGCGGAGCCTGAGACGAGTAGGAGAGATTCGATTTCATTTTGTATGGGGCGACCCCTTTCGTTGATAACGGGGGAGGGATGTCCTCAAACGCAGAGAACTGCTTGGCCTTCCCTCGGGTGACGGGCCGGACTTCGCCATCATTTTGCCAGCTGATTTCTCGAAACCTGGGTCTTCCAGCTCTGATAGCCAGTCGTCGGAGAGCGCGCCGAAGCCACATGGACGAGTGCGGGTGCCTTGGTGGAAACGACGGACGGAGGCTTCACTCCCGAGTCTTGTGGGGCAGGTGTTGGGAGTCGGTCGAGGGAGAACGAGGACAAAAAGCGCCATTGCGAGGTACCCTTCGGGCTGCCAGTATATATCTGATTCTACATGGCCTAAGGAACGGGATAGCTCACAGGAGACCTGCTACGGTCTCAGGGGCATTAACGTTTCGCGAGCCCTGGATTTAATACCGACCCAGAGCCCTCTACAAGGCCGCTTTCCAGACCACTTAGTGTGGGCCTAAAGCTTGTGCCACCGCCTTGCATATTCCCCCAACATAGCAGCCGGACGACTCCGGAAAGTGGAAGCAAACTCCGTGCCGCACAACTGGGGTTGGCTGAACCCGGCCTCGGGCCCCGGCCCGGACTGGACCGTTTACCGTGGACCGAACTGAAACAACCAAACAGACGGGCTTCAGACACATCCAGGCCCGAAAATCGCACGTCGCCTGGCCGCCCAAAACCTCCCCCAGCCCAACACCAGGGCGCGGTCAAGAACTGACTTGAGTCTTGCCCGCGCCGGTCACACACCGCGGACCTCGCGCGAAACCATGGCAGACATGTCAGTACTGGGCCTAGCAAGAGACCTGTGTCGTCGTTGTCGGGGGCCATGGTCCGTAGCAAGCCGAGTTTTGCCGCGCTGACACAAGCCAACTCGAATATAAGGTATGGCACCTACCCCAGATCCCACCACCTGTAGATCAGTCTCTCACCCTGTGCCCCTGCTTGACTCCGAACGCACATCGTCGGCAGATCCGACAAACATCCGCGCCAAGCAGCATCGCACCACCCCCTTCCAAACAGTATCATGAACCGCTCCCGCTACGTCCCGCAAACCGCATACTCCATCAGCCCCTACGCACAGCAATATGGCCCGGCCCCAGCATCCCAATTCACCGCCATGATGCCCCCGCCGCAGCAGACCCTCGCCATGCCGTCCTCGACCTACAACCCCCAGCCGTCAATGGGCGTGGGCCACTCCCCCAGCAGCATCTGGACACCCAGCTTCGCCGCGCACGGCCCCATCATCGAGGACCTCTGCGCGCCGCCGCCGCCGCATCTCGCTGGCCTGGGACTCAGCGGCTCCCCGCCCATGGGCAGCCTGCCGCCGCGCATGGCAGCCCTGCAGACGCAGATGCACCACCCGGGCGCCATGCCGCAGGTGCAGAACGTCTACGGCCTGCCCATGCACCACACCTTCGCACAGCACCAGCAGCAGCAGCAGCAGCAACAACACATGCAGCAGCAGTACCAGCAGCACCTGCAGCAGCAGCAGCAGCACCTGCAGCGCGTCATGGTCGGCTCGTATCCGCCGTACGGGGTGCAGCAGCAGCAGCAGCAGCAGCACGCGCAGCAGATGGCGTTCCAGCAGCATCAACAGCACCACCAGCAGTTGCAGCAGAGAGGGTTTGATGGCGTCGGGGCAGGGATGCCCGGGAGGACGAGGCTGGAGACGGGGTTCCCGGCCGCGGTGATGCCGGTCGGGGCCGGGAACCAGGGGGGCATGCAGGGGCAGGTCGGGTCGCCGAATATGGGGGGCAGTCCGGGCGGCGGGGACGGGATGGGCGCGCCGTTGACGCCGGTGGAGGAGGCGTTGCGGGGATTTTTGTCGCCTGATCTGAATGATTTGGGGCATTGAGGACGGGTAAAAAGGGGTGACGGCGAGGTTCTGGTTGAGTTTGGCGTTGCATCGTGTTTCATATCTCATGGCGTTGGAAATTCTGAATGTTCGTCTTACCGTCTCGTTGAGACTATCGCGCTCTTAGGTCAAGACCCTGGCACTGGTTGGCCTGTGAATTGAGGCCGAGTATGTAGGCACTGCCTTGGGGCCACGGCGTCAAAGTGGACAGCGGGCCATCGGGAATGTCGCTGTCGACGAATCGGATAGCACGGAAGTCCCGGACATCAGGCCGACGCGGAGAAGCGGGACGACACAGACTTTGGACAGGCGGTGCAACTATATCTCGGGCTGGTTCGTGCAGGTATTGCCAGAATGAAGGCCGTGTTTCTGACATCGTTTTGATGTTGTCGATGTATACTGTAGACGCCTCCTCCAGTCGCCTAGTATAGAGGGTGCCCCAAGCCTTGGCAGGCATAGTAAGGATGACTTTTGCTCAGTGACACAAACCGCAACCAACAAGGCGGAGTTCTGAAGTCTGAATTTGCGGTATGATGTCACTGTTGTTAAAGTGGGCGCAACAGGTGGTGAGCAGGTGAAATTCGTGATGGGAAGGTTCCTTATCTTTCCCATGGGTTGGTGTTTTGTGAAGATGGCGGTATCGCAGTTGGTAGCGTGATGAGCAGCGGGGCTTTTACGAGGATCCACAGGCCGCGTGTTCCGGTGAGTTTAGAAGCTGGATTTGTAGTATTTTGTATGTAAAACGGATACTGAGGAAAGTACGCCCGTTGCCAACCTGGGACGGAGTGTTGGGGCCTCGGCCAGCGGAACGTGGGGGCTCCTTCCATACCTACTTCTGTTGAGCGGTTCCATGGGGGTTCCGTCGGTTGCTTCCGCTGTCACACACATATCGCTGTTAATACGCCGAGACCGTTTTTAGTGGTGTGATCTCGCCTAAAGCCGTGATGATGTCGGCGTCTGGAAGCGATAAGTTTGGCAAGGTACACAATCCATTCCATGATCCCAATGCAAGGTTATCTGCATTTCGTGTTGCCTAATCCACGCCACTCTGGCGAGGATTACTGGCCGAATACCGACCGGAGCCTTAATTGGCCAAAATTCTACCCCGTAATGCCAGTCAAACCTGCCATGCGCTGCCTGCCTGTCCGAGTCGCAGCTGGTTTTCGCGATGATCTCGGGATGTGACAACACCATGCCGCAGCAGCGCCTTCCGCAAGGAAATACAAGACGCTCCCCAGCTCCCGGTGTCGCTCCAAAAATCGAGCCAGGACCCAAGCCCGCCACATTCACATCGTACCAGACGCACACAGGCACAAGCTGACCACAATGAGTCCCTCAGACACTGGCTACACCGTCGGGGACTACCTCGCCGAGCGCCTGGCCCAGGTCGGCGTCAAGCACCATTTCGTCGTGCCCGGCGACTACAACCTCGTGCTCCTCGACAAGCTCCAAAACAACGCCAACCTCATCCAGGTCGGGTGCACAAATGAGCTCAACTGCTCCATGGCCGCCGAGGGCTATGCCCGCGCCAACGGCGTGTCGGCCTGCGTCGTGACCTTCAGCGTCGGCGCCATCTCCGCCTTCAACGGCACCGGCAGTGCCTACTCGGAGAACCTCCCCCTGATCCTCATCAGCGGCGGGCCCAACACCAACGACGCTGGCCAGCACCACATCCTGCACCACACCCTCGGCCACGCGGGCGACTACGGCTACCAGCTCGAGATGGCCAAGAAGATCACCTGCTGCGCCGTGGCGGTCCCTCGCGCGGCGGAAGCCCCGCGGCTCATCGACCGCGCCCTCCGCGCCGCCATCCTGGCCCGCAAGCCCGCCTACATCGAGATCCCCACCAACCTCGCGGGCGCGGCCTGCGTGCGCCCCGGCCCCATCAGCGCCGTCACGGCGCCCGTCGCCAGCGACAAGGACGCCCTCAAGGCCGCGGCCGACTGCGCCTCGCAGTATCTCGGCGGCAAGCTCAAGCCGGTGATCCTCGTGGGGCCAAAAGTCGGGCGCGCCGGCCCCGACGCCCAACAGGCGCTCCTCAGGCTCGCCGAGGCCATGGGCTGCGCGGTGGCGGTGCAGCCGGCGGCCAAGGGCATGTTCCCCGAGCGGCACCCGCAGTTCGTGGGCATCTTCTGGGGCCAGGTCAGCACCGACGCGGCGGACTCGATCGTGCACTGGGCCGACGCGATGCTGTGCGTCGGCACCGTCTTCAACGACTACAGCACGGTCGGGTGGACCGCCATCCCGGACATCCCGCTCATGTCGATCGACATGGACCACGTCACGTACCCCGGCGCGCACTTCAGCCGCGTGCGGCTGGCCGAGTTCCTGACGCTGCTCGCGGCCGACGTCGCGTTCAACGACACCACCATGGTCGAGTACGGCCGGCTGCGGCCCGATCCGACGACGCCGCACACGCCCGAGCGCGACGCGGCGCTGACGCGGCGGGAGATGACGCGCCAGCTGCAGGGGATCCTGGGCGAGGACACCAGCCTGTTTGTCGAGACGGGCGACAGCTGGTTCAATGGCATGCAGCTGCGCCTGCCGGCGGGCGCGCGCTTCGAGATTGAGATGCAGTGGGGCCACATCGGGTGGTCGGTGCCGGCGGCGTTCGGATACGCGCTGCGGCACCCGGAGCGGCGGACCGTCATCATGGTCGGCGACGGGTCGTTCCAGGTGACGGCGCAGGAGGTGTCGCAGATGGTGCGCTGGAGGCTGCCGATCACGATCTTGCTCGTGAACAACAAGGGGTACACCATCGAGGTGGAGATCCATGACGGTGCCTACAACAAGATCAAGAACTGGGACTATGCCCTGCTGGTGCAGGCGTTCAATGGTGCCGAGGGCAAGGCCAAGGGGCTGGCCGCCAACACGGCGGGCGAGCTGGCCGATGCGATGCTTGTTGCGGCCGAGAACAAGGACGGCCCGACGTTGATCGAGTGCCGGATTGATCAGGATGACTGCAGCCGGGAGTTGATCACCTGGGGCCACTTTGTTGCGGCGGCGAACGCGCGACCGCCGAGGCAGGCGTGAGAGCCTGGGGAGAGAAGTACGGTAGGGGGGGGGGGGATACGGTAGGGGTTGATGACTGTCTGTCTCCTTTCTGGGCTGCTGAGACTTGGGGAGATACTAGACCACGCACAGGCCGTACTGTTATTGCAGTTAATCACATTACCAGCGACAAGCATGCAGCACTGCATGCCGGTGGTGGTGGTGGCTCTCTTTGCATGCACTGCTAGGCACCTGCCATCTCCAGCTGGCTGATACTTTCAGTGTCCACGGCCAAGAGCCCATACTAACACCATGGAGTCCAGCTCCCGCACATCCACTCGTTCTGTCCCTTGACCACCACAACCCTCAACCACGGCGTCCCCCTCGCTGACCCCACGGCGCCGGAGGTCCCTGGCCCGGGCCCAGGCCCAGGCCCATATACCCCATCTGAGCCTGCTGTCCCGCAAACATCGGCCGCGTCCGTTGCATCCGTCCGCCCTGCGGCCTCCCACCCTGCATTGGGTCGTCGCGCGGCCAGGTGTCACGAGAGCGGCTTGCAGAACCAGCTGCGAGGGAGGTAACGATGGTGGGGTGGATGGGGATGCGGAGCTGTTGAGGCTGTGGTTGACTATCAGCGCTGTGTCTCTCGCTTATATAGAGAACCCCCAAACGCAGCTCGAAGACGAACCTCAACTGAAGTTGAAATGGTCGATGGCTTTGGCCACAGCTTCGGGTCGTTAGACCACTGCATATCGGGCCGTTCGAACAGGAGGGGGGACCCTCCTGACTGGTATGGCATATTCGCAAAACGGGCGGCTGTTCTTGGGGCCTGCCGACTGTCGAGGATAAATGATGGTAGACATCGGAGTCTTCATCGGGGACGTCTCGCTATGAGAAACCTTGGACGCGTCGGTGGCGTGGCATGGGAGGGCCCTTTGGTCTTGGGACAAGTAGGTACCAGGCAGGTAGTGTGTTGGGTTTGGGACAAGTCCGGACATGTACATCTGCTGCCGTTGTTATCAGGCTGAAGCCGGTAGAGCGTAATGTACAAGGAGTGCGCGTCCATGGTGTGTTTTCGGTATAGTGCAGTTATATAACGTATATAAGGTGCCGAGCGTATCGTTCGATAGGAAGTAAAGTTAATGACGACTTGCTGATTACAGAACCAGCTAGAATATGGGCAGAGCGTTGTGGTAAGGTGGATCAAGTATGGAGAGGAATGTGCTGAGGTCGATAAACTAGGGATTTAGCTTGCGTTTAGATACCAGGAGTATAAGGGACGTGACCTCGACTCTGTAGTACCCCCTCCCGTGTTGGAACTATCATTGTGATTGTCTGCAACGCTGGGTATGGCGACATAGTCCTCTAGGCGGCACAACATCAGCGACCCAAAGAAAGGGGACATCCAGGGACGGCTGAGCGGCAGATGCGGCTGTGTACACCATGACCGTTACGGCAGGACATCTTTCCAGCGGCCCAGCCAGGCCAGCCCAAAACAGTTGCGCCTCCTCTGTGCTTGGGAGTTCTTCATTTTCTTGTTGCCATTCGCGCGACACACACCGGGTTCCGATATTGCTCTCTCCCGGAATACGCAGTGCGCTCTGCGCTGTCGCTCATTGAAGGCGCTGGGTTGCCTCATCCGACCGAGTCGCTCCTCTCTTTTTTGGTCAAGAACGCCGTCGACCCTGTGGTAGACGCGTGATACGTGCAGAGTGAAATCGCTACCAGCGGCGCTACAGCGCTTGTGTCCGGCTAGACTAATGTTGTTGAGTCTGGTAAGCTTTCGTCTCCTGACATGTTGTACAGCTGGCAAAAAACCTAGGTAACCTTTGACCCAAGTCACGCAAAACGGTCATCCCCTGCCGTACTCAGACTCGGCCATCTGCCAAAACCTTGCCCGGCGGGGTGGCAACCGATGCTGTATCACCAGGACGGCCAGCCGCTTTTGGGATTCTCTAGTAATCGCGCTGGTTATCCCGATCTCGTCTGCCTGGCTTATAGACAGGGTGTGTTTCTAGTTGTGGGCGGGGGTTACGGGGTTTAGGGGGTATGGCTTGGAGAGGGAGGTTGAGAGGCGGTCGCGGCTTTTCGTGTTGGCCGTCTGTTCTCCTCCTTCACTATGTCTCCAAGCTGCTCGGGTGCTGTCGAGATTAGGCTTCAAGATACCCTCCATTGACCGTTCCCTTGTCTTGCCCGGTCTTCTGGCCACTTATGTTTCCAAACCTTACCGTCTTGGTTAGAAACTTGAAGACACTATAGAGCTTAGCGAGAGATCTAAGAAGTTGAAGACACGTATGATTAACAGCAAATGACCTCTAAGACAAAGCATCCAATTGCCTACCCATCTCTTTTGCAACTTGTAACGGGCCAGCAAACACAAAATTACGTGATAGGGCCAAACGCAATGCATAGCACCTGCATCTCAACATCTACAGGGCACCCCTTCTCCAACCGAGTACCGGGAAGGACTACACCAACGGCTCTCATGTCGAGTGAAATGGCGGCAGCTAATTTCGAAACGCTAGACGTGTTTTCGAACGAGGTGACACGACCCGGGCCAGGGTTTCGCGCAAAGCACACATGTTAAAAGGTCACTTTAAGTAGGTTAGAAACAACCGAGTGAAGAATGCAAATCTTTCTTCATCTACCGTGCGAAATCATCGAGTTAATTCTCCGCAAACCAAAAGCCCTCCAGCCGAAATCAGTGCAGGTACTCCCCAGCCCAGATCCTCCACGACAACCACGTCCCGCAGGTAAATTCCCAGCCCATCTTCCCGCAAACCATGGCAAAATGTAAAACCGAAACTCCCCCTCAAGCGCCCGCTTGCCGTCCGATCCCGCTCAAAGCCTAAATCCACTCCCAGCTACCCTGGATGACGCCGGTGCCCAGGTCCGCCAGCTGCTGGAAGGCACCAGGGCTCAGGTCCAGGCCGTGCTCGGGGCAGCCTGGGCAGCGGTCGACGACGGTGACGACGACGGAGCGGCCGTTGTACGAGGCGCGGATGCGGCGGCCGCACAGCGCGTTGTTGTTGGGGTTGCCGTTGGGCGTGTGCGGGTCGAAGTTGACGGCGCTCATCGCAATGACATGCTCGCCGTCGGAGTGGCTCTGCCCGCACGCGCCCAGCCCGGTGTTGTACCAGGTGAACTTGCTGTTGCTGGCGGCGGTGCCGCGCGCCGTGATGTTGATTGTGTTGGTGGTCTCGCTGCCGGTCGTGATGGGCGACGCGCTGGCGAGGCCGAGGAGGGCCATGGCGGTGAGGCCGGTGGAGATGATGTTGGCAAACATTGTGTTGTGCTGTGGGTGGAGTGTTCTTGGAGAAGGTTGAGGGGTTGTTTGAGGAGATGTTGGTGGCTGTGATCTTCTTGCTGGTGGGATTCACTGGAGAGCTGTGGTGTGGAAGAAGGAAGAGAGCTGGGGGAGGGGGGAGTTGAAGTGTATTTATACCCAATGGCCATCCCATCTCTTGACAGCGCTGTCCATAGTACCTGGATGGGTTGCGCCATCGCGTGCCTATTAATGTCTGGTGGTGGTGAGCAAGTTTCCAACGTGAGGAGTCCGGACGGAACGAGGGTATCGCCATGGTACACATGTTATTGGCGGACTTTGAGCGGTTGGTGGTCTAAAACAGCCAGCACCGTCTGGGTAACTTGCATTCTTTGACTCCATCATACAGTGAGTGGGAGAATCAGCGAATGAGACGCTGGCGGGCCAGCAAGCGGGAGATTTTGAACTCCCTGGTGGTTTCAGACCACTCTCTCCGATACTTGACAACGCGTCGCCGCCAATCATTCCCATTCAGCCATGCCCTTCGGAACCTTGTTAATTGATCGTGAGCTTGACTTCTGTCGTCCAAACCTCATGCCTCTGTGAGCAGTTGTGCCAAGTGGAAGAGCAGGGTGTTGTTGGTGTTGTCGGACAGGTCAGGGTTAGGGTTTCCCCTATTTCCTTTGTTTACTTGCTTTCAACCAAGCCGACACTTGTCTTTGTCCACGCCACAACATATGATTTTGTTTGGGAAATTTATTTTACGCACTTGGCCATGATCGATGAGGGGCAGTGTAAAGACGGGACTTTTGTCGATTAACTGCAGTCTCCCTGTCCCGTGACAAAGGTTTCCATAACGACCTTCCTAATGCATGTTTTTCTACCTCCAACATCTGTGTTTCAATGTAATATACTGTGGTCAATGTAGATAGCAAGTACGGAACGGAATGGAAATGCCACGCCGGCACAACGGCACACCATCGTCAACAAGGATTGGGCCAGATCAGCCGGCTCTATCTTCAGATACCGCACTTGCTAGTACCAATGCTAGTACCAAGGTACACATCAACGGAACGCATCAGCCGCGACTTATACAGTCACCATTTCCACGCTCTATTCCCCATCCACCCATCCTTCAACCAGCATCCCAATCATCTCCCCAACCCCCCCCGAAAGCCCCCACAGACCGTTACCCGTATTCGTGTCCATCATGTAGTCATAAACGTCAAAACCCTCTTGTCACCAACCCAAATAGAAAGGCAACACAACAAGGTTCAAAGAACAAGAAACCAACCAGAATGATACACACCACCTCACTATGTCCATTCAGCATCAACCCACCCAGACGACGTAGCACACGCCACGTACGAGACATTGCAGCCGGACTCATGCGGACGGGGTGTGGTTCAGCACTGCACCGTAGCCGAGGGTTGAAGCTTCACGCGTCATCAACAACCCCATTGCATACCGCTGAGTTGGGTCCTTACAGTCGTGAAGCCTGTGAACAGTGTGGAACGGGCCCAGTCGTAATTGGCCACTGGCGATGTGACTATACAACGCTTGACTTGAATGGCATCCAAGAGATGTACTAGATCTGGCGTGATCATGTCACCGAGGAACGTCGTCATGTTCTGCAGCACAGATACTAGATCGTTAAGAACTCCTCATAAGGTGCAACACGCCTTGCAGTAGCAAATGGGTGTCTAGACGTATCTGGACTCTGGCAAAATATCGCGACTGTCCAGCCTCTCCACACACAGCATTGTATTGGTATCCCCTCAATGTTCTTTCTCGACCACCAACTGAGAATCGAGTTTTCGGACAGGAAGGTCCAGGAGTCATGTAGACCACCTTGCGCGGGCCACGAAGGGAGGGGTGTCTCGGCCACGAGGGCCACAAACACACAAGGAATGGAAGTATAGGCGTGAAGGAGTGACCATCATTGACGTAACCTAGACAGGCCTCTGCAACCCCGATACTTCCCACCCTACGAGAGAGCATCTGCCTCAATTCTGACAGCTTCCGCAGACGGGGATGGCCAAACATCCCAAATATCATCGTCTCGCGCCCTCCGTCCACCTCCTTAAAGCTAGCCCACCCCCCAAAAGTCTAAAACAACCCCAACAAATCCTCACTCCCCCCCTTCTGCCCCGCCCCCTTCGGCGGCCCATGCCCCAGCTGCTGCCCCGGCGGCGGCGGGGCACTCGAGCCGGTCAGATCCAACCCCGCAAACCCGCCCATCAAATCCGCCATCCCACCCGGCGGCGGCGACACGGCCTGCGCCGTCAGCGGCGGCGGCGGCGCGCTATCAAACAAGCCCATAATGTCCGCCATCCCCCCACTCTGCGGCGGCTGCTGCGCGCGAGCCGCAACACCCGACGGACTCGCGACGCGATCGGGCGTCGGCGCAGCACCCCCCTGCTCTGCGCTCGCGGGCGCGGCGCCATCGAAGTCGATATCGAGCAGGTTCTCGATATTGTTCTGGGCGCCGGGGCCCGTGCCGTTGGCGCCGCCGACCGACGCGGCGATGGGGTTCTCGGCGACGTTCTGCCGCTGTTCCTGGATGGCGGCGCGCTGGATGGCCTCGGCGCCGAAGCGGCCCTTGCCGACGAACGACTCGGGGGGCTTGTGGTAGACTGAGGCGAGTGTGGAGAGCTCCGAGAGGAGCTGCTCGAGGAGGACGGGGGGGAGGAAGGTGAGGGTTGTGGTGATGGGGGGCTTTTGGGCGAGGATGATGCTCTGGAGGGTGTCAGTGGGACTGAACAGGGGTTGGAGTAGATACAAGGAAAAGGGGGATGGGCCGGACCTTGGCTACGTCGAGATCGCCGGACAGAAGGCGCCAGTAGATGTAGGCGCGGTCGCGGATGTCGGGGTTGTCGCTGTCGGCTGTGGCTAGCTGCAGGACTTTTTGGACGAGCCCCTGGTTATTGCTTGGCTTCTTTAGGAACAACTTCACGACGGCCGTGAGAATTTGTAGTTGAGTCTGCAAGAGGTTAGATGCAGAAAATATTCGCGAGGCATGGCGCAACTGACCTGGGTAAACTCTTCCGCAAACACATCGACAAACCCGGATAATATTTCATCGGCGTTGTTGATCTTCTCCGCGTACTCTCCCACAATCCAAATGAGGGACCCGCGGGCGGTTGGCTCGTCCAGCTCATCAATGTACTTGCACAGCGTGGGGATAACACCCTCGTAGCCGGGGTACTTCCGGAGGATGTCCTTGATTACCACGATGACCTCCTGCACGACGTAGTTGACCTTGGTGGAGATCAGGTCGAGTAGGGCGTTGACGCACTTCTCGCTTGCCGCCTCGATCTTGATCGCCACTTGGCCGATGGCCTTCACCGCCCGCTTGACGAAATCCATGTCGACCTCGAGGGCATACTCCTTCAGCTCGGATAGCAGTTGCTCAAAGTTCTTGTCGTTTGCTATCCTCACCATGATCTCTAGTTTTTGAAGCTTGACATAAGGGGGGTCGTTGTATTTGCAAAAGAAGACCCTTAGCTCCTTGCTGAGGATGTCTGGCTTTGCCTGCAGGAGGAGGTCGATATTCCTGAGCGCAACGTATTGGACTTCGGGGGCAGAGGAAACGAGGGTAACCAGAGGAGGCGCCATCTTCTTGAGGTATTGCCGGACCAACTCCGAGCTGACCAGCTTCATGTGAATAAAGACAACCTTGACGGCGGCTAGAACGACGCTAGGGTTGACGTGCTGGAACTGCGGCGCCACTCTTTCGCAAATATGCTCCGACTCCTTGACGTCTGTGGGCTGGTAGTCGGCGAGGGTGCTCAGGATCGTCACTCTCCCCCACTCGGTGCACTCGTTCAAGGCCATGAGCAGCTTCTTCAGTGTCGCGGGAGTGATGACCAAAGCCTTGGTCTCGGGCGCCGTCTCGGTGATCTCCGATAGGGCTTGGACCGAGTTGGCCACAACCATGGGGTTTGGGTCTCCGATTAGCTCCTTCAGCGTGTCGAGGAAGCCGTTTTCGATGCACATGGTCGGGTTGAGATCGAACAGCTTCGCGACGCAGATGGCGGCGGTCTTGCGAACATACGGCGACTCGTCCCGCAGGGTCTTGCGCAGCGGCTCCTCCATATAATCCACCATCTTATCCACACGTACGCAGCCCATGGTTCGAATCGCCAGCGCGCGGATGAGCGGGTTCGGGTCTTCGGAGTCCTGGACAAAGGTGTTGACGGCGAGAATGCAGAGATCCGGATGCGACTTTGCATAGTTCCTGGGCGCTCGTCAGCATCACAAACCCCGGGGCTCGCTCTTCCGGTGAAATCTCACATCATATACAGGTATACCAGCTTCTTCTGGTCCAGGTCCCCCGTCGCAATATTCTTGAGAACGTCGGGGAAGAGTGCAGACACATCCTTGCCCAGCGTCATGGCCATGATGGTCTTCTGGATTGCCTCTTTCCGCTCGTGGGCATACTGCGACACCAGGCCCGCGCGGAGTTCGAACGTCTCGCCCTTTCGCGGGGGACCAAAGGCCCCCCGAATGCGGTTCACTGCCTGGGCCATCGTTCGACTTTGGCGTCAAGGAGAGAGTCGACGAGCCCGAGGCCGGAGGGGGCAGTGGATTGCCCAAGCGCGACAGACGACGAATTGTCGGGGTATCGGAAGTTCGGGCTTTTCGTTCGCCAGCCAAGAAATGCCAGTCGTCGTGGGATCGTTCGTGGGGTTGCGCGAAGCACTGAAGGGCGCTGAGAGGGGGTCGCAAGATGATGGGCTCGAGACGGTCTCGCCTGCCTGCGTCGCTCGGTTGACCCCTGTGCCCCGCTGTGGCTCCACATTTCGAGCTCCAGCCACAAGGGGGCGTCTTCGCAGGGGGGACAGACCCGAGAGCGCATTGGGAAGGAACTCCTGGCTCTCCAAACACCGGCAAGACACAGCAAGTACTCGAATCGAGTATGGTCCGTTTCAATCTTCATTCTATACGAGAAATGACACTAAGACCGTGCAGGCGAATTTCCCGAATCTGCGCCGCCTCTTCATCGAGGCCAGGACCGACAACGAAGAACGGGATGTTTCGAGGAGAGCTGTGGGTTTGCCGTCTCAAGTCATTGCCCGAAGTGTTCGCTGACAGCATGCAGTTCTACAATGCAGTCCTGTTTCTGGGTTCAGTTGCAGTTTTCAGCTTGATCGCCCAGAGAATGAACGCTACCAAATGAAGCACATCCATTTTCGCAGTAAATAAGAGCTTCTCTGTCAACTTCGTCAGCCACCCAACTACGCAGTATCGGAGGCGCCTGCCCCGAGACCAGTATCAACTGAAAGTCCAAGCACAGGAAAAGCAATGCGTCTCTAAGGATGATGAATGAGGTTGAAGGTATGTATGTATATGTAGTCGGGCCACGCGCTGTCAGCGATCTAGAGTGAAGGAAGGGCAAAAATGATCGTCACCTGCAGGATTCGAACCTGCGCTCCCGAGGGAACTGCCTAAGCAGCTAACTGTGAATTAGCAGGGCAGCGCGTTAACCACTCCGCCAAAGTGACTATTGAGAACCTTGTGCTGGATTAGTGCCCAAGAGGACAACGCCCTCAGGATCGGGGGTGATTCCAAATCAGGCGGACAACCCACCTCGTTTGTACGCAGGAGAATACCATGAGCAACAAAATTGTAGCTGTTAGCAAAGGTACAGGAAGGGTATCTGGTTTGTTGGTACAAAACGAAAAGAAAGCTCAGCCCAGCTCCCACATACAGTTCTCCAGCAAGCGATACGACAACAGCATGATGACAGCCCTAATCCGACTCGCTCTCATCCTCCAAAAAAGCCAAATCGGCCCTACGCTTGGCCGCCGCGACCCTCCCTCGAACAGCCGGCTTACCACCCTCATCCTCATCCTCATCCTCATCCTCGCTCCCCAATCCCTCCTCCCCACCACTCCCCACCCCACCCTCCTCATCCCCACCCCCGTCATCCACATCCTCCCGCCCCGCGCGCCCACCAACACCACCACCGGCCCTCAACCCCCTGCGCAGCCCCCTGCCCCCCTTCGCCGCCAACCCCCAGCTCTTCTCCCCCTGCACCACGTCGTGCAGGTCCGCCTGCAGCTCGCGCATCTCCTTGAGCTCGCGCGCGCGCGCCTCGGAGAACCGCCCCGTCATGCCCACCTCGGCCAGCGCGGCCTTGAGGGTGCGGATCTTGGCCCCGGCCGTGTCGTCGCCGCGCTTCTTGAACTCGAAGGCCCAGACCTTGCGCACGCCGCACTTGGAGAGCTGGGTTTGGAGGGTTTTGATCTGCAGTTCGTCTGGGGAGGGGTTGGCGGCAGTGGATTTGGTGTTGGATTTTTGTTTCTGGGTGGTGGTGGTGGCGGAGGACTTGCGCTTGCGGCCCTTCGGGACGGGTGGTGGGTCGTCGAGGACGGAGGAGAGGTCGCTTGAGGAGTCTTCTGGGTCGTTTTTGGTTGTGTCTTCTTTTGGAGGGGCGGGATGGGGGCCGGATTTGGCAGGGGGTTTGGCCTTCGACGCAGGTTTAGCCTTGGGCTTTTGTTTGCGCTCTGGCGGGTCGTCGATTACGGAGGAGAGCTCGCTTGAGGAATCGTCTGCGGGGGGCGCAGGGGTGTCTTCCTTTTCGGATTGGGGTTCGCTGTCTGCAGTCTCGTCGGGTACGTCGGATAAATCGCTCTCGCTCGCGCTTGGCTGTTTTGACTGCTGGTTGCCAGCCGATTGCTTTGGTTGCGGGTTCTCCTCCTCGCTAACATCCGGCAGATTGTCACCCTCGTCATCCGATGTGATTTCGCTTCTTGCGTTTTGACCTTTTACAGTCTTGCGCTTCTTGACGGGCGGCTCTGGTTCATCTTCGGGATCACTGCTGTCGTCTTTCTCGGGTTCATCGTCCGACGCGGCTGGGGCCATCGCAGCGCCCCTCTTCTTTCCGATGCTGCTCTTCTTCGGCGGGGGTTTGACTTTGGATTTTTGTTTGGGGATCGGGGTGGCTTCTTGCGAAGGTCCAGGGGCGACATTTTCAACCTCGTTCTACAAGGCGCGCAGTGAGACACGGTTCGGCAGGCCATCCCCGGGTCATCCTCCCACTTACCAGTGTGTCAACAATAATCTGCTTGCTCTTTGCCTTCCAGCTTCCTTCCTTCAAAAACCCATCGTCCAACATCAACTTCTCCTCCACCGCTTGCCGTACATAGTTGACCGTCAGCTGATCGCTGTCGGGGCCGTTGAATGTATCTCGGACTACATTTGCGAGTTCCTTCGCGATGGTCTTGTCGGTAGCTTTGACCGGCGCCATGGCAGGAAAGCTGCGAGTAAAATGAACAATCGGTTCCAAGAGAGGTTGTGAAAGCACAAAAAGTTGGTGGGTAAGCAATGGCCAACTTTTGCTGTCAGTTGGTTGGTTGTTGATTCCTTGCTTTGGCGGCAACACGTCGAGACGCGAAGCAAGGGTCTGAATCGGCATGCGGCATGCGCGAAGGTCAGTGCATCGCGATCGCCCCACTCATTTGAATCCCTGTCAATCCACATCGAACTCCAATCTGCACAATGCACCAGTACTCGTCATCCCAACAATGTTCTTCTATACATGTGTATCAATTTAGTCGAAACCGATGGACTTCAATATACCTCATAGAATGCCTCCAACTTCCCCGCCACACCCCAACTGTTGTCTTAGATGTCAATGGTTCGTGATTCGGGAGGAGTTGCAATGCTGACTACCAGTAACCCTAACCCGACAACCGAATTTTGGCGATGACCTGAACCGGTCAAACACCTTCGACCATCACCCGACTATTTCTCTTCAATAACTTACCAAGCACTTACACCGCAACAGCATGGCACGCCGTGTGCTATCCAGTTTCAAATCGGGGAGCGGCTTGGCATCCACCCCCCCCTTGTAAAAAGCCTTCGCCATGGGCCCCTGGAAGTCTCCCATTGCCGCGCCCTAACAATCTCAGCGCGGTGGTACGTGCGTGTTACCGCCGGACCCGCAGCTCCCCAGAATCTCGCGCGCTTCGTTTGTTTTGATCCGCTTCAATTCTCGCGCTGCATCCCACGTGACCCCGACCCTCGACCCGCAGCTCCCCAGAATCTCGCGCGCTTCGTTTGTTTTGATCCGCTTCAATTCTCGCGCTGTATCCCGCGTGCCCCCGACGGACCGCCCGACTGACCATCGCGACCCTCGACCCGTAGCTCCCTAGAATCTCGCGCGCGTCGTTTGTTTTGATCCGTATTAATTCTCGCGCTGCATCCCGTGTGCCCCTGACGGACCGCCCGACTGACTATCGCGACCCTCGACCTGTAGCGTTATATTATATCTATTGCAACGTACGATGAGTAAGCGACCGTCTTGCAGCCTGAACTTCGAGTTTGCTAAGTGTTTAACAGGTCTAAATATAACTGCTGTGTTATTGAGCTGGGAGGACCCGGAGGAGAGTTGGCTATGTAAGTCGTTACTATCGAAAGAAGATTTTCTCGCGCCTGCTCCTACTAATACGTAGCTACCTAGCTACATTCTAACCTCTCTCCGTGCCCCTGACCGATTTGCCCGACATTGTAGGCTAATTGCTAGGTGAGTTGTTCGCTATAGCTCTTGCTGTAGCTCTCGCTCCTGCTCGAACTAACAAGCGTAGCTATTTCAAAGTACCTGTCCGCGCCTCTATACGATATTCCAAGCTAATTGCTATGTAAGTTGTTCGCTGTAGCTCTCGCTCCCGCTTAAACTAACAAGCGTAGCTATTTCAGAGTACCTGTCCGCGCCTCGATCCGATATTCCAAGCCAATTGCTATATGAGTTGCTATTAAAGTCCCTAATTCGCATTGGTACTGACAAGCGGCTGGCTAGACTCTTTAGAATACCTCTCTATGCCTCCGTTGGACATTCCGAGCT
>MU853427.1:0-41734 GCA_033297235.1 Trichocladium antarcticum
ATAGTATGCAAGTATAGTATATATTATGCAACTACAGTATATAATATGTAACTATAGTATATAGTATGCAATCATAGTAGATAGTATATAAGTATAGTAGATAGTATGCACGTATAGTAAATAGCATGCAAGTATAGTAGATAGCATAGGTTACCCTGGGGGTGGGTGCATTGACCGCATTGGGAAAACCTTTGGCAAATTTTTGTTTCCGGTGAGTGTAAGCTCGAGACCCCCGTAGCCATTGACAGTTTCCCAATAGTTAACTTCGGCCACCGCTGCAAGGTTCGAGTTTGCTTGGATGCCCAGTTGTTTCTGATTCCACAGTATGGACACTGTGGGGGACCCTGACCCAGCCTCTTCCCCAGCTGGCAGCCACAGTGGCCGGCTCCAACGTTGCTTTCGACAACTACGAAGAACTGATTATTCAACCTTGTCAAAGGTGCTGTTGATTTGCTCCCATTTTTGCAGGACCGAAACGCAGGTTATATCCGTGTCATAATGTTCGCGTCCTGTATCTAACCAGAATCATCATATGGCCTCGAATAACCTCGCGACGTCAATCCCCTGTCCGGTTTTGCAGATGCCATACCAGGTCGACTTGGCGGCAAATGGGCTCCTTTTCCATGGTTCTTCGGCATTTACACCGACAACGGTTTTTCAGGGCATACAGTAGCTAGATCTAACATCCCCAATCCGTACTCCCATAGACTCAAGGCGCCAAGCGATCACATGTTCACCGACCAACCATCAGAAGACAGGCAAGGTTCGAGGTTCTGAGCTACATACCATGACAAAGGGACCGTCAGGCAGAGCAAACATCATTCTCTGTGGCCAAGGGGACTCTAGAGGTTCCAATACAGCAGCCTCGGTCTTCTGGTTCGAGTCTCGCGCATCCCAAGCCTCAAGATGATCGTCGCCGCAAAGGTAAAACGGCCGTCAGCTTCCAAGAGGCTCAGGCGGCATCAGCTCGAGTTGATCCCCAATGGAACCCAAGACCGGACGGCGAAACATCGGCCTTGAGTTCGAGAGTCAAGAAGGGACGACTGTAGGTTGTGCAGGTAGGTAGTCTGCTTGGCGGGCTGCACACTCGTGGCAAGCTGCAGGTCATTATCGCCCACGCCATGCGACGGCCTCTCCCGTTGCAGTGCTCGCAGGGGGGTGCGGTGCAGTAATATGTAGGTCATGGCCGAGATGCATGGCGCTGACACTCAACCGAGACAATCATCAATCAAAAACTCTTTGGACAAACTTGTTCGCAAACTCGACTTTGGACGAAGCCATCAGCAACGCGGGCATGGTCACTGGCAGATTGCAAGGTGGGATTCCCCCGAGTGCCAGAGAGGGGAAATGGAAATTGACAAAGCTGGCCCGCCTGTGGCACGAAGGGGATACAGGGGCCGCCAGGCGTCGCCGCTCGAGCGAATGGGAGCCAGACTTGGCCCTCCAAAGTGTTTCGCCAAAATGGCAGTGGGGCCGGCTTTCTGCCCAGACCATCGGTCCCTTGCAAGCGGAGACCCAGGCCGCGGCCGTCTCTCAAAGTTGATGCCAGGCCCGCCACTGGTTCCTCCGCCCTTCCCGCTCTCGCTAGCAAATGCTCAGCAATTGGCGTCCACAATCTTGAACTCGACGCAATCACCACCGACAACAGGTTGGATTCCCAGTCTTTGGCCGTCTTGCAACGAAACATCAAATGTGGTCCTGCTAGTTGTTTCCTGTCTGGTGCATTCTCCCCGTTTCGTTCTTTGGAGCTAGCCTCTCAGTCACTCGTTTCCCCGGTCTCGGATTGATTTCCGACGCCAACTTCACCTTCGTCTCAAACTGTCGACGATCTACACCAACCTCGATCCTTCGTTTTGTATATCGATCGCCTGCGGAACTCCAGCATATTGATCGTTCGACACGTTTTGGGTCTGCCGTTGTCGAATGATACGGGGACGCGTTTCACCAGGGCCAGCTGATCGACACGGGTGGATGGGCCAGGCTTAGCCATTGCTCGCCACGCAGATCAGCACAAAGCAACAACCACCGAACAACAATTGCTATCGTCGGGGCCCCCTTCCCTTCTGCGAAGCTTCGCGCCCGTCACTATGACTGATGCACTGCAGTCCGCCGCTTGTGAGCCGTCCCGGCCGTGGCAAAAGAGCGAGAATGCCTCTAACATGATGACAGTTCCCTTCCCTCTTCGGAGACGCCAGCAGGAGACATGCGTTGTCTGCGACACTTCGAAGAAACTCGTGTGCCCCGTTTGCGAAGAGGGTGTGACGCAATGCCAGTTCGTTTACCCGACAAATGGGTGCCTTGAATGCAGCAGGGCAACCTGCGTTCCCGTCGACGCACCTGCGGCAGCTGGCGGCCAAGACAACTCGTCAACCAACGTCGGTGCGATTGTCGGTGGAGTTGTCGGCGGCCTTGCCGCTCTCGCAATCATCACGTACCTGGTCTGGCGGTTTGGCGTCAGGGGACGGCGGCAGCCCCTTGTGCAGGAGCCATGGGACGATGGGCAGCAGCAGGGCCCGGGCGGCGAGAAGACGTTTGCTCAGCAGCGCAACTGCCGTGCCTCGACCCACACCACCCACTCAATCGCCTCGACGGTCCTCACCCGGGCGTCCAACATCATCCAGATCGCCTACATCCCCGGCGTCACCAACCGAGCAACGTCGTCGCCAACGGTGCTCGTCCCCCCCGTGCCGCCTATCCCCATCGCCATCTCGCAGGCCAGCACCCCCGCGACCACGGACGATCAGCACTTCTTCATGCCGGGCGACCTGCGCGACTCGACGTACTCGGGGCTCTCGTCATTCTCAGACCGCACATCCTACGCCCGGACCTCGTACGCACCGCGATCCAGCGTGGCATCCACCATCTACGGCAAGAACGCCGTCGTCGCTGCCCCCGCCCAGACCGGTATGCGGGCCAAGCCGGCCATGGTCAGTGTACGGTCGATCCACTCTTCCGGCTCCAACGGCAGTTCCACGCCGCCAGTCCCCGCCGTCGACTACGGCAAGTACAGCAGCACACTTGCCCCGCGACCCCCGAGCCCCGCAAACAGCACCTTCAGCATCGGCTCGACCTTCATGAACAAGGCCAGCACGCACACCGCCACACCAGCCCGGGCCATGGTTGTCCGGGTCGGGAGCGTAAAGAAGGTGGGGGTCAACAAGTCGCCACGGCCGCAGGCGTCGCAGGAGGACGTGCTCACGTCGCCCACCGTGTCGGGTTCGACCATCCGCGGCTCGACCACCACCACCACCACCACCACCACCACCATCGCCATGGACTCGCCCGCCGCCAACCCGGGGCCCTTCTCGGACCCGCTCAAACCGGGCGCCCAGAGCACCACCAGCCTCAGCGCCGTCATTGAGGAGGCGACGAGGCGGGCCTCGCAGCGGGACTCGACCATACCGTCCCTCAAGGGCCGGGAGCGGAGTCCGTTCGGCGATGAGCACGCGACGTCGGCATAAACAGGAAAGAAAGAGAGCGAAACGTCGAGTTTGTGATATATTTTACCCTGCCATATATACCCCCGGACCTTTTTACGTCACTCTGGCATATATCTATCTATCTATCCATCTATTCATCAACGCTTGGGTTGGTCATATTGGAGGCTCTTTGCGATGCGATTCTTTTTTCTTTTTGCTTTTTTTCCTTACACTTTTTGTGATTATTATTTTTGGTTGGTTGGTTGGCCCAAGCTGGGAGAGGCACGCCCTCGGTTTCTTCTTTGTGTTGCGGTCTCCTGTGTCTGACTTGCGTGGCAACCGGGGAGAGGGGTTTCGAGCGGGCGTTCAGAACCTGCCTACGCGAGTGGCTAGGCGTGGGTGTTTGGGAACGGCGATTTGGACTGCCAGTAGGACTGGCCGACTTGACTTGGGGGAATGAGTGGCTGCTGTTCGTGTATCGAGGTGTCCACCTCCTGGGTTGGGTGTGATGTGGTGTGGTGGTTTGGGGCGGAGAGGAGAACGATGTCAATGGAACTGAGATGACCTTTTTGCCGTTGTATCCGGTGTCTTTTCCATGTCTGTCTGTCTGTCTGTGACGTTGGAGGATTACTTGAAATATCCACCAGCGGACCTGGTCGTGGCCTCAGCAACGCCAGCAGCCCGCACCCGCCCGGGTGAAGCACATTAGAACGGAGAACGAATCAAGGTGTGAAATCGACAAACCCGGCACGCGCTGCTCGGATCGAGCGGGCTACCTACCACGCAGACCGACCCCAAGGGCTCTGGGGCCTGGTGGTGCTGCATTGCCAGGTCGGAGGAACCACGACATCATAGTACGTATGTATGTATGTATGTATGTAGTTGGTTCCCGACAGCCTGAGTGTCGTTTGGGTTGCGGCACGGAGCGGGCGGTGATCAAAGGGGATGATGGGTGCTGACTTTGGCTGTGGCGGATTGCGGCGAGGCGGGGATGGGGCAGGGCGTATGGCATGAGGGGAAGGGGGGGGAGACGGGATATCGGAGCGGTGTTTGAGTATCGCGAGTTCAGCCGGCGGGTTCCCTGCCGAAGTGTGAGTGGAGGAGAGGTTAGTTACAGAGGGGACGAATCTGGACCGTTGGTCTGCCGAGTGCTGGTAAGTACTATGTAGCAACGTACGAACCAAATCACAGGCTCTTTGGGCGTAAATGCCTGTGTAGCAGCTTCACGCGGCAGTATCTAGGTCATCCGTCGTCATACATATGTACTTTCCCAGACCTCGAGTTCGCATCCTTGGCCAGGCCCAGGTGCGTGCATGCGAGGGGGAAGGAGTGGAAGCGCAGAGCGGCACATGGGCCTCATCCATACCCTGCCTGTCTGTAAGTACGTATACACGAGGGTCCTGTTGTTTGTTTCTCGACATATAATAAGACCGGGCCCGTCTCGGCAACGGGACGGGACGCCGCCAGCTAGACAAAACGGCGCTGGCCGATAACCAGGGTATGTATATAGAGGTGCGGCCCGAACCCAACGCAAGCAACTCTTATTTCCCCTAGCGCACGTCCGACTCTGCCGCGGGCCCTGGCTGATAAAATAGAATCCCATCCGGGAGAGGCGGACAGGTCAGGTCGTCGATCTTGGCCGCGCCCTATCTCTCAGGAATCCAGTCGACGGGATGGACGACAGCGAGACTGGGGATATTTTAGCCCTGCTTGGAAAGGCGGTTGTTGAAGTTGACGGCCCTGATAAGGAGAACGAGGGGGTTCGACGCGGGGTGCAATCATCCAACTTCCGCGTCGGGTTGGCGACATAGGCCGAAAGACAAGAAGAATAAGCAGGTGGACGACGACAGGCGCAACTGGTCGGTGTCTGAAGAAGAAGGTCCTGAAGCCCAGATAACGATGCCTGCGGTGCCCACGTGGGGGGTTGGGCAGCGCGCCGTGGCGATGGCGGCACTTGCCAGCCTAACAAGGTTCACTTCGACCCTAGCTCTGGACCCTTCCCCCTTCCCCCTTCCCCCCTTCATCATGATAATCAGACCACCGGCAGCGCGATCGGCCGGGGGACTGGCTTCCTTCTCCAGCCCCCTTCTCAACCCCGGGCCCGGCAATGGGGCTCCGTCTCCGCCGAGCAGGGTCAGATCAGGTTCCGATCAGGGTCCGATCAGTTGGGTCTGCCGTGAACAACTGCCGCCAGCGATCTTGGGCCATGTGGGGCCACGGTATGTATCATGTATGTATGTAGGTGCACGCACGGCAGAAGAAACGGCGGCAAGCACGTGTCAACCCCAACCTCGCGTCAGGAGCCTCCGGCACTTTTGTTGCTTTCTCGATCGGAGACATTATCAGAGGGGGGGACCGCTCGCAGGCGGTGTGTCGGGGTCTGCTCTGGACTATTGATAATACCGGCGGCGGCGCAATAGTCAAGACGCGGAAGCGGTCCGGTGGGAGCAAGACAGGGATGGAGACCGACCAGCGGTGTGCGGCTGGGTCCGGAGCGGGCGCCCAGACGGGCCGCCGTTGATACCATGGGCTGGAGGAACCGCGTTTTGACCTTCCGGATCCGTGTGCGACCGCCGGAATGGCATGGCGTGGAGGCCGACACCTGTCAGTCTGCATGCACGCGGCGGCTGTCCCGTTATCAGATTGAAGACCCCCCCAGTTGACCGGTGAATGCAAGGACACAATGGTGTGTCTTGGGAGGTGGACGCTACGCCGCACTGGGATCGCTCCAGCATGCCGCAGCGTCCAGCACACCGGCGATCCATCGCGCCCGCATCCCGGGCCGTCGAGTCGTCTCATTGGCGAGCCGAGTGGCTATTCGGAACGAGGCACTGTTCCTCCCGGCCGGGAGGGTCTTGACGGGCCAATACCCACTTGGGTGCCAGGTGAGTCTGGTCTGGTCTGCTTGCCACAGCATGCTTGTTGGAGGCTGCCGCCGCCCGCGAAGCCGATGGTCGGACTGCAAAGACCCGGCGTCGAGGAAAGACTGTGCATGAGGTCCGGGCTGTGGCTTGTCTCAGTAATCGAAAGCTGAAAGATGACGTATCGCCTCCCAGACACAACCAAGTGGCTGTCTGCCAAAAGCCGAAAGCTGAGAATAGGGCCCAATGGCATGTCCCGGATGTTGAATCTTTCCTTCTCATTGATGGCTCGTACCAATGTCTCTTATAACATGCAACATACGGATAGATGTTGCAAGAAACCCCAAAAAGAAAGAGGCAGGACAAAGAAAAGAACCAAGGTCTTGGCAAGCTGCAACAAGCTCTTGCAGCGGGCAGTGCGAGGACAGGGGGAGCACACAGACCTCCAGGCGAAGAAAGATAATATGGTGGGGCGTGCAGGCGGGGCGTGGAAACCCCACTGCTGCTTGGTGGGGCAGGGTTTCTCTCCAACCGTGACCCATCTCCGCTCCCCCCACCTTTCGACCTTTCCCCTTGATTCGAAGCAAGCAAGCAACTGGCACCCCCGATGATGGAATCCCAACTTTTTGTTGACCCACTCCCCATGACCACCGGGCGATGAAGGGAACGTACCGTATAATGCCAGTAGATAGAGCAAAGGAGGAGGAAGAGCCAAAGAGAAATTCTCGGCCACTGCAGGTACATATGATGGGTACATACTACATAGATGGTTCGAACGAACCGCCATCCTGATGCGTGGTGTTCGTCCAAATTCTCCCGTTGGCCGGATCTCTGGCAAGCTTATTTCCAACCAAAAGTGACCCAAGAGAACACACAAGCAACTTGCCGGCCGTCGTCGGACTTGTCCAGCTCCCACAACCCACCCCAAATATCCCTCACAAAACCACCATCCCCCAGACCAGAAAGATCCAAGCCACACCCCGGCAGCCCGGCATGGAGAAAAAGTACGCAATCGACCCATCCCCCTCTTCCCCGGCGGCGAACGGCGAATTCTCGATAAAAACAGCGCATCCCGCCCGCACGCATGCGCTGTCACCACAGCCATGCCATCCCCGTCCCAGAACAAAACTTGCGCAGCAGCAGCAGCAGCAGTGACCCTCACTAACGCAGCCGGATGCGCTCCGCTTGGAGGTTGGGAAGCGAGCGAGGCCTAGCCAGCAAGGGTGTGGGGCTGCAGGTTCTCGAGTTAGTCATTCCCACAAGCCAATGGTAAGAGAAGCAGCAGCAAGGCGCATTTTGAAGTGTTTTGGTATTGTTTTGTGTTGGTCCTTGCGGAAAGCACCTTTTGTGTCTCGAGAGCCTCCTTCTGGTATCTTGATGTGTCGGGGAATTCTCCCAAGAGGGATAGGGAGGCTACCTGTGAAGTGTAGCCGGCCAGGACGCTCTGTCCATGGGAGCAGCATGCGGTTCAGAGCACAACACCGCCGATCGCTGTGTGCCGGTGGAATGTCTCGCGCCTCCCTCTCCCCCGTCGTTTTATCGCACAATGCGATCTTTCCTTCTCTTCTCCACGCATGCGCGATGTTTTGCTCCCCCAAATGCCCCAGTGTTTGGCCCCCGCCGCCCAGCCATCCCTTAGGCCTGCAACTGTTCTCCGGCTGAGTCTCGTGAACTTGGCACCTCAGAGAAACCTAACGGGAATCCTGAATGTAGATGTCCAGACCAAATCCAATTAGACACCACCACATTGACCCGACTCCAAGAACTGCCACGGTCGCCCGGAAAATACAAGGAATTGTCTCAGAACATAAGAAAAGATGAGGTGCACCTTCAACGCGGTTCCCAGGATTCGGTACGTGTGCGCCGCAGTGATGCCCTCTTTTGGTTCATGCGCCATTCGCCGTACGGGAGAATCGGGTATGTGTTTGGTAAAGTAGGGGAAGAAATGGTTGTAAAGTATGAGCAAGAAGATGGGGATAGACCAGAATCGTCGCGGAGCCAGAGCCGACGACAACTCCTTGTTGTGCCGAGTAGGTTGTCTCCAGGCGCCGCGAGAAGAAAATGGTTGTTGTTGTTGCCGCTCATAATATGACGCAGCCTCTGCGGCGCTCGCCTGGGCGCCGACCACCAGATTTTTCTTTGGTCGGAATGTTGGAGTCTGTCTTCTTCGACGATTCGTACTTGCTGCTACCCGTTGGGGAGATTGGCGAAGATGCGGCTTCCCGTTGACGCCTCAGGATCCTCACGACGTCGTAGAAGGCCTTGTCGACGTTGATGTAGTTCTTGGCCGAGGCCTCGACAAACTCGCAACCCAGATCGCGCGCCAGGGCATGTCCTTCCTGCGTCGAGACCTCCCGCTCGGCGATGCGGTCGCTCTTATTCCCCACGAGCATGATTGGAACGGGTGCCATCGAGGTGGTGGCTAGGATGGGCGACCCTGGATACGAGGGTGATGACGCCGTCGACTCCTTTACCCTCTGGATCTGGTGGTGGAATCGTTTGATGCGCGTAAAGGACGAGCGGGACGAGATGCTGTACACCAGGACGAAGCCCTCGCCGTCGCGGATCCACTGGTCTCGTAGCGCCGTGTACTCCTCTTGCCCTGCTGTGTCCAACACTTCGAGCATGCATGCCTGGTTGTCTATCACGGCCTGTTTCCGGTACGAATCCTCAATGGTCGGGTCATACTATTGGCCGGCAGGTTAGCGAGCTGCCCATGCAGAGACACCGTCGTAGCGGCGGAACACAGGGTGGGAGACAGGCGGAGAACTGGAACGCACCGTTTCAACGAAATGTTGCAGGCAAAGCTGGATGGTCAGGGCCGTCTTGCCTACGCCACCGTCCCCGAGCACCACCAGCTTGTACAGCACCATTTTGCCCGCCATCTTGGATGATGGTTTTGGTGGATCGCGGTGTTCGGTCTCGTGCGCGGCGTTCCGATGTAGACCGGGAAAGAGGATGCAGGACCAAGCTTAGGAAGCTGGGGATCACCAATGGGCGGCGATGTGCGCAGCACAAATAAGAGACGAAGGGTGGAGGGCGAGACAGATGAATGGATTGCTCGCGTCGACACGGACTCGGGTGTGTGTGAGAAGTGAGAGAAGTACGGGAGGGGAAGCCAAAGGTGGAATGGGGACGGGAAGGGGATTCTCGGCGGCGGCGAGATGTCGGTGGTCGGTGGAAATCCTCGCTGCAGGTGGGAAAAGAGTAACAGCGATACCAGCCGGGGCCAGGTTGGTTAGGGATGGCGGTGGACCGGCAGCCTTTGACGATTTAGACGATGGAGAGCGGTGGAGAAAGTATTGACCAGAGTGGGTGGCCTGCCGTCTTCGAAGCTAGGGAGGTGTGGTAGGGATGCGCAATTCCTTGGCTTGTCGCCGGAGAAGGGTCGGATGTGTGTGGTAGGGAATGATCCCAGGAAGGTACTCTGTATGGATGTACGTGACCAGACCTTGAACCTGCAGTCTTGCACCGGAAGAAAAGGGCCAGTTTCCACAGAAAGCCGAGGCGCACGGGCAGCGATTGATTCGACAACTAGGCGCAGGCAGGTGGGAGCTTGGGGAAGGACGGGAGGACAGGAGGCAAGTCAAGGATGCAGCTTAAATGGAAAATTCATAGCAGCATATCTTTGGCCCCCCCCGCCAGATCACTCACACAACAACACACCCACCACCCATTACACTTCCTATCCGCACATTAACAAGGTCTCATGCTCCCTGTGGCCTGTTTCTCGGGCCGAATCCCTAGGCTTGGGTCTGCCAGTCCGTTCGAGGCTCGGTTATGAGCAGCGAACAAGCGAAGCAAAGGAAGCAAAGGAAGCAACGATGGAGATGAAAATTCAGAACCCCGCGATGCAGAACGCTCTTTCCCGTGGCTCCCCGTTGGCTGCAGGAGCAAGGGCGTTTGCGGACAGCCACAAGGCGAGCGGTCCCATCAACCAGACCAGGCCGGCCATGCACCTCAGCCAATCCACTGTCATTCTCAGGCTTTTGGTGCCGGCCGTCCCGCGCTTGCTGCTTCTTAGTTGCCAACCTCTCTCCAATGTCTGTATCGCGATGCACAGACATGGCCGCGTCCAATCTGCCAAGGCGCGACCATGAAAAACGTTAGCAGGCCTTCTGGAGTCTAGACAAGACAGGCCATGACAAGACAGGCCATGACAAGACAGGCCATGGGATCAGAGTTTGTCCCCACAATTTGGGCTGCTGACTCCCGTCCCGTTCCCCGCCTCAGTGGTCCGGGTCCCAGATCTTTGAATCCCCAGAAGACCACAACCAACAAGCGAGGGCTTTGGGGATTGCGGTATGGAATATGGGCTGGAAAGTAACTGATCGTGGCGGCCTCTAGTTTGCCGGTATCCGTGGGCCCCGCAAGTGGCCATCTGTACACCACGAGACCACATAACCCAGTTGGACCCGGAGACCCGATGCCAGTGCCGGCCCGTTGGGGCAAGACGGCCAGTGACTGCAACCAATCTTTGAGGCCTCAGCCTGGCCGTGCACACGACGTGCTATACTCGAACCCCGCAGGCGGCGAACGACCACGGCTACGGGGGTCTCGAGCTTACACTCACTGGAAACAAAATTTTAGCAAGTTTTCCCAATGCGGTCAATGCACCTACCCCACCCGACCAGCAATTCCCACCCTACATGTAAATTTATTCAATTAGTAAATTTCTGCTATAACCATTTCCGCTATAACCATTTCCCTAGAACATTTCCCCTATAAACCTTTTCCCCTATATTATAGAACATTTTACCGCGTGCTTCTATCGAGTAGATCGTATACGATCGACTTAATCGCCTACTAACTACTAACCCTCTTCCTAATTACTATTACGCCTAAAACTATCTGTTGTAATTATTATTAACATATCGTCCTCTTCCCGACAGACAATATCCCCTTCTCCGGATAAGGACCTTAAGTCGGAATTCCTCCTGCTTAGCGCCTTTATATACAAGCGGTAGAAACTATTGCAAATTCTCCAACAACCTAACAATTATCCTTAGGATATCGTTACAACCGTAAAGATTATTAACGAACTTTAGGTTTATAAGTAGAATAATATCTAGTAGCTCCTAGATAGGCGTTAGGTAAGTAAACTAATTAGTATTTAATAACATTTTATTATTTCTAACTTTTATAGGCTATCCTTTAGCTTTTCAAAGCTAGTAACGAATATAAATATAGCTAACTCTAGCTAGTTATTTAGGACATCGACCGTCCTAAGCGAATTTATAGTATAGCCTTATTTATCTTCGTTACTAATATAGGGGATAGCGGATTTATTTATAAACAATATAACAAGCCCGACGGCCCTTAGCTAGCGGATATATATTACCTCCTACCTAAGGAGTTTGCCAAAGGTATATACACTAACTATATCTACTCTAGGCACCGAACTAAGTGTTCGTTTTACATCTATATATTTACAAAACTTCTTTTCTTAAGTTTAATACTAATAGAATTACAGTTTTCGAGAAGAAGGTAAAGGAGCAGGAGCTCCGTGCTATTGGAATTTTCCAGGTCTTTACTAGAGATATAGCTTTTGCTACAATAGTTATCGAGCGCGAAGTTTAGAGGAAGTAGATTCAGGCTACTATTAATATACGTCTTAGTCTTATTGCTCTAAGCTAGTCGCTAGGTAAGCCGCTTCGGGATTTTAGGATAGTAAAGCGTTATATTAGCCTAAGTAAAAAGGGGTTAGAGGACCTAGAGTAAGAAACATAGTATCTAGGCTCTAGGAGGGAGAATTATATAGTTTTAAATATAGTTTATTAAAGACAAATCTAAGTATCTAAAAGATTATACTATCTAAATGTCGCAAGTTATTTTATATAAAAGTTCTTGTAAAAAATACAAAATAAGCGTTACCTTTATCCTAACTATACAAATAGTTAACTCTCCTTATATATAATCAACTTATCTCGTATATAGTCGACTCCCCTTATATATAATCGACTTATCTTGTATATAGTAGACTCCTTTTATATATAATCGACTCGTTTCGTATATAATCGACTCGTCTTACATATAGTTAACTCTTTCTTCGAATAGTTTACCCTTTAACCCTACCTTTTAACCCTACGCTATATATCTAACCCTACTTAACCCCTTAACCCCTCGACCTCGCTTCCTAAATCTAACCCCTCCTACCTAATCCTTCCTACCTAACTCTTTAACCTTACCTTCTATATTATATATTAATCCCTTTATTCTTTATCTTCTCTATACCATTCCTATTTCGTTTACCTTGAATCTAGTACTTACTATTAATTACAATGCCTCGACTATAGATCGACCTTAAGCCCTATAAGGACGTTATTATCGTACAATATATAGCTAAAGTAACTATTAGTAATATCCTTATAGAACTCGAGGAGCTTAGGGTTACTGTTAAAGCTACTATTCTTAATAACCATCTTTGTAGCTAGGGCATTAGCGTAAACCAGACTTGTACTAACGATTCTAATAGCCTCTAGCAGATAATTAAAGATAAGTATTACAATACTAGAATTTCGGATAACAACCTCCTTTAGTATACTATTTCTATTAGGTATACTGTCTCTCGTCAAGGACTTATATTATTGCGCAAAAAGATTAGGATTCGACGACGCCTAACTACCAAGGAGCTTAAGCTTCGAAAGGAAGACGTTATTAACTTTATAGCTATACCCTCCAACTCCTAGATTCTTACTCCTTGTTTTAGTCGTCGATCTCTCTTTAAGTATATCTAGAATATTACAAGAATTAACATTTCGAAGCAGCATCTCCATCGGCTTTTTGGCCATATATACCCAAAGGAGCTTATGTAGCGATTGCAGCGATTACGCTTAAAGCGTAGCGGGTTTACTATACCTAGGCCGAATTATATTTAGTTAGTCGATAGGTATCTTAAGCTTACGGACTATAGCTTCGAGATCTATAGTAGGATTGACGTATACTTACGATATTTTCTCTAGTATTACGTTAGTATATCCGTATTAACCGACCGGTCTATATTTACGCAATATATCTCAACTATCCAGGCTCTGGACTTTCTACCGATAGTAGTTCGTTTAGACTATAGAGTAGAAACGGGGATACTTGCTACCGCTTACTACTAGCTTTCTCTCGGTATAACTCGAGAGCGGCGCTTAAAACCAAAAAGGTACAAGGACAGGTAGGTTAGATAGAGTATACCTAGGCAAGATAGGGCCCTAGATATACTAGTCGAGCTTAAGGCGATAGATCTAGATATCCCCCTCTATAGTCTAGAGAGGCCTTTTTAGTTTAGCGACTATTACCTCTATAGGAAGAGCATAAAGAACTAGCGCATCGAGTCCTTCTAGTCCTAGCTTTACAAAGGCCGAACTAGCTTTTAGAGGGTACGTTATACAAAGTCGAATAACATCGCATACGATCGACTCTACTAACCAGTTAATAGAACTACTTTAGCCAACTCTAACGAGAGGACTAGTAGAACAAGGCTCGCCTCCTAGACCGGATTGCCCTGCTCTTCATCTACATACTACATATTCGATAGGAAATTACAACCTTCGTTATAGAATAGAACAACCACCCAATTCGCAAGTAGAAGAACAGAGCTTATATTTACAGCGGCATCCCTTTAAAAATGTTCAGTCTCTCCGATAACGGGGCTAGAGCTGTCAATTGTACTATGCCCGTAGACCCTCGGCGCCTTCAAGCTCTTGCCAACCTTATCAATTACGATACAATTAACATAAACTCATATTTGCCACTAGATATAATAGATCTCTATACCTCGATCTACAAGCAATCCAAATACACTTAGCTCTTTTTAGCAGATACCCCTTTTCTCGAGGAGTATATATACCTTAGGGACAGACTCGCGTAGTATAAGTCTAACAACATTGCACTAAAGCTATATATAATTAGATTATTGAAGGGGTTATAGCAATTATTCAAGTAGAATCTTACAAAGGAGGGTATTAACATTAACGATATCATTGTACCTAGGCCTTAGGATAAGGAAGATACAGATAGGAGTAGCTAAGAAGAAGAAATTGTATATATAGATTCTAAGGGCGAAGAGCTAGTCTAGTCCTTTATAAGATCAAAAATCCTACTCGAACCTATCCTATCGAACTCTGCTATCTCCTCGAGCATACTCTCTAAATAAGCCTCGTAGTCTGATCTTACCTCCTCGAGCTCTTCCGTAGTCAATCCCTCTTCTAGCGCTAATCCCTTATTTGATCCGCTCGCAGCTATAACCCTAGGCGCAAGCCCCCTATTCGACGCGGCCGTAACCCTAGGCGCAGGCTTACCATTCGACGTAGGAGCAGGGGGCCCATTCGATATAGCCGTAACCCTAGGAGCAGGTTCGACAGTAAACACTGCTTAACCTACCCTAAGAGCCTAAGACTTTTGGCGTTTCAAAGCTAGTCCACTCTACCTAACTTGACCAAGCACTTGCATCGCCGCGCCCCTCTTCACCCTAGCCTCCTACTTCACCCTAGCCTCCTGCTTTACCCTAACCTCCTACTTCACCCTAACCTCCTACTTTACCCTAACCTCCTTCTTTACCCCGACCTTTCCTTTTTTATAGACTAGTTTCGGTCTCGGAGGAGCAAGAACTTAACTAGTAGAGTCTAATAGGGGTTAGGGGCTATCGCGTAATGTTGCTAGGCCGCCTGCCTGTCTATAGCAAGCACAGGGCTTTTCGAAATACTCTTCTACCTCGTCCTCGGGTTCAATATAAACCTTAGTCTCTACAACAAGATAAAGATTCATCACTTCGTTATTAGCGAACCAGGTCTTATTTAATGTTATATTCCAAAGCTAAGCGAGTGTAATAGGTTAGCTACGATCGAAGCTACCTAGTTTACTAATAATAGTCGAATTTGCTACGGCTTTCCCTATAAATCAGAAACTAGATAGATCGTTATAAATAGTATTAACATTGTAGATTTAGAACAGGTAGAGGATAAGTACTAGGTAATCTAGGTATTACGCTATAAGTATTGTAGTACAAGGATAATACCTCTTCGCCTAGGCTAACTTTAACTAGCAAGTCTATAGACTCCTAATGACTTTAATGTATATAATAGCACTCTATAGCTCGAGACTAATGTTACTAGTTAACAGGGTAGCGTATAGTTAACCGGGAAACGCCGCTCGAGCTAAACGCATTCCTTACGTAGCGACTTATTAGGCGTATCTAAAAGATACTATACTAGAGAGTAAGGGCCTAGTAGGAAGCATCGGCCGCTGTATTAGCGTCAAGGGCTAAGGTCTGGCTACAACAGGCAGAGTAACGACGGGTATAGACTAGGCTAACTACGAAGGATCAAGTAGCGTAGTAACAGCTAGGTTTTACATAGAAGCTAGCTTCTCAGGTAAGTCGGAGATTACAATAACTTATCCAAAGCCAAAACTACCGCTATAGAACGAGCAGAAGCCTACATCGGGGTTCTCGTCAAAAATACTAATATAGGGCCGGCCATTCTTAGGGTAGAAAGAGTCGTAAGAGACAAAGGAGAAAACTATATTATTAGTGTTTAGAGTTAATTACGTACAATATAAGTTAGTAAAATATATTCTCCTTAGTATATATATAGGTAGCGATATAGATATACTTAAGGAACAGAATCGACAACTCTAACTAACACTAGGTTCTTTACAAACATAGGGCCCTATCTCGTATTGCAAACAGAGCAGTCAGGCACAAGCAAGGGCCCTAGTCTAGGTAGAACTTAGTAATTATAGGAACTTTAATTTAACTAGTTATTTTTATAAAGCTAAAGTAAGTTTACAAGTAGGGTCAACATCCTAGATTCCTAATTACATTTCGTTTGTATAATCGTAATCAAGGTAATGCAGATCCTGCCTCTTAATAGTCTAGACAATATCATTCTCCTAACGCCCCTTTCTCCACTATCCCTATAACATTGCTTTTTCATCGCCTACTCCGTTTGTTTAGAGACCCCTTATCCCGCGCGTCGTCGTCCGCCTCCTCGATCCAACCCTAAAACTCCTTTAACTAGTCTATCGTCAAGGATTCCAGGTACTTAGGCGTAAAGCCTTAGAAACAATCGATTTCTGCTCTACCCTTTGCCTAAGATTTCTATTCCTCCGTAGCTATTAATGTTAGTACTTACTAGTTAAATAAAATATAATTAAAACATACTTCTATAGTACAAGCATCTGTAACTCGTTATATACAAGAAGCAGTTAGTACAAGCACCTTTTATATAGCCTATATTCGGTATAATATATCTCTTCGCCGGACTACGGTAGTAACTTAAGACGTATTATTTGCAACGACTATCGATATCTACGTCGGAGTTAGTAAATATATAAAGTACTATAGTAATTGCTTAACGGTTATCCTTAACGTCCTAAGTTACCTAGGTAAGGACGCCAGCTTAGTAGTAGTTATATAGCGTAAAAGTCCAGAGGATAGTCTTTTAAGAATTAGAAATGTTCGAATGTTTATAAACATTAATAAGTTTCTTACCTTTGTCTTACGCAGGAGCTACTAGACAAACGTAGCTTTATAAACCCGGAGTCGGTCGACAATCTTAGTAGTTTCGACAATATTGTTTTTAAACTTTGTAGGATCTACTAGAATTTCAGAAAGTTGAATATTCTAAAACTTAAAGTCGCTAAGTAACGGGAATTACAACTCGGAGTCCTTATCTAGAGGAGTAGCTATAATTTATTAGGAAGAGGACGATATATTAACAATGATTACAATAGATAGTTTTAGGCGTAATAGTAACTAGGAAGAGAGTTAGTAGTTAGTAGGCGATTAAGTCGATCGTATACAATCTACTCGATAGAAGCGCGCAGCAAAATGTTTAGGATATAGGGAAAAAGTTCTAGGGAGAAGTTCTAGGAAAAAATGTAGGGGAAAAGTTTCATATAGCGGAAATTCTACTCGTTATTGTTATATAAGAATCTTTTGCAAGTATAGTAGATAGTATACAAGTATAATAGATAGCGTAGGTTACCCTAGGGGTAGGTGCATTAACCGTATTAGGAAAACTTTTGGAAAAATTTTGTTTCCAGTAAGTATAAGCTCGAGACCCCCGTATACGGCATAAGCAAACACCAACAGAGCCTCGGAAACATCGAGAACCTCGGCAGCACCTAGGCAATATCGGAGGCGGAGGGGTTCCAAGTTCCAACCGCTCCAACTCAACGCCAATTTATAGTGGGCCAAGCTTCTCTCTATTTCTCTGCAAATCCATATTTTACCGTTTACTTCCGAGAATGAGCTTCAACATTATACAGTCTAGACCTCCATCATATACAGGGGTCTCGAGCTTACACTCACCAGAAACAAAATTTTTCCAAAAGTTTTCCCAATACGGTCAATGCACCTACCCCTAGGGTAACCTGCGCCATCTATTATACTTACATACTATCTACTATACTTGCAAAAGATTCTTATATAACAACAACGAGTAGAATTTCCGCTATATAAAACTTTTCCCCTACATTTTTTCCTAGAACTTCTCCCTAGAACTTTTTCCCTATATCCTAAACATTTTACCGCGCGCTTCTATTAAGTAGATTATATACGATCGACTTAATCGCCTACTAACTACTAACCCTCTTCCTAGTTACTATTACGCCTGAAACTATCTATCGCAATTATTGTTAATATATCGTCCTCTTCCTAACAAATTACAGCTACTCCTCCGGATAAGGACTCTAAGTCGCAATTCCCGCTACTTAGCAACTTTAAGTTTTAGAATATTTAACTTTCTAAAATTCTAGCAGATCCTACAAAGTTCAAAAACGATATCGTCGAGACTGCTAAGATTATCGACTAACTCTAGGTTTATAAAGCTACGTTTGTCTAGTAGCTCTTGCGCGAGACGAAGGTAAGAAACTTATTAATGTTTATAAACATTCGAACATTTCTAATTCTTAAAAGACTATCCTCCGGACTTTTACGCTATATAACTACTACTAAGCTAGCGTCCTTACCTAGGCAACTTAGGACGTTAAGGATAACTATTAAGCAACTACTATAGCACTTTATATATTTACTAACTCCGACGCGGACATCGATAGTCGTTATAAACAATACGTCTCGAGTTACTACCGTAGTCTAGCGAAGAGATATATTATACCGAATATAGGCTATACGAAAGGTGCTTGCACCAACTACTTCTTATATATAACGAGTTATAGATACTCGTACCGTAGAAGTATATTTCAATTATATTTTATTTAACTAGCAAGTACTAACATTAATAGCTACAGAGGAACAGAAATCTTAGGCAAAGGGCAGAGCAGAAATCGATTGTTTCTAAGGCTTTACACCTAAGTACCTGGAATCCTTAACGATAGACTAGTTAAAGGAGTTTCAAGGTTAGATCGAGGAGGCGGATAACGACGCGTAGGACAAAGGGTCTCTAAACAAACGGAGCAGGCGATAAAAAAGCAATATTATAGGGATAGTAGAGAAAGGGGCGTTAGGAGAATGACATTGTCTAGACTATTAAGAGGTAGGATCTACATTACCTTAATTACAATTATACAAACGAAATATAATCGGGAATCCAGGATATTAACCCTACTTGTAAACTTACTTTAGCTTTATAAAAATAACCAGTTAAATTAAAGTTCCTATAATTACCAAGTTCTACCTAGACTAGGGCCCTTGCTTGTGCCTAACCGCTCTATTTGCAATACAAGACAGGGCCCTATATTTACAAAGAACCTAGTATTAGTTAGAGTTGTCGATTCTATTCCTTAAGTATATCCGCATCGCTACCTACATATACACTAAGGAGAATACATTTTACTAACTTACATCGTACGCGATCGACTCTAAACACTAACAATATAGTTTTCTCCTTTGTCTCTCGCGACTCTTTCTACCCTAAGAATAGCCAGCCCTATATTAGCATTTTTAACAAGAACCCCGATATAGGCTTCTGCTCGTTCTATAGCGGTAGTTTCGGCTTTAGACAAGTCATTGTAATCTCCAACTTACCTAAGAAGCTAGCTTCTACGTAAAACCCAGCTATTACTACGCTACTCGATCCTTCGTAGTTAGCCTAGTCTACACCCGTCGTCACTCTACCTATTATAGCCAGACCTTAGCCCTTGACGCTAATACAGCGGCCAATGCTTCCTACCAGGCCCTTACTCCCTAGTATAGTATCTTTTGGACACGCCTAACAAGTCGCCGCGCAAGGAATACGTTCGGCTCGAGCGGCGTTTCCTAGTCAACTACACGCTACCCTATTAACTAGTAATATTGGTCTTAAGCTATAGAGCGCTATTATATATATTAAAGTCATTAGGAGTCTATAGACTCGCCGGTTAAAGTTAGCCTAGGCGAAGAGGTATTATCCTCGTGCTACGATACTTATAGCACAATACCTAGATCACCTAGCACTTATCCTCTACCTATTCTAAATCTACAATGTCGATACTACTTACAACGATCCATCCAGTTTCCAATTTATAGGGAAAGCCGTAGCAAATTCAACTATTATTAGTAAACTAGGTAGCTTCGATCGCAGCTAACCTATCATACTCGCTTAGCTTTAGAATGCAACATCAAACAAGACCCGGTTCGCTAATAACAAAGTGATAAATCTCTATCTTGTTATAGAGACTAAGGTTCACATTGAACCTAAGGATAAGGTAGAAGAGTATTTTGAAAAGCCCCGTACTCGCTATAGACAGGCAGGCGGCCTAGCAACATTACGCGATAGCCCCTAACCCCTATCAGACTCTACCAGTTAAGTTCTTGCTCCTCTAAGACCGAAACTAGTCCGTAAAAAAGGAAAGGTCAGGGTAAAGAAGGAGGTCGAGGTAAAGCAGGAGGTTAGGGTAAAGCAGGAGGTTAGGGTAAAGCAGGAGGCTAGGGTAAAGTAGGAGGCTAGGGTAAAGAGGGGCGTAGCGATACAAGTGCTTGGTCAAGTTAGGTAGAGTGGACCAGCTTTGAAACGCTAAAAGTCTTAGGCTCTTAGGGTAGGTCAAGTAGTATTTACTATCGAACCTGCTCCTAGGGTTATAGCCGTATCGAATAGGCCCTCTACTCCTACGTCGAATAGTAAGCCTGCGCCTAGGGTTATAGCCGCGTTAAATAGAGGGCCTGCGCCTAGGGTTATAGCTACGAGCGGATTAAATAAGGGATCGGCGCTAGAAGAGGGATTAACTACGGAAGAGCTTAAGGAGGTAAGATTAGACTACGAGGCTTATTTAGAGAGTATGCTCGAGGAGATAGTAGAGTTCGATAGAATAGGTTCAAGTAGGATTTTTGATCTTACAAAGGACTAGACTAGCTCTTCGCCCTTAGAATCTATATATATAATTTCTTCTTCTTAGCTACTCCTATCTATATCTTCCTTATCCTAAGGCCTAGGTACAATAACATCGTTAATGTTAATACCCTCCTTTATAAGATTCTACTTGAACAATTGCTATAACCCCTTCGATGATCCAATTATATATAGCTTTAGTATAATGTTATTAGACTTATACTACGCGAGTCTATCCCTAAGGTATATATACTCCTCGAGAAAAGGGGTATCTACTAAAAAGAGCTAAGTACATTCGGATTGCTTGTAGATCAAGGTATAGAGATCTATTATATCTAGCGGCAAATATAAGTTTATATTAATCGCATCGTAATTAACAAGGTTGGCAAGAGCTTAAAGGCGCCGAGGGTCTATAGGCATAGTACAATTAATAGCTCTAGCCCCGTTATTGGAGAGACTGAACATTTTTGAAGGGATGCCGCTATAAATATAAGCTCTGTTCTTCTACTTGCGAATTAGGTAGTTGTTCTATTCCGTAACGAAGGTCGCAATTTCCTATCGAATATATAGCATATAGATGAAGAGCAGGGCAATCTGGTCTAGAAGGTAAGCCTTGTTCTACTAGTCCTCTCGTTAGAGTTGGCCAAAGTAGTTCTATCAACTAGTTAGCAGAGTCGATCGTATACGATGTTATTCGACTTTATATAACGCACCCTCCAAAAGCCAGTTCGGCCTTTACAAAGCTAGGACTAGAAGGACTCGATACGCTAGTTCTTTATACTCTTCCTATAGAGGTAACAGTTGCTAAACTAAAAAGGCCTCTCTAGACTATAGAGGGGGACATCTAGATCTATCGCCTTAAGCTCGACTAGTATATCCAGGGCCCTATCTTACCTAGGTATACTCTATCTAACCCGCCTGTCCTTGCACCTTTTCGGTTTCAAGCGCCGCTCTTAAGTTATACCAAGAGAAAGCTAGTAGTAAGTAGCAGCAAGCATCCCCGTTTCTACTCTATAGTCTAAACGAACTATTATCGGCAGAAAGTCTAGAGCCTAGACAGTTAAGACATACTACGTAAATATAGACCGGTCGGTTAATACGGACACACTAACGTAACACCAGAGAAAATATCGTAAGTATATGTTAATCCTACTATAGATCTCGAAGCTATAGTCCGTAAGCTTAAGATACCTATCGACTAACCAAACATAATTCGGCCTAGGTATAGTGAACCCGCTACGCTTTAAGCGTAATCGCTATAATCGCTACGTAAGCTCCTTTAGGTACATATAGCCAAAAAGCTAATAGAGATGCTACTTTGAAATGTTAATTCTTACAACATTCTGGATATACTTAAAGAGAGATCGACGACTAAGATAAGGAGCAAGAATCTAGGAGTTGGAGGGTATAGCTATAAAGTTAACGACGTCTTCCTTTCGAAGCTTAAGCTCCTTAGTAGTTAGGCGTCGTTGAATCCTAATCTTTTTGCGTAATAATATAAGTCCTCGACGAGAGACAGTATATCTAATAGAAATAGCATACTAAAAGAGGTTGTTATCCGAAATTCTAGTATTATAATACTTATCTTCAATTATCTGCTAGAGGCTATTAGAATCGTTGGTACGAGTCTGGTTTGCGCTAATGCCCTAGCTATAAAGACGGTTATTAAGAATAGTAGCTTTAACGGTAACCCTAAGCTCCTTAAGTTCTACAAGGATATTACTAATAGTTACTTTAGCTATATATCGTACGACAATAACGTCCTTATAAAGCTCGAGGTTGATCCGCGGTCGAGGCATTGTAATTAATAGTAAGTACTAGATTCGAGGTAAACGAAATAGGAACAGTATAGAGAAGATAAAGAATAAAGGGATTAATATATAATATAGAAGGTAAGGTTAAAGAGTTAGGTAGGAAGGATTAGGTAGGAGGGGTTAGATTTAGGAAGTAGGGTCGAGGGGTTAAGGGGTTAAGTAGGGTTAGATATACGGCGTAGGGTTAAAAGGTAGGGTTAAGGGGTAAACTATTCGAAGAAAGAGTTAACTATATATAAGACAAGTCGATTATATACGAAACGAGTCGATTATATATAAGAGGAGTCTACTATATATAAGATAAGTCGATTATATATAAGGGGAGTCGACTATATACAAGATAAGTCGATTATATATAAAGAGAGTTAACTATTTGTATAGTTAGGATAAAGGTAACGCTTATTTTGTATTTTTTGTAAGAACTTTTATATAAAATAACTTACAACATTTAGATAGTATAATCTTTTAGATACTTAGATTTATCTTTAACAAACTACATTTAAAACTATACAATTCTCCCTCCTAGAGCCTAGATACTATATTTCCTACTTTAGGTCCTCTAACCCCTTTTTACTTAGGCTAATATAACGCTTTACTGTCCTAAAATCCTAAAGCAGCTTACCTAGCGACTAGCTTAGAGCAATAAGACTAAGATATATATTAATAGCAGCCTAAATCTACTTCCTCTAAACTTCGCGCTTAACAACTATTGTAGCAAAAGCTATATCTCTAGTAAAGACCTGGAAAATTCCAATAGCACGGAGCTCCCGCTCCTTTACCTTCTTCTCGAAAACTATAATTCTATTAGTATCAAACTTAAGAAAAGAAGTTTTATAAATATACAGATATAAAACGAACACTTGGTTTAGTGCCTAGAGTAGATACAGTTAGTATATATACCTTTAGCAAACTCCTTAGGTAGGAGGTAATATATATCCGCTAGCTAAAGGCTATCGGGCTTGTTACATTGTTTATAAATAAGTCCGCTATCCCCTATATTAGTAACGAAGATAAATAAGGCTATACTATAAATTCGCTCAGGACGGTCGATATCCTAAATAACTAGCTAGAGTTAGCTATATTTGTATTCGTTACTAGCTTTAAAAAGCTAGAGAATAGCCTATAAAAGTTAGAAATAATAAAATATTATTAAATACTAATTAGTTTACTTACCCGACGCCTATCTAGGAGCTACTAGATATTATTCTACTTACAAACCCGAAGTTCGTCAATAATCTTTATAGTTACAACGATATCCTAAGGATAATTGTTAGGTTATTAGAGAATTTACAATAGTTTCTACTGCTTGTATATAAAGGCGCTAAGCAGGAGGAATTCCAACTTAAGGTCCTCGTCCGGAGAAGGGGATATTATCTATCGGAAAGAGGACAATATATTAACAATGATTACAATAGATAGTTTTAGGCGTAATAGTAATTAGGAAGAAGGTTAGTAGTCGGTAGGCGATTAAGTCGATCGTATATAATCTACTCGATAGAAGCGCGCGGCAAAATGTTCTATAATATAGGGGAAAAGGTTTATAAGGGAAATGTTCTAGGGAAATGGTTATAGCGGAAATAGTTATAGTAGAAATTTGCTAATTGAATAAATTTACATATAGGGTGGGAATTGCTGGTCGGGTAGGGTAGGTGCATTGACCGCATTAGGAAAACTTGCTAAAATTTTGTTTCTGGTAAGTGTAAGCTCGAGACCCCCGTAATCATACGAATACACAGATACGCGGGTGTGCCATGTGCGTGCAGGAGTGCTACTGTGGCCGCAGCTGGGTCTTCTTGGCCCTGTCACGCAAGGTACGGGGGCACTTGTGCCAGGGCCCTCGCAGTCGCTTGCCAAGCCATTGCCCAATCACAACCCAGGGCTGCCTGACTGGCCGCCTTCGCTCAACCGAATCTCCCTTCTTCCCTCATGGATTTTCCACATTTTCATTCTGAAGGGAAGTTGGCCAGCAACATATAACAAACTGCTGTGTCTTGCTCGCATGGATTGTATTGTGCAATACAATGCCCTGGGCACATGCTGCAGCAAACAATCCAGGCCGATCGGAAAAGGGCGCCGACATGCAGAAGCGCCCGACGAAGCACGAGACACGAGGCACGGTGCTTGGTGCAGTGCAATTCAAGGCCATTGTCTCCGCGGCTTCTGTTGGTTATCGGTCGGCCGTCTCACTCGGCCCGTTGACGGCAGAGTTGGATGCACGAGACGGAACGGACATAAGAGCACGGAGGCTCTATCCGATCAAGAGATGCGGCACACCGCAGAGGACAGAATGGGGTGTTTGCACAAGTCCACCCTGCCGGGTCTGCTCTTGGTGTCCCTTGGTCGGCCCAGGGCCACGGCGGCACGTTTTGGTGTCGGTCCTTTGGGCTGGACGTTGGGCTGCGATGGGCGCAAGACCGCACTGCCGTCCAAGGGCTAGCTCTGGGGATCCAAGCCTCGAGTCCGAGGACCCCCACGAAGGTCAGATCCAAGATCCGAGATCTCCCGCCCATGTGCGCGCGTGCCAGCACGTCTGTTTAATCGTTCGGTCCTGGCCTTGGGCCCCAGTCTCGCAAGCATGGGATATTGCCAGCAACTGCTGATTTAGACCTGGGAAGTCTGGGTAAACCCAAGACCAAAGAGGTTTGCTGCCAGCCGAAGGACGAGGCTTACATCTAGTCCGGCAGTTACGCCGGTGCCCATCACGAGGGCTCTTGTCGATACGGGAGTGTATGAATCACTCTACAGCCACCAAGAGCACGGGAAAAGGGTTGTGAGGCAAGCCCTCGACGCTACACTCAACGTCCCGGCAATGAAGTCTGTAGCATGCGACAGTTAGCTCTTCATGCCCCCAGCCTCGTGGCCACCTCGTCAAACCCCCCCTCCCCCTCAGCCACCCACAAATCAACCCACTCCCTCGCCAGCCGATACCGCTCCTCCTCCACCCCCCACGCCTCCTCCCCAGGCCGCTCAACATACACCGTCCGCAACCCCAGCGCCCTCGCCGCGGCCAGATCCTCCAGGTGGGCCGCCACCATGGCCACCTCCCCGGGCTCGCACCCCAGCGCCTTGCACGCCCCCAAATACACCTCCGGCGCCGGCTTGTACGCCTTGAAATCCTCGGCCCCGATCAGCCGCTGGAACCCCAACCCCCCAAACCCATCCAGATCCTCCAGCAGCGCGCGGTTGCCGTTCGACAGCGTCGACGTCACGAGCCCAGCCCGCTTCAGCCGCGCCAGCCCCGGGGCGCTGTCCGGCCACGGCGTGAGGGCGTGCCAGACCTTGCCGAGCGCCTCCGTCTCGGCCGCCGTGTACACGCCCCCCAGGCGCCACTGGTCGAGCAGGACCAGCAGGCTGTCGTGGAAGTGCGTGCCGACGTCCCGCCAGGGCGTGGTGCCGCGGACGAAGGCGCGGGTGAAGGCGCCGTAGGCCGCGTGCCACTGCTGGGCGAAGAGGGTCCAGTCCGCGGGGGTGAGGGTGGCGAGCTGGCGGTGGGTGGTGCTGGGCGGGGAGGTGGCGAGTTTGGTTGCGGCGAGGGTGGTGAGGGCGGCGACGACGGGGTTGAGCCGGTTGACGGTGGTGCCGAAGACGTCGAAGGTCAGGGCTTTGATCGGGGAGGGGAAGGGGTATGGCTGGGGGGAGGCCATTTTTGGCGGAAAGGGGGGTGATCCTGGGTGAGGAGGTAGGTTTGTGGGGACGCTTGTTTGGGGGGATGCGGTCCGCGATGATGCTGCGGAGCAGTTGCTATTTTTTGGGTTGAACTTGGCTAATAATACATCGATGACAGAGCCGCTGTCAGCGTGAGTCACCGGGAACCCCCGGGAGACGATGGACGGAGGATTGCGTCACCCGGCGGCGGGTTGGCGAGTGGGGCACTCTCGGGACTCTCGGCCGGGCGGCTGTCGATCAAAACCGGGTACCTAGTGTTGTCTGCGGCTGCCGTTGACGTCACAAGTGCTGTTCTCAGGGGCATGGTCCATGAGCGCGAACCTTGCGGATGTCCCAGAGTTTGATGTTGAGAAGTGCATCACCACACCCGCTCGTTCCCGTCTCGCCACAAAGCAACAAAAGAACAGCGCCGATGGTCTCCTGCTTGCAAGCCCATGCTATGCCTGCCACGACGAACACTGACTCCCATTCAGGGCACTGCACTGCCCTTTATACTTCGGCCGTCTGAGGCCAGCCTTTCCCGTCCTATCCACCGACGTTCGTATCAGAGAAAACAACCCGAGTCCAAACCTGTTTATTTGATGTCCGCGTGCGATGGAAGTGAACAATGCCACGAAGGACCGGCTGGCAGCCCCGGATTACGCAGACTCGACAAGAGTGTGCTCATCCGTGGCCCTGGGTTGGAGGGCGCTGGCATGACGTTGGGATAGTTCCCTTTCCGAAGGGGTTATCCGCCCTTATATACCTACCGACTAGAGTGTTGTGCGTGAAGGGGTCGAAAGATGGATTCAATTGGACATATTACTCGGTTGGTTAAGTATGACAGCGGCGACTGGCCTGGCTGGGATATTGTAGATGGCCTTCCAGGCCTTGGGGATCATTGCATCTTAAGATCGACTTCCTGGCGTCTTGGGCCATGCAGATCTGAGCCACCTCTCTCCCTCCCCCGAGATCGACGCGACAGCGCTGCTAGTCATCTATGGCAGGATCCAAGTATAATATATCCGGCCCCCTGGGCGGCCAGCTCCCCAAACCCCGTGGTATTCATCGTATACGACTTGGCCATACTGTTGCAAGGCATCGTCAACGGCCCTCCTCACCGAGCGAGCTCAGCGGGCCAGCCAACACACATGTGTACATACACCAGCCCGGGGGCTCGTGGATGGCACATCACGATCTGGAATCCGATTCTCTGCGAGTCTCGAGGTTCCGTTCCAAGATCACGGCCGCAGTCCAGTTTGCGATTAGCCATCATCGATAGAGCATACTCTGTATGCAACCCCCCCCCAGATCATTCCGCGTTCCGCAGTCAGCCTCCAGATGCGCGCGTCGAACCACATACAGGTGACAAATCATGTGAGAAGGTGTCCCGCGGGATCCCGCCAGCGGGAGAACAGTCGACGAACTGGCGGCTTCGGTGGTCTGCCTGGCACTATCTTTGGACTGGAGAGGTCAGGATAGTAACGGCTTCAATTGGTGGTATGTATGTGGCTGCCCACGACATGAGGGCCGCAGTAGGCTATTCTGGTGTCCGTACCAGGTTTCGTTTCCTCAAGCTCAGCGTCCTGAACTGCGCTGCAGGCGATTAGGTAACGCGCCATGTCCATGTCAAGCACAAAACACATGATCTTTGCTGCGCAATCGGGCCCGCACGCCTACGCCTGCTCCCCATTACTTTGCGCGGGATTGATCTGTGGCCGAGTTTCATACCCCGGGTCGCCATGCACAAAAGAGGCGCGTTCCCCAACTAACCAGGTCAGGTCCCGCGTCGCCATGGGTCGTTGCACGCATCTGTCTTCTTCCACGGCCACTTGTTGTGTGCTTCTTCAAGTAGGTGTATGTACATGTAAACTCTGCAACAACAAGCTGCGGGTCGTACATGTAGCACACAACAGGCTCGCTTCGAGACTGGGAGTTGCCATGATTGGAGTTGCCGTTTTCCATGAGATCCTTCGGCCCAAGGAGGAGCGGCCTTTTCCCGACCAAAGTTCCATCGTTGCGGCTGTCAGCGCTTGACGATTGGCTTCTTGCTGGCCAATTGGCGGGCCCTACGGATTCGCGTGGGCGATGTTCTCCGGTCTCGCGATTGGCCGGCGGCGGCTTGGCGTGCCGCGGGGAAGATGCTGGTTGGACTGCATGGAAGAATTGGTTTCTTTCATTTTTTGTGGCCCGTCGTTCTGTTGATCCTGGCCTGCTGGTTTTCGAAACAGTCGGCTTCGTTTAGAAGACTCTGGACGAGGCAGAAGCGGGGGTTGGGGGGAGAACTGTCCGGCCCCCGATGCATTGGTCGAGGTATCGTCACCAGTTGATCCCAGACAGCACGCCTTGTGCTCAGGTCTTTATGGATCTTGACTCTGACGACAAAGATCGACGTCGTGGGCCCCGCGTTTCGACCCAGAAGCTGGATGGGGTGCAGCATGCATGCCGTGGTGGATATCAAAGGAGAGACAGAACTCGGCAACCGATCTCCGAGTTGGACCCTTGATAATGGAGCCAGTTGTCAATCCTACTAGTATCTCAGGATCCCAAGGGCATTGTCAGCGAGGAACCGTTCGTTGCACAGCAGGAGTCTGTCGCCAGCCGTTTCTCCCGCGTCCCCCGCGATCCGGTCGCTGGGACCCACAGGGCGGACGGTTGGTCGGTTGGTCCAACGGTTGCAATTCTCCTGAACGGCTCCCCGGAGAACTCCGAGTCAACCCGCCATTTCCGCCCGGTCGCGGTAGCAAAGACAAAGACTCCGTCTACACCATGTCTCATCCGGTTAGCTGCCGGTGACCGAGGGTATGCGGTTCCGGTGATAAGGACGGATCAATTCGATTGCTGGGCGGCCTTTCGACGGAATACTCCGCCACCGAGAGAGTTGGGCCCGTTGCAACCCGCTCGCTAGCGAATCAGGCCTTGTCTGCTCATCTCACTGGGAAGTCGGTTTGAGAGAGATTTGGGATGGAGAAAGTGGCCTGGTCCCCCCCCCCCGCGTCCCCACCTCCGAACTAGGGCCCGGCCGATCGTCAACATCCCATCACAATCTGGAAATTGCCTTCACGCTGGGTCTGCTTCCTATTCGCTGCCCCTTCTCTATCACGGAGGCACCCCCCCCAAAGTGACTAGTGTGCTTTTGCTTTCGCCAGGGACTTCAATTTTTGGACCGGCCATTTCATCGGGAAGAATTCCATCTGGTCGGTGCTGCCTCCGGCTGCCTGCAGGCGATACCACTTCCCGTCTACGCCCGTCTGTGATTCCGCGATGTGATGGGTCCTGGAAGAAGAGAATTGGACATGGAGCTGGAGGGGATCGCGCCAGCTGTGACCCCGAGTTCATTGTATGAAAGCCGGGATTTTCCATCAAGCAGCGAGTGTTTTCGGAGTTGCAACCGGACGCTTTGCTGGCACGGGTCGTTCTCTGCCTTCCATTCTCGAAGCTCGACGCGCTAATAGAAGGCCTGACTTTGCGGAAGGCGCCTCTGAGTTTGCTGGGGTTTCTCGGCTTGGCTCTTGCCCGCGGAAGACCCGGGGCGCTGGGCCTGAGGGGTTGTCATTTGCTGGAAAGGCTCACACGGCGTTGTCCCAGGAATGTGTTGTGCAAAAACATGAAACAAATCGTGACCGTCCCACACGTGTAGACATGCACAACTTGTGCAGCCAATCTGGAGCCGCGCTGCGCTCCTCGGATGGCAGGTGGAGATGCGGGAGCCTGTCCCTCGTGCTCCCCGATTCGCGGCTCCACTCTTAAGGGGACGGGGACTGACAACTGCAGGCCCGGCCGCTGCTCGCCTGCCGAAGAGTGCCAATCTGCGAAGCTTCGAATGGTTCGTGTCGAGGAGTGGAGCTCTCATACATAACCCTGGTCGCCCAGGACCTTCTCGCGACGGGCATCGTACAATACAATCAATCCTCTCGCTTGCCTGGGAGGCATTGTTCCTTTCCCTTCTGGATCTCGAGTCTCGGGCCCTTTGGTTCTGCGCATTCTCCGCCCTCTGGCCCCGCGACGCTTCTTCTCGAATGTCCTTCCTTCTCTCACTTGACTCTCGAGGAGTGTCTTAGAGCGTCAGAACTGCGTTCGCCCGTTGTTCTCCCACCTCTTCTCCCGTCGACTTGCGATACGGTACCATACCCGATACTTTCCCTTGCACCGACTGTTTCTCTATCGTCTCTTCACTTCAAGTATTATTTTTGGTTTTTTTTTGTACTTTCCACCACCGAGCACGACATCCGAATCGCGACACTTCGTTTTCAAGCGCTGCCGGGTCTAGGTATGTATCTGTGACCAGAGCTTCACCAGCGACGGCACGGCTCCCCGCGCGCAAGCTTAGCAGGCCATGCACAAGCAAGTGGACTGACCAAAGCAATTGTCATTTGGCAGTTTTGACGTGCTCTCTCCTTTTGATCTCGACATCACTTCTGCCACGATCACGGACCGCCTGTTCATCTCATCTTTCGTTTCGAAGCTCCACTACTCGCGTGGCAGACCAGGAACTGGAATCTTCAATTCAAGCATTCGACTGCCCCATCATCGAGCAGCCGGGCCGCCCACCCACCTTCGTTTTGGCCGTCGCTGAACGATCAACCCATCGGTTCTTTGCGAACCAGCTCTTCACCGGACCCGGTTTCCGCCTACCCTGGGATCCTCGTACGATATTGGACTCCAATGCCCCGGGCTTGGCTTAGGGGTCGCTGTTTCTCAACTCGCATCCTATAGCAACCATCGCTTTGACAGACAATTTGAGGCGCAAGCCGTGCCAATTTACCAATTGCCGCCCAGGGATTCTTACGCAGACCGGTGGATGCAGTCCACGACACTACGGCTGACGACGACAAATACTCGAGTTAAAGGAAGTGCATCCCGGCTCGGTGCTACCGGATCTCCCAGGGAACCCTCGACCTCACGCGCGTCTGATTGGAGGGGGATTTATTTCAAGCCGTGGCGCTCCGCTGAAGCTGAGGCCTTCAGTCGCTTCACTTTGAAACTGCGTTTCAACAAGCTTGATCCAGGCAGACAGGGATAATCGCCGTTCGATTCGACACCTACACATAGGCACCATTCCACACAGAACCGTTGCCGATTTCGAACTTTGGAAGGGCTGAAATGACCTGACTGCTTGTCAAGACCAAAAGTGACGGTCTGTATTGTTAGCCCCAGTGAGGACAAGAGATTCGCCATGGCCGTGTGGGAGACGGACGACGAATCGACGGTACCAATGGCGCTCCCAACACCCGCCGACACGCCATTACGGCCTCTCTCCCGCACCGTCTCGCGCGGCTCTCGCAAGTCACGAAGGTCTATCACCCCGCCCGGAAAGGATGGGAAAAGCCGGTCCCCGCCGCCCCTTCCTGGGACCGAGAGGGCCTCCAAGAGGGCCTCCAGAGACATCAGCAATGATGACACCATTAGTATCTTGGACCCGCGTCGTTTTACCCCGACACTTCATGCCAACTTGGTGGCCGAGATTCTGTCGCTGAAGCGCGACCAAGATGATAAGTTCAAGTTGATCGAGAGTCTCGAGTCGTCGCTGAAGCGCGAACAAGAGGAGCGGCTCAAGCTCAAGCGTGACGACGATGATAAGCTGAAAATGATTGAGGGCCTCGAGTCATCGCTACACACTGCGCGGAAAGAGACCGAGTCTTTGCAGGCCACGTTATTGTCGACAGGGAAGGAAAGCCGGTCCCTGAAACGGCAGATGGCCTTGCTGGAGGGGGGCACTTCTTCTGCGTTTGCCGAGCTGGCGCGGGAACGCGACGAGGCCGCCGAGTTGGCCGCCGAGACCAAGAGACGGCTCGAGGCGGCGCAAAAGAAGTCGCGGGGCCAGGAGGAGGATTCCGATCGCGTGCACCGACAATGGGCAAAGGAAAGGGACGGGTGGGAGGAGGAGAAGCGGAAGTTGGAGCGGCGGGTCCATGTCACGGAAACCCGGTTGAAGACGGTCCTGGACGAATTCGCCACATACCAGGCTGCGCAGGCCAACGGGGTCGAGAGCGAGGGGGAAGGAAGCATCAAAGACGACGACGCGACCAGTGTCAGGACGATGAGCATCACCAACAGCATCCGGTACTCGGTCGCCAATAGCATCCTCAAAGCCAACGGGAACTCCCTGGCCGAAGAGCTGGGGTCCGATGGCTATGACGACGAGAGCGACTGGGGTGGCCGGGAGAGCGTGCTCTCGAATGGCCACAGGCGGAACTACAGCCGAGACAGCTTTGCGTTGCGGACACATCAGCGGCACCAGAGCAGCGAGAGCTTCGTCCGATCTGGCAGCGTGGCTCGCGGCAGGCTGACATTCAATGCCGCTGCGCTGGAAAGGCTCGAGGACGGGACCATCAAGGAGGACGACGAGTCACAGCTGCCCGCGCCCAAAGTCCGCTATGTCGACTCTGGGATACAATACTCGCCGCCGCCATCGCCCAAGATGGCTCCCCCACAACCGTCGACTCCCGACCCGTCCCCCATCCGACAGCGATTCGAGAGACTCTACGATCTTGACAGTCCTCCCCGCGCCGACTTCGAGGTCGAGGCGAACCAGCGTCGGAAGCGGGTGCATCACGCCTCACTGCCGCTCGTCATTAGAACCCCCGGTATTCACAACCTGATGGTCAACGGTTCGTCTCAAACTACCGAGGAGCCGCTGAGCCCACCCAAGACCCCTAAAACGCCATTCCAAGAAACACCCCCGACCCCGACACCGAACACGGCTGTCATGGTCTGCGCGTCGACGCAGACGAACGACCTCCCGCCCCCTCTCCAACCCTCATTCCTTGCCCTTCCGCCAATGCCCATCCCGAGCATCAGCATCATCCCCCCGACAAGCCGTCCAAGCACCCCCCGCGAGCCACGTCTCCCGCAGCTGTGCAAGGACTTTGGGTGTCAGGTGTCTCTGCCGAGCATCATACCCACAACATCGTCGTCGATGCAGACGGAAGAGATTCGCGTTGATAAGCGACTAGATAGGTTACCGCCACACTTGCATCCATCCACAATCAGGTCCAGACCATCTTCGCCTGCTGTCGGTGTTGCCGATATCGGCACCGAGGATACCCGCCAGTTTACCCCTATTCCCGGAAACCTGCCGCCGCGCAATCCGCGACGACTAGCCAGCAAGCGAAGCTTTACAGACATGCCTTCGTCGCCCCCGGGAGTCTCGTCTTCTATTCTGGAGGAAGACACCCACGATGCCTATCCAGGGAACAATGACGATGGGCCACTGTCGTATCAAAGGGCTCCCATGCGGCGACCGCCGCGGATCAGTAGCCTATTTGCAGGCTTCAGCTCCGATGAGGCGGATGAGTTTTTCGATGCTGATCTGAGCGACTCGGAATACCGCACTGCCCTTTCGGCGCCGAAGCCCAGGGGTGGAGTTGGCCGTGGAGGGAAGCGCAACTCTGTCGGAACCGTGGCTTCGTCAGAGAACGCCTTTTCGCCTCCGCGGGTGACCAGCCGCTTTTTCTCTCGAGGGATCGAGGATTACGATGGCTTTGACCAGACTGCCGAGATGCGGGATTCTGGCTTGGGCAGAAGAGTGTCGAGGCGCGGCGTGCGGCCCTCGATTTTTGGCGCAAAGTCGAGTATCTTGCGCCGGGCCGCCGTGATCCAGAGTGGCATCACTTCGCACCAGAGGGCGAGAAGCCCAAGCTTAACCGACCCCAAAGAGCCTCCGTTCCCGATCCCTACACGCGCCAGCTCAAGAAAGCCACCTGTCAGCACCAGTGTTCCGAGCGAACAGCATACGAGCCCGGGGAGAGGCTCGGATGGCTGGTCTAGACGGGGTTCAGGCCGGAGTCACTACCGCGCAAACAGCATTCGTAAAACGCGCTCGGCAGCAGCTCTGCCTCGGAACCAACGATCTCGACGGCGTGGTAGCCGCTCGCCGCCGCCGCTCACGCCATCTGGCCAGGGCCCCGAGAGCCCCGGGCTTCCACCCATGCCCAACAACGATATCACGACGCCACGCGCCAGAGATGGATTTGTGCAGCCGAGATACAAGACGCATCGATCACAGCCGTCCACGACAACGGCGGCCACGGGGGACACGGGTGCCTCATCGCAGGCTGGCTCAAACCAGCCAGCCACTGTGGTGGACGCCATTGCGCAGACCATGGTCGGTGAATGGATGTTCAAATATGTGCGAAGACGGAAGTCGTTTGGCGTTTCGGATGCGAAGGGTGGCGATGACAGCAGCAACGACCGGCATAAACGATGGGTCTGGCTCGCGCCGTATGAGCGGGCAATCTTGTGGAGCAGCAAGCAGCCCGCCTCGGGAAGCGCGTTGATGGGCAAGTCCGGGCGCAAGCGTAAGTGACTACTTTTCTTTTTTTTTTTTTTTTTTTTTTTTGGTTTTCCGAAACTGTCAGGGCCTAGATGGCAACTGACCCCCCGTACAGTGACGATCCAGTCGGTTCTTGATGTCAAGGACGACAATCCGCCGCCGAAAGGAGCCGGCGCGCTGTTCAACAGGTCGATCCTGATCCTAACACCGCAGCGCGCGCTCAAGTTCACGGCGACAAACCCGGAGCGGCATTATACCTGGCTGACAGCGCTGTCGTTCCTGGCTCACTCGAACCAGGCCATGCCCGAAACGCTGGTCGTTCCGCAGCCAATGCCGAAGCTGCCGCAACAGTCGCAGCTGGATCAGTATGAACTACCGAAACCCAAGCGGCGACCAATCCGTGACTCGATCCGGCTCACCAAGGCCAGGACGGCGGTGATCCGATCGGATCCTGTGACGGCGGCAGAATCGCAGATGGACAGTGCGCCGCCGAGCATCCCGACATACAGGCCCCCGATGCCCGAGGCCTACGGGCTCCCGCTCCCCACGCACGCGCGGGATCTGTCGAGGGACGCGGCCGAGCCCCCCGCCATCCCTCGTTTCGCCGAGCGGGCGAACCACTATACAGCGGCCCACGGGCGGAAGCGCAGCAACACGGGCGGCCACGTGCCGCCACCCATTTCATTCCGCGGCTTCTCGGGCCCGGCTGGTAGCAGCGGATACCATGCGTCAACGAACAGCACAGCCGGCAACAGTACTGGGACTGCCGGGTCGTCGGACATCTACAGCAACGGCGGGACCAGCGGCATTACAGGACTGAGCGCCATTACGTGGCCGACGGGGGGTTCGGTGCGGACGTCGGAAGCATCGAGCGGGCCGAGCGCACCGGTCATGAACAATTTCTTCGACGCCATCGGGACGGTGCGCATGGAGGCGTTCATCAGCCCGCTGTCGTTCAGCCAGCTTGGCGAGACGCCGTACGAGCACGACGATATCCGGCGCGTGACGCACCGACGCAGCAAGGAGTTCCGGCGCCGGGCCAGCCGGCACCGGCGGCGCGACAGCCATCTGAGCAAAAGCACGCGGGCCACGGACGAGCTGGACGAGTGGTATCTGAAGGATGACCCGTTCCGGGGATTCTAGGAGTATTTTTTTATTTTTTTTATCCCGCCCTCTCTTCTCCATGATTCGCGGCACACGCCGCTACCAAGTCATGACTGACGCTTCTTACTCTCCTTAATGTCGAACCGTTTCCCGAGGGCCCGTTTGTTTTTCTCGGCCAGCGCCCTGCCCCGGCCCGCCCGCTGATGGGGCTGGGGCTGGGGCTGGGGCTGGTTTTTTCTAGATAGCGTTTCGTTTCTTTATTCGTCTTGGTTGACAAGGACATGGCCCATGGCCTGGGGGACATATTCCACGGCGTACGTGATGCGGTCCGTTGGGCGATACCACTGTTGTTGGGGTCGTTGGGCCTCGTTGCTGCATATCGTAGCGCGTTCTTCTGTTTGATTTGGGGCCGTCATGGCGTCGCCGTGTGCCGTGTCTCCGTTGGAGCGGCCAGCAAAGGGCTTGTGCCATGGGAGATTGGGTGGCGTGGGCTGGTGGTAGAGAGAGCAACCTGAATATAGACGGCCGTTCTCTCGGACTCTTTTGCGCCAGGTGAAGCCCCTGACCCACCCTAACCCTCTTACTGTCCATCCTACATAGACCCGCTTTCGCGACCCCGCCATAACCCCACCACTTTGTCGAGGGCTTGTGCTGGGCTGGGAAACACTCGGGAGCCCTCCAAATCTTCAACAAGACAACAAAAGCCAACATGCCGTCGCCCGAACCAGCCGCCATGGCGGAAACCGTCGAGCAGACGCAGGCGCGGCACAGAAAGGAGCAGCGCGACCTCGTCTCGCGCATCACCAGCAAAAAAAAGAACGCGACCAAGAAGACGCGCAAATTCGTCAACGACGAATGCGCCGAGCTCGCGCGCCAGCTCCAGGAGCGCCACGCGGCCGAACTGCACGCGCACGCAGGCGGCGACGACGAAACCCCCGACCAACAACAACAAGAGCCCGACTCCCGCCAACCAGAACCCACCCTCTCCGCACCCGCACCGCTCCCATCCCCGTCCCGACAACAACAACAACAACAACAACAACACGAACCCCCCCCCTCGCCGCCGCAGCAGCGACCGAAACGCAACCGCCAGAAAGAACGCCTCGCCCGCCGCGCGGCCGAGCTCGAGGCCGCTGCTGCCGCGGCCGAGGCCGAGGCCGGCGCCATGACCGACCACCGCGGCGACGAGCGCGCCGCCATGCACAAGGCCTTTGCAGCGCTCCAGCTGCGCGAGCACGAGATCGCGCCCGACGGGCACTGCCTGTTCAGCGCGGTGGCGGATCAGCTGGCGCGGTGTGGGATGCCGGTTGCAGGGACTGCAGGGGAGGGAGATGGGACGAAGGCGTACCGGGTGGTGCGGCGGGCGGCGGCCGAGTGGATTGCCGACCACGCGGACGAGTATGCCGGGTTTCTGGAGGAGGCGGTCGCGGGCTATGTGGCGCGGATTCGCGACACGGCGGAGTGGGGCGGGCAGCTGGAGCTGAGCGCGCTGGCGAACGCGTACGGGGTCGAGATCCGCGTCGTGCAGGGCGAGGGCCGGGTCGAGGTCGTGAGTCCGGGGCCGGGGAGGGTGGGCGGGGATGGGGATGAGGTCGGGACGCTGTGGTTGGCGTACTATCGGCATGGGTTTGGGCTGGGGGAGCATTATAATTCGTTGCGGAAGGCGGTTTGATGCGCGGCGGCGAGATCGCTGCGGCGGGCTGAGTTTCCCGTCAGGCAAGCCAGGGGGGGGGGTATACTGGTGGTGGGCCATCTAACCCTCTCGTCCGATCACTCGTCAGATAGCCGTACGGAGGAAGATCCGATCTGAGGATGGCGAGCCTTGGGCTGGCCCCACAGCCAACTACGCACTCGGTATTTTTCAGCCAATCACGATGCGTTTCCCCGGCATTCGAGATGCCTCGGCTCGGCCCCGGAGACCTCAGGGGCCTGGGCCGGCCTTGCTCTGCCGCCGGAAGCAACGGCCGTCGATAATCTAATAAACTGCGACACCCAACTCACCTCGTCCATCCCACATCCCGCATATCACTCACCATGGACGTTCAATCTCTCTTCGGCGTCAGGGTAATCCCCCCCCCCCCCCCACGTCACCGCACGCCACGTCACCCGTTCACTAATAACAGGCGCAGGGCAAAGTGGTGCTCATCACCGGCGGCGCCAAGGGCGTGGGCCGCATGATCTCGGAGGCCTTTGTGCGCAACGGCGCCAAGGTGTACATCGCGTCGCGCGACGCGGCCGCGTGCTCGGCCGCGTGCGCCGAGCTCAACGCGCTGGCCGACCCCGCGCGCGGCAGCGCCATCCCGCTGCCCGCCGACCTCTCGCAGCTCGCCGAGTGCCAGCGCCTCGCGGCGGCCGTCGCGGCGCGCGAGCCGGCGCTGCACGTGCTCATCAACAACTCGGGCGCGACGTGGGGCGAGCCCTACGACACGTACCCGGACGCGGCGTGGACCAAGCTGCTGACGCTCAACCTGCAGCGCGTCTTCTCGCTGACGCAGGCGCTGACGCCGCTGCTCGAGGCCGCCGGCGCGGCGTCCCGGTCGGCTGCCGGCGGCGACGTGGTGCGCGACCCGGGCCGCGTCATCCACATCGGCAGCATCGACGCGCTGCGCACCCCGCTGCTGCCGACCTTTGCCTACAGCGCCAGCAAGGCCGGCCTGCACCACCTGTCGCGCCACCTGGCCATCGAGCTGGGGCCCCGCGGCGTGACGAGCAACGTGCTCGCGTGCGGGCCGTTCCCGAGCAAGATGATGGCCGCGACGCTGAAGGAGTTTGGCGACGAGATCAAGGGCGCCAACCCGCTGGGCCGGATCGGCCTGCCCAGCGACGTCGGGGGCGCGTGCATCTTCCTGGCCAGCAGCGCGGGCGCGTTTGTGAACGGGGCGACGCTGGCGCTGGACGGCGGCGTGCGGCTGATGAGCAAGATCTGAGTCCGTGAAGGAGGAGGGCGCTGTATTATCATGTTTCGTTTTACAAGGTGTTTCGGGCGGCGCCCACCGCCCGTCCTAATCTATGGTGTTGCCATGTCCTGGATCGGTGGAACGATCAACGGGGAAAGCAGTCCTCCATGCCCAAGCACCCCAACGCCGTCATGCCGCGGGAACCCCCGTATTGTCCCTGCCCATATGCATGCATGCCCGTGGGATATTAAGAATCTCGCCCACAACCCGCAAACCGTAACCAAAAAAAAAAAACAAAAACCAAAAGACTACCCGCTGCATCCCAGAAACCCGACTGTCCCGTATCACCGCCTCCCCCCTTCCCATTCCAACAAGCTACGACAGCCCGACGCTCTCAAAGTCGCGCATCAGCACCGCCATCTGCGCCCGTTTCGCCGCCTCGGCCACCAGCGTAAAGTCCTTGAGGAAGACGTCTGTCGAGGCCGACCTGCGCGGCGGCGGCGGCGGCGGGCGAGGCGGGGCCGCGATCCGGCCGCTCCCCACGGGCGACTGCTGCTGCGTCGAGGGCATGGCCGAGGTCTGGGTGCGCGGGTCCATTTTGTTGTGTTGGTTTGGTTTGGTTTGGTTGGCTGGGGGGTGGGTGGGTGGGTGGGTGGGTGAGCGAGTGAGTGAGTGAGTGAGTGAGTGGGCGCGGGGAGAAATTAGATTATCGGGCGGTTGAGGGAACGGCGGAGAATATGTGGACGGTGGACCGAGCGAGGGGGGGGGGGTATGACGAAAGACGCCGCAGGACGAGGGCAGAGACGCAGATTCGGCCCGGATCCGGGGCTGGCAATCTCTGAGTCTGGACAGACAGGCCGGCTGCTGTCTTGCTGTGCTGCTGTACCACGGCCGGCGACGGACGGGATGGGCGGGCCTTCGAGTCCGAGGCTGGGTGCAGTGCCCGATGGCGATGGTGGGCGGCCGTTGAGGTACGCACCCAGATCGGCCCGATCGGGATTTTGCTGCGCCCTTGATTAATCTGCTGCAATGTGGTCCGAGGGCGGGACAGTGCAGACGCGAGGCGCGAGGCGCGAGACGCAAAATATCGTGCTTGTTATGTATACGAAATCACAGTCTGTGGTCCTGCAAAAGGCCAAGAGAGGAAGCCGTTGAAGTGGTGACGGTGACGGTGACGGTGACGGTGACGGTGACGGTGATGGGCAGCGCGCGATACACGACGGCCAGGCCAGAACACGGCAGCGGCGCAGAATGGTATGGGTCGGCGTATATACTGCTATCTCCTTTGTTCTGGTCTCGGGTCCTTGTGTAATGGCGGGGCACAGGTTGGAAGCGGCCGTTGGGTTGGCTACGGCTGGGGGGGGGAAATCACAAGCACAGGCGGGATCGGAGGGATCATATAACAAAGAAATAACAACCGGCGGCGTTTTTCATGACCCGTTCTTTGATGGACTTTTTTCGGCACTGGCCTTTCTCGCGACATTGGAAGGGCTGGAAACGGGCATCATCGGGTGTCCAGCATGGGACCGCCCGTGACAAGGAGATACCTCGGCCGAGCAGGAGGGATAAGGACCGAATAGCCGTTTTGCCCTGGATTTGGCCCGCTGCGGAGTCGCTCTCCTTGCCTGTCAAGTACCGCCAGGTCACTCAGGGCGCGGCGCCAGCGTCCGGGACACCTGCAATGGTGGCCCCCCTTGGACCCCCACACCGTCGAGTTCCGAAGCTCCATTCCCATCTGTGAAACCCAGAGCAGGCCATTCTCGACAAAAAGGCAGCCATACTCGGCAGATGTCGAAAGCAACAGACCAATGGGACATTGCTATGTATCTCGTCGTCCCCACGTGCTCCTGCCTTCCGTACCGCCGCCATTCAGCTCGCGCCTTATCGCGGCGTTGCCAAATCTGGGGATCGAGAGGCTGCCTCGGACCTGATGCCGAGGCAATCCTCAATCTGGCCCCGGGTTTCGTTGGCAAGCGCGTCTGCTTCACGTGTGAATGCCGGCAGCGCTAGCTCGACTCCTGCGCCCTCAGATGTGTCCGATCACCAGGAGAGACAGTATCCTGCGGGATTCCTCGGAGCGTGGGTAGCCACGGTTGCACCAGCCCGTGTTGATACGCCACTCGACGCCGAAATTTGGGATCACTCACCTTGATTTGGAAAAATCCCACTTCGCCCTTTCGCCCTTCCCGCGATCGTCGAGATCGGCCCTTCCCTTTTCAGATCTTTAAGCCGGGGTCACGTGGCGGCACCTGCCGAAGCCCCCCCAGCGAGTCTTATGCAACGGCGGGATCTAGGCCCCGCTCTGCTCATCATGCACGGTTGGGATAAATCGACGGTGTGAAAGATATTTCGACGGTGTCTAACCGTTTCCGGAAGCCGGCCCCACATATGTTAGCCACACCAAAACTTTGCAGTGCGCAGCACCGTATATACCGGCTTGTATAAACTCTGGCCACAACTACAGAAAATAGTTTAACATGGTTCAATCCGTCGAAATTGTAGTATTGACTTAGATATTTGATCAATCTTAACAAAATGTACAATACTTCTCGCTAAATCTAGGCATACTGCCTATTTACACCGCCCGCATCCCCTACCCTGACTATACTAATAGGCATCGTGCTAATTTCTATGTGCTGGCGCTATAGAAAATCGTATGGGCAGAGCATGCGATGGCCCGGGTATGACCTCGGCGTATTGCGCGGCAAGCGGTTGAGAGGGTATTGTACGGATAGATTGTAAGGCTATCGCGAACTCCGATGGCGGTGGTTGTGACTGTATGTGGCTGATATGTGGGACAGGCTTCCGGAAACAGTTAGACACCGTCGAAATATCTCGCACACCGTCGATTTATCCAAACCGATCATGCAGCGCACTTCTCGGCGCGCCAAGCGCAAAGCGGAACCATTGCGTAGCGCGTTTCGCCAAGAACCGTTTGGTGGTTTAAACTTTTTGGTGTCGCAGAACCACAGCAAGTGGCCGCACCAGTCGCGCACTACCTCCCCAACATGTCTTCGATACCAGCCCCCGCGCCGACGTGGCGGAAGATCAAGATCCCCCGCCCGCTGCAGCTGCTATTCGATCGCTTCCCGCTGCTCACCTACGAAGCCAACAAACTGCCCGAGCGGTCGCAACACCTCACCGCGAGCGACCTCCCAACACTCTATGTATTCTGCACCGACGACGATGCCCGGCTAGGCCTGCCGAGCTTCAACCCGGGCTGTCTCAAGTGGCAGGTACGCACCAATCCTCCCTCTCCCCCCCCCCCTTTCCCGGCTCTCCCTCCCCAGTCCTAACCTCCCCTTGTTTCACAGACCCTCCTCCGCCTCGCCAAACTCCAATTCCGCATCCTCCCCTCAACAAACCACGCCTCCCCGACCGGCGCCCTCCCGTTCCTCCTCCCGCCGCGCACCTCGCCCACAACCTCCCCGGCCCCCATCCCCGCCGACAAACTCACCGCATAC
>MU853427.1:42414-95385 GCA_033297235.1 Trichocladium antarcticum
TGGAGGGGGTGTAGAATGCTGGCTATGGAGTACGGAGATGCCCTGGAGAACTGCAAGCGCGGCTCATCCAATCTCGCATCAATCCTGGACATGTGTGAAGGCACCGATGAGACGCAACCGCTGGGGTCTTGTATCGGCTTGGCGACGAGGGCTAGGTATACGACGAAACGAACAGTCGACGTCAAGCCAGACTCGAAACAGGAATCACCTGGGACCTACCGAGTCACCAACTCCACAGACCCCCGGCAGAAACGAGCACGATGCAAAACATTAATAAAACTGCCTTGTCTGTCTGACTGACTGCGCTGGATGAGAAGAGTATAAATATGAACAAAAGCCGAGAACGGCAGGCCAGTCCCTCCCCCACAAACGCACCGCAAACTTCACAACCGATTACCCCCCCCAATCTCAAGCATGACTTCCGCCAACCCAGCCCGCAGCCACACCACTTGGCAACCTAGAGAACCAAGCCAGACCAACCCAACCCAGCCCAAGCCGCCCAACCCGAGTCGAATCAACCACCCCCCGTCCCCCGTCCTCAAAAACGCCCCACCGTGTAATGTGTAAGGAAGTAATGCGTGCACCGCCGCGGCATAGCGAGTTCAACTGCTGCCAACCCTCTCCCACCATGCGCTAGCGTAGCCTCGACGGCGGAATGTCATCAATGACGCTCTTGACCGCGACAAACGCACCGTCGCCGCCGCCCGCCCGCAAGTCGTCCAGCAGCACGCACGTCTGAGCATAGACGTTCTCCAACGCCGCGCGCGACGATTTGCCAAGGGATGCTACACCAGCACAAGTCAGCCCACCCACTCCGAAACCGCACAAGGACAAGGGGGGGGGGGTTGCATACTCAAGATAGCACTATTCAGCTCCTCCGCCACGGCCACCCGTCCCGACCCGTCCAACAGATGTGCCACCTCCTTGACCCTCAACGGATTCGGATACGCAATCAGCGAGAAAATCTCATCCAGTCGTTTCGACGTCTCTCTCCGCGAATCCGCCTTGAACTCGGCACGCAGCTCCATGCCATACGCCAGCGCCTCCTGGGACAGCTTGCTCAGGCCCGCGGCATCCACGCCGCCGCCGCCGGGGGCATCGTCCGCCACCATGTCCTGATCGTCGTCGTCGTCGTCGTCGTCGAGCATCACCTCGTCGTCGTATCCGTCTCCCTGCTGCCTCGGTCTCCTGACTCTCCTCTCCTCAAGCAGCATGGTGAGCTCGGCCTCGCGGCGGATCATCTCGATGAACTTGCGGCAGCGCAGGCGGAAGTAGACTTGCTCGTGTTCGCGGAGCACCGTGGGGTAGTAGGCGTCCGTGTACTTCATGGCGCGGTCGATGTCGCCCTCCAGGATCGCGCGCCGGATGCGCTGGCGGTTGTTGGCGTCCTCGTCATCTCGTATGTTGATTCCCTTGACGGGCTCCTGCGAGTTTAACCGAAGGGCCGACTTTTCGCCGTCTAGTTCCTCGGCAAACGCCCGCGCTGTCTCGACATACCCGTCGTGTTGTAGGAACTGGAGTACCTGGTCCTGTTGTTAATACCGAAACGGCGACCTGCTTATGGGCGGACAACACTAACCAGTTGCTGAATGAGGTCCGTCTCCGACAGCCCAGGCGCAAGCCCCGATGTATCGGTAATGCGGATATTCTCCGAAATTACTTCCTGTTGTCTCTGTAGTAGTTCGTGGTAAATTAGCTCCAACTCCCGACGAGAACGCGGCCGAGTTCCGGGTGACGGTGGTTGGTATGACATAATGGCACGGGTGATGGGGCTTGGGGGGGGTATGCCGTGTAACGACGTGCTGGAGATGTAGATGGGATATGTGATGGGGTAGTGATGCTGAAGATGCGGTACGGCGGGCACTGGGTGTGGTGAAGAGCATGTTGCGTGCAGGCCACTGCTCCGGCACTTGCAGGCTTCACTTGAACTCGACCGAATACAGCAGCCACGGCCGCACAAAAGCCGCTTCCCCCGTAGAAGCGACCAGAAGAGAGAAGTGGGCACCCAGCTGCCGGGACGGGCCAAAGCGAAGCTGGGACGTACCTTCATATAGCCGTCAATATCAAATTGGAACGGCATCTGGCCAAAGTTGGCCAGGATGTGGTCATCCTTCCTCTTCAGGCCGATGATCGGATATAGCTTCCCCTTCCCATCCTTCCCATCCTTGAAGTGGATGTCTCGAAACGCGATTGCTGGGACAACCAGTTAGCGACGTGTCTGCGTCTGTGTCCCAACACACCAAAGGAGGGAGGGGGGGGTGGGTCTTCTGGGGCTCGACATACGCAGCTCCTGGCCGTTTCGCGTGAAAAGCGCGTGGCCCAGGCGGAAATTGACCAAGCAGCCAACGACATCGCCAGCTCCAAACTGCCTCTCATAGGGCTTCCCCACGGTATGCGCTGCGAAGCAGTGGCCGTCGTCGCCATGGTAGCCCCACGATTCGGGCTCCCAGCCGGGAGGTCGGCTTAGAGAAGCACCTTTGCTCGCGAAGCCGATGACGATGGGTGACCTATGTTGGACAGGCCAGTCAGCAAAATAACGGCCACCAGACCCCAATCCCCACCGTAGATAAACCTACTTGTCCTTCTTCTTGTTCAGCACCGTAATCTCAAAGTAGTACACGCCGCAGGACGGGGACATGTAATGGTCGGCGCGTATCGCACTCGCTTCGTGGGAGTCCAGCGACCTCCCGGTGTGTCTGACTTCGTATCCGTCGCCCAGCACTTCCAGCGCGCCCTCCTTGTCCTCCTTGTTCCATCGCGACGGCAGCGAGTCGATGGCGTCGCTGGCCTCGGCAGACAGGGGCGTCTCGACGATATCGTAGGCCACGCCCCTGTGCGCCGAGCCAGAGACCTTATTGGCCGGGAGCGGCAGGCGCACGTTCCCGCTGATGCCCATCTGGGACAAAACGGACGACGAAGGCCCCGGCTGCCCATTCGAGGTGTGGCCCTCCCGCTCGGCGAGGATCTTGGCCCTGTGTTTTTCTTCCAGGGTCTGTAGGTATACGGTGCCTCGAAGGTACGAGGGCGATAGGAAGCCGGTGCTGCTGATGTTGGGCATCGGGTTGCCTGGGGCGAACCGTACGTCTTCCGGGCCGGCGGGATTGGGGGAGAACAGCGCATCCTTGTTCATGTAGAGATCGAAGGCGCGCGAGAAATGCGGAAGGCTGGATCCGAGCCGGGGGTGCCACATCGCGGCATTGTTGCCTTGATGTATTCCCCCTGGAACATCCTCGGCAGAAGCCCCGTTCCGTATGTGCGCCATGCCCGAGTCTGGTGATGTGGCGTACAGGTTTCCGGCGTGGGGTTGTTGTCGTTGTTGTTCGCTGTCGGGCGAGGGGTTCAAGAGGTGGGAGAAGCCGGAGCGCAACGGGCGACTCAGCACCGGGTTGTTGCCGGAAACGACGGATGCGTACGAGGGCCGGCGGGCAGTGGGCGGTGGTAGGCCGGCAGAGGCTGGGGAGTCAAAGTTCGACGAGCCATGCTGTTGCTGGTACGGATTCGTCATGGTGAGGGGCTGCGCACTGCCCAAAAGAGGGCCGCAATGGCGGGGACGGGAGGGGAGGGGAGGGGAGGGTCGTCACGTCACGGCCAGTCCAGGGCAGTCGTGAGGTTCTGCGGGAAGCCCCGGGGCGAACTATTGGTGCGGCCCAACACCTGCTGCAAGCTCGTGGGCGTGCGCTGGGGAATCGAGTTGCACGCTAGGTATCGGACTGGGTGTGGCCGGTATTGGGTTGGATAAGCGTCAAGTTCAAAGCCCGGAATCGGGGTGTGGCTTCCAGACGGCGTCACTATGTCATCGACTCGGCGAGCCGTTATCTGCTCCGCCAAAGTCGGCAACGAATTACCAGGCAAGAAAGAAAGCAAAAAGAATACTTTCAACACAAGGACGTGGCAAACAATGTCCTCGTGCCCAAGCGACTAGATGGCGTGGCTTTTGCGAAACGGTCGGACAGAGCTGGCCCTGCTTCTTTTTTCCCTTTTGTCTTCAATCATGAATGAGTCGGTCTGAGAGGTGCACCCAGGCCAAGTGGGGTCTTTGGAGGGGCCAGTGGATCATGGGGTCCCTACGGAATACCGCTAACCTTGAAGCTCGCTGTGGGCCCACAGGCGGCTGCGTGGAGCTGACTGACAGGCGAGGAAGCGCTGGAGACAGCGGTACATATCCGTAGAATAACACCTCCCGCCCTCCTGAAGGGGCTCCGCTCCCGCATTGGGAGAATTGGCACAGATCAGCCAATTGGAGTGCAAGGAAGTTGGCGGGTCTGCTCATCCTACCTGAGCTGGACACAATTCCTTCGTGCAATTGCAAACGCAGGGTCAACACACAAGAATCAAAACAATTTGCTCTTCCACTTGGCAAACACGCAGATGCCTTCACCAGTACTACGTAATGTGGGCGCGCGAGGAGCATTGCTGGCGGGAAATTCGCAAACAAAGAGGGACTTCCTTGTGAGTAATCAGTACCTGTTGTGTTGATTGTGGTGAGGGGGACTGAACATGCAAATGCTGTCGTCTATTGCTCTCGGTGCTGCCAAATCAACGCCTCGCATGCCGGATGCCTGTAAAAAGCCGGATTATGGTACCTAGTGTACAGCCGCGGCCCTGAATGCCAGCACGTCTCCCAGACTCCAAACTCCTTGCCTCCTCCGAGACGACAAGACCCCTGCCCTTGTACCGTGGCCATCATACAACGCCCAAACTCCTTTCATAATTCCAACAAAAAAAAAACCCATGAACCAGGGACGCAGCCCATGTATAGAAAAGCCAAACGGCGCGAGTCGACGTGGGACTTTGTTTGTGATGCTCCAGTCCAACGTTCAAGCAACGGAGATGGCAACAGGTGCCGGGGACTGGCCGGTAGCGACGCTCGGGGTGCTCTGCATCTCGATGTCTACCCCGTTGTTGCTGGTATCGCTCTTGACTTGGCTATTATCCTCCTTGTTTTCCTTGCTGCTGCTGTTGTCGACCGACGCGGAGGCGGAACCGTCGACCGATGCGTCGGGTCTAGGCTTCGGCGGGGCCGTCCAGCGTGGAATCTCCCATACGACTCCCGTGAAGGTCTTAAGTGTGAAGCCGCCCTTGGCCCACTTCCGGCAGGGCTTGCCAGACCGGTCCAGGGCGCGCAGGCCGGCGTTGATGGCACCCTGATTGGCTTTGGGCCCCAGCTTATGGACCGTGAGGCCAGTCCGCCCTCCCTCGATGGTTCCGTCTTCACTGTTGTAATGATTAGCATGCTGTTTGAAAAGATACCACTGCATAACAAGACTTGCTTGGGGAGAAAAGGGTCGAGGTTGGCGACAGAGCGTAGCGGCAATGCAGTAAGAAGGGGGGGGGCATGAGCACTTACAGCCTCTGCTTCTTCTTGGGCCCGGGCTTTCCTCGGACTTTGGGTTCGCCATTCCCGTTCGCAGCAGCACCTGCACTTCTCTTGACTCCCTTCTTCTTGGGTCCCTCAGTGGGCGGGCCCATGGTTGACTGGGCAGCAGGGGTGCCGATGGCGGGAGGCGAGTTGGAGTTCGAGTCGGATGCCATCTCCGTGTTGGAGTTGGGCGCTGCGATTAGCGTCGCCGAGGTGGTTGGCGATTGCTTAGCGGGCGTGTCTTCCTTGACAAAATCCGGGTCGACGATGGCTCGCAGCTTCTGGGCCGGCACCTTGAGGGTGACGAGACGGCTGGACTTGGGGGCGGCTGCACTGGTGATGGCGGCAGCCGTGTTGTTCGACTTCCGGCGGTCCTTGGCCGCAGCGGCGCTCTTGCTAGTAGGAGCCATTGCTGACAGAATGGCGTGGATGTGGTGGGCAATCAAAAGTGTTGGTGTGCTGGTGTGTTGGTGGTGGCTGGAATGGGGGACAGCAGGAACGGTGATGGATTTGGAAGAGGAGGAAATTTTGCTTTGTCAAGGCGATGATGATGCTTTGACAGATTGCCGTTGGTGCTTGGGTCTAGGCTGGATGGCTCGGGAGGCGGGCGATCCACTGGCTGGCGTGCAAGGGCCGCACACAATCAGCTTGGGGCGGGAATCTGGCGTCTGACTTTTGGCGTCGCACTTTTATTTCGCGTTGGCGGCGGCGGACACGGGCTGGTCCGGTGATGAAGGCGATGATGCGAGCGTGGTAGACGTGGAATTGGGTTGTGGGAGAATGAGAGGGAGGATCATGGGTCGGGTCTGGAAAAGTTTGGAGCCGTCGCAGCCATGGCGAGGCGGCGGGCGTCCACCTGTTTTGCCTTCATGCTGCCGAAGAATAAGGTCGGGCAGTTGACTTGTTCGCACGAACCGAGGGGGGGACACTGCGCGCGGAGTCTCCAGCAAGGGAGTCTCGTCTTTGGATTTCTGGGCACCCAGCTGTAACCCTAACCCGAAGTAGTCATGTACTCTCAGCCGAGCGTCTTGGCCAATGGCAATCCGTTCCGCCGAGGGGGCCCTGCAAGCTTGCCAAATTACGCTCACGAGTGGTTTTCAGGATGAGATGGGCCGGCCGCCCCTCGGGCTTTGCGCACGCCCGTCAAGAGCCCAAGTGGGCAGAGGGCCACTTTACGCTTGAGATTCACAACGTTATCTCCAGGGGATCCGGGTCTTTGAGGGATTGAAGCTGGGTGCTGGGCACTACCTAGGGGATGCGGGCGCCCCAACCTCGCACTTTCCGCACCTCACACCTCACCGACCCTGTCTCTCACTCAACCCCTATCTCAAGCATCATCACGAGTCGCAAGGTTGATGACGCAGAGAATATGACCACGGCGAACAGGCAGCAGTGGGATGCGAGGGAGAGGGCAGAGGGCGCCTGGCCCCTTCCACAGCCCGTATGCAGAGTGCATCCGTCATCCATTTGCGCCTTCCTGACTGCACCATCCAATTTTGGCATGTTGGCAAAAGGGAGAGGGAGAGGGAAAGGGCAAGGGCTGGGGGGATTCGGCTGGTTTCCACCTGCGACAGTCGCATCCACCTGAGAAGTCTCACGCCGTGCCGACACATCAGACTTGGAACGCTGACCAACCGGCTAACCGCAGTCCCAGCAATCCTCGATTCCTCATTTTTTCCTTCCCTGTCCAAGCCCAGACCAGCCGCGAGGTCGACGAGGTCTCGCGTTTCCACTCTTTTCCGATCGGAATGGGATCATTTCCGCTGCCACGACATATTGCGCCTCGCCAGTTGGCTGGCAATGCGACCCCACAAACAAGCTGGGACATCCATCAGAATGGAAGCACGACCACTTCGCACCCGCTTCCCCCCCAGAACTCTGCGAGACCAATCGTCTCCCAAGATGCTGCCGCCAGGCGCCAAATGCGCACAGGAGCAAAAAAAACCAATGTCTGGGCACACACCAGCATCGTAAGCCCGGCGGCATCCACCATGTGGGCGGATCAGCATCAGCGTTGCCGCCAACGTTGGCTGTTTCAGACAAACCCATGACTTGAAACCACCAACTGTACGGCGCCGCAATCGCACGTCATGAACACCGCGCAGTCCTCTAGTCTCGATCCCCAGCATGCATGCCTCGGTTCAATCAGGGCCAAATGTGCTTTCATTTCGTCGGGCGATTTAATTATCAAAAGCTCCAAGCCTGTCTCTGCGTCGGCAGAAGTGACGGACCATGCCCGGCTAGAAGTCTAGACCATGAGACCTGAGAAACTGTCTCGGCTCTGCTATTGTTTACCACAGGCGCCGGCTGCTAGCGCACCGTGATGCTCGAGTTATTTATTCATTCCGCGATTCCGCCTTGTTGAACAACAAACAAGGCTCCCCGCTGGCTCTTCCCTGCATTCCACCTGCTAGACATCCAGGTCTTGGTATAACGCTGAGCACACTCAGGCTGAGTTGCCCGTCAACCGAGATTCTCGCCAATCTGTTCCAAAAGCCACGATGGGGATCGGCCCAATGGCGGACATTGGACATTCCATCGCCTACATGTTATGGGTAGATTCAAGAGCACGCGTCCTGGCGTGCCGGGTCCAGACCGACGGCTCTAAATCGCCTCAAAGGTATATATCCGCGATGGTGACGGGCCCGAGGAGACACGCTTGGTCGATCAACGCGCCAGAGGGCCAGACAGAACCAACATGATGCGGCTAATTCGATGGGCACCCCTCGTTCTTTACGGAATCTCGGCTTCAACAGCTCTCGCCGAAGCCGACATCTCCACATCCCCCGCCCGGAGCGACGCTCCCCTTTTTGCCGCAAGTGTGCCCCTGGGTCCGGACTTGGACACCACAGCCACCTCATATGGACTCTATCGGCCGGAGAAACGACAAGCCAGCACCCCGGGTTCTCTTGAGCTAACCCCAGCCCACCTCGCCGAGTTGCTCAGTGAGCTGCGAGTTGTCTACGGCCAGCTCTCCATAGCTGCTGAAACTCGAGACACTGGGCTTCTCAACAATTTGTTGGGTGTGCTCTCTGGAGTTGTCCCTCCCCTATCCGATGTCATCGAGGGTGTCCGCTCGATCTTGATCGGCGACAGCGTGACAATCTTGCAACAGCTCGCCGCGGCCCAAGCACTTGGTACGAACCCCTGTATTCCTCGCTCTACTCGGTTCTTGCTAATGCGCATGCAGGTGTACGTGTTGTCACGACGACGCAAACCACGACTGTCACTGTCACTCAGCCGGGTGTGGCTGCTCAACTCTCGCAGTGCCTGCCGGGCTTAGCTTCAGGCTCTGCATCGCTGGGCGTCAGCGCATCCGCCCCTACCGACAGTTTGTCAGATGATCTGGGGCCGAGGGCCACGGCTACTTTACCTGTACAGTCGTGGTCAGTCCCAGTCGCGCCTCCCATCACAGGGCTTCCGCCACTCTCCCTTCCGGGTCTCTCCACCGGCCTTCCTACGCCTTCCGTCGGGGGTTCGGTGCCGTTGCCTGGGGACACCATCAGCAGCCTGCCGGACCCAAGTCTAGGATTGCCCTCACTCTCCCTACCATCGGTCTCACCGGCCTCGGTCACAGTCACCGGGGGATCATTTTCCACATTGTCCGTCTCTGCAGGTTCGCTACCTTCAGTACAATCGCCGACGCTGTCTGTGCCATCGCTATCATTACCGCCCGCACAACTGCCCTCTGTACCTAACCCTAGTCTTTCATTACCTTCGCTTTCGCTGTATCTGCCGTCTCTACCGTCGCTATCGGTCCCACCAGTCTCTGACTCGCAGGGTTCCTCACCATCTGCACTCCTGAATGTGCCGTCCTCGTGCTCGCGACCATCAGTGTCTTCTCCTGGGCCCGGCATCACACCCAGCAGCCTCGCGCCACCCAACCAGCTGCCCGGGATTTCCGTTTCCGGCGCAAGCTTGACTCTGTCAGCCGGGCCCTCGGCAACGCCGGGGGGGGCCAGCACAAATAATAACTCTGGTGTGCCACCCGGGATCCCTATTCCCCCCGGTACTGGATCCTTGGCCATTTCTACATGTACCACCCCAACTCTAGCAATCTCACTACCGCCTGCTAGTGTTCCAAGCAACTCTATTGCCGACCTTCTGAGTCGGCTCTCTGATGCCGTGGCTTCGCAAACGACACTCACCCCAAACCTCCTGAGCGAAATTTCCAACCTCCTCACCCCCCAGCCAAGCGTTCCGACTCCGGTAGTCCCGCTTACACCAGTTGTTTCCAATCCGCACGGCCCATTTTCAAACGGGGCTGGCTCCCAGTCCACGGGAATCCCGGACCTGTTGGCCCAGCTATCCAGCCTACTCGCACCTCCCAGGGGCGGCGGGGGCTCGGTATCAACTCCAAACCCTGGCGGAATAAGTCCTGCAGTTCCTAGCATTCCCGTCCAGGGGCTTCTTCCAACGCGGTCTGGCGGTGGCCTACCTGGTTTCCTGACGAGCATCATTCCTGCAGTCCCGCCATTGGCCTCGACAAACGGACAATTGGCTAACCTTGGGCCACTGCTGACCCAGAACCCTACCGCCGCCGCTGTGGAGGTCCCCAACCCCGTGCCGTCATCCCTGTTCAATCCAAGGTCACCAGACAATGTGGCAGTTTACTTTGGTCAGCCAGATGCTTCCAAGAGGGCAAACCTCTTGGAGACTTGCGCCGACAAGAATGTGGATATTGTGATTCTTGGATTCCTCACACACATCACATTCGGCGGGGGCACATATCCCCGGCTGCAACTGGTAAGTTTTCGACAGATACGCCAGGCAGATATCGTTTCTGACGGACATGAACAGAGCCCGGGAATACCAAGCGCCCAAACGCCAGCGATGCTACGCGTGGCGCCTGGCCTGTCATTCTACGGCACCCTCGAAGCCGACATCAAGCAGTGCCAAATCAAATATGGCAAGAAGATCCTCCTGAGCCTGGGCGGTGCCGGCAACAGTCTACCTCTCGGCTCAGACCAGGACGCCCTCTCCTTCGCCCACAACCTCTGGGAGCTCTTTGGCCCCATGGGGAAGATTGATCCCAGCCTGCGGCCTTTTGGCACGGCCGTTTTGGACGGCTTTGACCTGAGTACGCTTCCCTTTTTGAACCGTCACAGCCCATCACATTGACAGACACAATCTAGACAAGCAGGACGAGTGCGCCGCCCACTTCGACTCTCTCGCCGCCACCCTCCGCGGCCACTTCGCCGTCGACGCCAGCAAGGACTACTTCCTCTCGGCCGCACCCAGCTGCGCGTTCCCCGACGTGTCAATCCACCCGGGCTACCTCGCCCAGAGCAACTTTGTCTGGCCGCGCTTCTTCAACGACTCTCGCTGCGAGGTTGGGTCCGCCGGGTTCCCCGATTCCGTCCGCCAATGGTCAGCCCCCTCCCCCCTGTCCCCTGTCCCCTGTCCCCTTCCCTCCCCATCTCACACACACACATCCCCCCCGCCAGGGTCTCATGAACCGGGACGGTTAAAAAACTGACACGCCGCACGCAGGTCACACGCCATCGGCGACGGCATCGTCCCCATGCGCGACAGCAGCGCGCTCCGCACGCGGCTCTACGTCGGGCTGTCGGCGCAGCAGAAGCTCACGGCAACGGGGCTGTTTGGCTTGACCTCGCTGGTGCTGCATATCGAGGCGCTGGTGCCGAACGGGTTGGGCGGGATCATGGTCTCGGACGGGACGCAGGGGGTGGAGAATGTGGTGGACGGGCTGAGTCTTTTGGCGTGGGTCAAGGCGGCCTTGAGGGCGTTGCTTTAGCGCCGGGGGGGCGGGGTTGTAGTTGTGTGATGGGCCGGGCAAGCAGGTCGGTTTGATCATTCATCTATTCATGCCATCTAATGTTAATCATTACCGTCTATCTTCAGCTCATCTCAGCATTATATCTACTGGTGCGAACATGAGAACATGGCTGAACTTTCATCACCCATCACGGGACCACCCCCCCCGCCCCCCCCAGAATCATATCCCCCTTTCCTTATTCAGCGTCCGATCCATACTCACCCGCCACGCGGCCCCGTTCCTCTTGAGCGCCCAAATCGCCAGATAGCCCGTCACCCAGGCAAACAGGCCGACCATGGTAAACAGCCACCCGTTCCCCATGGCGTCGATCAGCGGCTGGGCCACAACACTCCCCACGCACGAGAAGATGTTGCGCACGAAATTATTCACCGCCACGCCGCTGCTGCTCTTGCGCGGCATGAACTCGGTCAGCATGGTGGTGACGGCGCCAAACACCAGCATGCTGCCGCAGCCGAAGAAGAAGTTGGCCGCGCACGGCACCATGAAGTGCACGCCGCGCGCGGCCGCCCAGCCGTACCACACCAGCGCGGCCGGGTACAGCGTCGCGGCGAGCCACATGTTCTCGCGCATGCGGTCCTCGGGCAGCAGGATCAGGCGGCCCGTGGCCGCGTCGTAGCGGCCCGCGCGGCGCGCCTCGCGCGTCATGATGCGGTCGAGCCAGCGGCCGCCGGCGGTCGACGCGAGGATGTAGCCGAGGGACGGGGCTAGGTAGAGCAGGCCGAGCGGGATCGGGGCGAAGGAGTAAGGGGGGGTGGAGAAGGTTGATTCTGGAAAAGGAGGGGGAGGTGGGGGGTTAGTGGTGGTGGGACGGGGTGGTTGGTTTGAGGGCGGTCATTGTGTCATTGGGGGGGACATACGGATGGAGATGTTGAGGACGTAGAGGGCGCCAAAGGCGATGGAGGCCAGGTAGACCGTGAGGAGCACGGGCGGGTGGCGGAGATAGAGGAGAACGGAGAGCGGGTCGATGAAGAAGCGCTTGAGGAGGGCGGCGGTGCGGCGCGTGTGCAGGGCCACCGAGCGGGTTGTTGAGGTGCGCTGCAGAGGGGCGGTGGTGGTGGCGGCGTCGGTCAGGGGGGCCGGCGGCGGCGGCTTCGCAAGGGTTTCGGGGAGGCAGAAGAGGAGCATCAACAGCATGACGCCGCCGTAGATGGCGAGGAACCACATGGTTGCGCGCCAGCCAAAGGCCTCGACCAGGGCACCGCCAATGATGGGGGAGAGGAGCGGGCCCATCAGCGGACCGAGGTAGAAGATGCCCATTGCGCGGCCGCGGTGGGCGGGCTCCCAGATGTCAGCAATGGTGCCCGCACCGACGGCTTGCACCGACGCCGAGGCGCCGCCTCCCAGGACGCGCATGACGACGAGCATCGAGATGCTGACGCTCACGGCGCTGAGGATGGAGAAGATGACGAAGAGGGCGAAGGACACGATGTAGATGGTCCGTCGGCCGAGGGTCTCGGAAAACGAGGACCTGGACGCGGTGAGTGTCAAGGCCAAGATGCAGCCAGGGATACGGATACATACCACCACAGCGGGAATATGGACATGGCCAGCATGTAGAAGGCGATGGTCATGTTGGCCACGGTCTCTGTGACACCCAGATCACGGGTCAAGGACGGGAGGGCAGCTATGGCCAAGTCAGCCAAGGCGTCGAGAACAACTGGCCAGGATTCAGGGGCAGACCCACGGAGGAAGATACCAGAGCCCATGGGGGCACCGGCCGCAGCGAGGGCGACAATGGCCGTAACCATCCATTTTGTGCTGTTCCGGTACTCATGCGGCTTTTCGATCTCGGGGATCAGGGCAAATCGACCCAGAAGTCCGCGGCGCTCGGCCCGGGGCACGACGGCGATGGTGCGGGCGAAGGAGTCGGACGCATGGCGGCTCAGGGGCCGATTCTCAAGGGTCGAGTCTTGCGGCTGTTCCTGCCCCTGCTCGAGTACCGCCGCGGCGTGCTTGCCGCTGTCTGAAGTCACTGGCTTCTCCGTGTCGGCGCGGCCATCCGGCCGTTCCTGGCGGCGGGGTGGGTCCGGCTCGGCAGCGGGGGTGGGCCGGGCCGGCTTGTCATGGGATGTGTGGTCGCTGACAGCCATGTTCCTGGCTCCGAACGGATGGAGATTGGACTGGCGAGCAGATGAAGCCTGGAAGCGGGTCTAATCCATGACGGTGGCCTGACGAGCAGAACACGGATGGATGGGAGAAGAGACAAACGAAGGAGGCAAAACCGGGAAAATCTCAGTCTGGTCGTCCAGTGACTCCTCGGGGCACTATCGGCACGCAGGTTCCGGGAATAAACAGGCCGAGGGAAGAATTGCCCACTTGGGATTTGGAAGTGGATGGGGACGGGCAGGAGCCGGTTGCAACTTCTTGGGACGGCAACCCGGTCAGACCCCTTTTTAGTGCCAGGAAGCTGCCCCCCATCCCATGGGGACAACAACAGCGGCACCCTCTCTTGCAGCCGCACTGCGCGCCTTGACCAGGGCCTGGGCCGAGCCACGGGGGGCTGGCATCCTTGTCTGCAGTGCTGCACCGTCTGAGCAGGATGGAGTGGATGCCGAGGTCCCGGCCCCGTCCCGTCTCAACCCCGCCGTTCGGATGCGGCCCGGGTAGCGAACCCCAGACCCGATGTCGACATGCACACGTCAACGTTCACGTCAACGTTCAACACAGGTCTGCAGGCGGTCAGCGCAGCCAATTGAATGCCTGATTGTCCTGCCGGTTTGCTGTTTTCCTCGCCCGGTGAGTAGAGCAGGTACACAGTCCTCCTGCTCCTGGGGCTCCCGGAGGAAAGACATGGCGCTGTGTTTTCACCAAGCCATTCAATTGACGACGAGTTCGTCGGAGAGAGTTTGTGGCGCGTCGCAGCCGCCCGCGCGCGCTGCAGGGCTTTTTGGCAGGCCCGAGGCCCCGCAACCCCGCAACCCCGCAACCCGCCTGCGTTTTCCATGGTGGGGTAGCGCAGGCCAGCCCCGGTTCCGGACCCTTCGAGCCTTCTCGTCTTTCGCTCCACATCGACACTGCTACACGCACGTCGACGCCGAGGCTCCTGGACGGAAACATGTCGCTGACCAACGCCTCCCCGCTGGACGCGGCCCAGGCGGCCAAATCCGCGTCGCACGTACTGGCGACTCTCTCGGCCGAGGCCCGCAACGAAGCCCTCACCACCATCCACGCGGGGCTCGCTGCCGCCCGCGACGACATCCTCGCCGCCAATGCCCGGGACCTCGAGCTGGCCCGCCAGGCCGCCGCCGACGGCACGCTCAGCCAGAGTCTGGTGTCCCGCCTCGACCTGGGCAAGACGGGCAAGTGGGAGGACATGCTCCGGGGCATCCTCGATGTGCGCGGCCTCGACGATCCCGTGGGCCGCGCCACCCTGCGCACCCGCCTCGACGACGGCCTCGAGCTCGAGCGCGTGACCTGCCCCATCGGGGTCCTGCTCATCATCTTCGAGGCCCGCCCCGAGGTCATCGCCAACATCGCCGCGCTCGCCATCAAGTCGGGCAACGCCGCCATCCTCAAGGGCGGCAAGGAGTCCACCGAGTCCTTCGTCGCCATCTCGCGCGTCATCTCCGCCGCCCTGGAGCGCACCCAGGTCCCCAACGGCGCCATCCAGCTCGTCACCACGCGGGACGTCATCCCCCAGCTCCTCGGCCTCGACCGCCACATCGACCTCGTCATCCCGCGCGGCGGCAACGAGCTGGTGCGCTACATCAAGAACAACACGCGCATCCCCGTGCTCGGCCACGCCGACGGCCTCTGCGCCATCTACCTCGAGCAGTCCGCCGACCCCACCACGGCCGCCGAGGTCATCGTCGACTCCAAAACCAGCTACCCGGCGGCCTGCAACAGCCTGGAGACGCTGCTGGTGCACGACGCGGCCCTCGCCACGCTCCTCCCGCCCATCGCGGCCGCGCTCGCGGCCAAGGGCGTCGAGCTGCGGTGCGACGAGGCCAGCCGGGCCGCGCTCCAGCAGCACGCCCCCGCCGTCCCCACCCTCGCCGCCACCGCCGACGACTTCGCGACCGAGTTCCTCGCCCTGACCCTCGCCATCAAGACGGTCCCCTCCCTCGCCGCCGCCGTCGCCCACATCAACGCCCACGGCTCGCACCACACCGACTGCATCCTCACGTCGTCCGCCGCGCAGGCCGAGCAGTTCATGGCGGCCGTCGACTCGGCCGGCACCTACTGGAACGCGTCGACGCGCTTCGCCGACGGCATGCGCTACGGCTTCGGCACCGAGGTCGGCATCAGCACCAACAAGATCCACTCGCGCGGGCCCGTCGGCCTCGAGGGCCTGATGATCTACAAGTACAAGCTGCGCGGCCACGGCCAGGTGTCGGCCGTCTACGGCGAGGGCGAGGGCAAGAGGCCGTTTCTGCACCAGCGGCTGCTGTAGAGTCTAGTCAAGAGAGCGAAATCTCAAGCATGTCGGTTCTTTGTTGGGTTAAAACGGGGGCTGGGAATACATCAAAAAGCAGACAGGGAATTGTTGCACCTGGCCTTCTAACGTCCCTAAAACCTCTTGTTGAATAAACATGTTGCCCCTGGCCAAACAAAAGAAAGGTAAACAAACAGACTTCCCATCTAACTTGGTCGTCACACCAAGACGGCCGGATGCTATGCCACAAGTAAGCCAACACAACATGCCCCGCCTGCGCCCGCGCCCGCGCACACCACACGAAAAACCAGCCGTGACGCGCAGCCCGACGCCAAAACTGCTCTGCCACAGCAGACAGATTGCCAACAACAGGGAACGCTTGGCCCAGACCAAGCACCAGCCCGCCCACCTGCCTCTAGCAAGCAGATAAATAACGAAAAAGAAAGAAAAAAAAGAAAAAAAAACCACAAAGAAGGAGAAAAAACAAAACAAAAACAAGCCGTGGTCGTCATCATCCATGCCTCATCGACGCACCGCGTCACACCGCATCGCATCGCCACAGCCATGCACCCCACCAATCAATCACCCCGCCCTCCCTGCCTCCTCCGTCCCCCGAAAACCCCGGGGACGCTACCTACACCCGATGTCCGTGCCCATAACTCCCCATCTTGTCGATCGAGCCCATGATGCCGCCGCGCACGCCCTGGCCCGACCCCGGCCGCGGCATGCCGCTGCCGCCATTCCCCCCCCCCGCCGCGGCTGCCGCCGCCGCCGCCGCCGCGCTCCGCGTCCGCTCGTGCACCGCCGCCCGTCCGATCCGGCTCTCCGCGGGCCCGCCGATGCCCGACGCCGACTTCAGCCCCATCATGCCGCCGGGGGCGCGCAGGCCCGAGGCGCGGAAGCTGTTGGGGCCGGTGCTCATGCGGAAGTTGTTGCCGGTGTTTTCCGTGGCGGGGCCCATCGTCGACGTGCGCGAGGTCATCGGCGTGGTGCGCATCGGCGCCGAGTTGGACTGTCTCCTGGACGGTGTCTTGGCGGCGGGGCCAGGCGCAGCATGGTGGGTGGGCGGTGGCGGTGGCGGTGGCGGCATCGCCCAGGCGGTGGTCGGCTGCTCGGGCTCCTCCGGCACGGTGGGCGCGAAGCTCTGCATGCTCATCATCTCCTCGGCGAGCTGGACCAGCTCCCCCTTCTCGACGCGCTCCCGCTCGAGCAGCACGCGCAGGTCGGCATTGTCCGCCTGGACCGTCTTGAGCACCGCCTCCAGCTTCTCCACCGTCGCCTCGAGCTCCCGGAGCTGCGCCGCATCGCGCGCCCGTTCCGCGTGGCGCTCCTCCTCCAGCTCCGTCAAGCGCGCCGGGTCGAAGCGGCCGAGCACAGCGTCACGGCTGCCGCGCTCGGCGCGGAGCCGGTCCCTGTCGCGCTCGGCGCGGAGCCGGTCCCTGTCGCGCGTCATGTCCTCGAGCTTCACCTGCAGGTTGCGCACCCGCTTCTCCCAGCGGGCCTCGTAGTTCTTCTTGAGCGCCGTGATCTTGGTCTCGTGCTTGTTCTTGTACAGCGAGTGCAGTTCGCGCGCGACGCGCTCGACCGACATCTCGAGGTCCTTGTTGGACTGGAACACCACCGGCGGGGATTTCCCGTCGGCCGCAGCAGCGGTCGCCGCCTCGGCGTTGGCCTTGCCGGCGCGCATGCCCGCCATCTTGCTCTCGGCCTCCTGCGCCATCATCTCGGCCGCCTCGCGGCGCTTGTCGGCCTCGTCGAGCTTGAACTCGAGCTCCTCGCGCTCGCGCTGGCTCATGACGATTTCCTCTCGGACCTTGTGCAGCACCGACTCCATCTCGCGCCCGCGCTGCTCCCAGCTATCCTTCTCGACCGTGAGCGCCTCCTGGTTGTTCTCCACCTCGCGCAGCTGCTCCAGGCACTGGCCCACCCGCTTCTCGGCGTCCCCCACGGCCGACTTGAGCGACATCACCTCGGCCTCCTTGCCGCTGAGCGACGCCTTGAGGCTGCTGATCTCGGACAGGAAGCGCGACTTGAGCGACTCGAGCTCGCGCGGCGTGATGGTCGGCACGCTCCGCGGGGTTGGCATCGGCGGCAGGTCAAAGTCGAGGAGGTTGGCCAGATTGCTGCTGCTGCTGGGCCGCTGTGGCGTCGCGGCGGCATTGCTGGGGGAGAACGACCCCATGTGACCCCGCCGGGACGGAGTCGGCTGGGCGCCGTAGTTGCCGTACCGCATCTGGTCTGTAAAGTCCATTAAGCTTGTTGTGTTGCCGGCATCCCACGACCCGTTTGTCCCCCATGACGTCCTTGCGGGGGGGTCCGCCCTGGGCGTCGCCCGCGGTGTTGTCCCACCTACGGCAGCGAACCGGGTGGGGCTGTCGCCTCGCATCTGTGCCAGTATCGTCAAGTTCGGCACTGCCGAGAACGAGCTGTAATTGCTGATCATGGTGTCCTCGGCGAGGGAACGGTCGTATTCATCCATCTGCTCGTGGTGCGGATCCGGTCCGTCACGCGCCATCCGCAACGTGCTGTCGCTGTGGCCGTCTCCGTTCTCCGCATCTTCCTGCCGCGCGCCGGCCTCATCCTCGAAAATCTCAATCGCGTGCTTCAATCCCTCGTTCTCCTGCACTGCGTCCCGGGCGCTGGTCTGGCTATCGGTTGATGGCCGGCGCTCTTCTGATGACCGGCGTGGCGACTCGCTGGCTGCAGACCCCGGCTTGCTTACCCGGACTGGGAAGCGCTTGATCTGGCCTGGCATTTTCCGGGGACTCTGCGGCAGCGGCGGAGGCGGCATGCTCTTGGCAGGCGGGGGGGCCTCGTCGCTGCCGTTCTGGGTCTGGGCCTGGATCTGGCTCTGTTGCTGCTGTTGCAGTATCTTGAGCGGTGAGAGCTCGTGGCCCGAGATTATGCGCGATCCGGGACGGGCTTTTGGCGGTGAGGGGCCCCGCGGGGTGGGCGAGGTGATTTCATCCTTGATGTGCGATAGGAACGGCGAGCTATCGCCGTCGTCGCTGGCCATGTTCTCTGTGTAATCGCCCACGGGTTGCGGTGGTGTTGTGCTAATCGAATACGGCCGGGCGTCGTATGTTTCACAGCGCAAACTGCTCGACGGCGTCGAGAAGTTGAGAGCCGCGCTTGGCGTCGGCGACAGGGGCGCAGCCATGTTGCGGAATTGCGGGAAAACGCCAATCGAGACACGGGTCTTTTTGGGGCAGCAAATCGAGTTCGATTGTTGACGTCGTGGCTGCGGTTCGTGGATTTGCCGTCGAGCTGTTCAGTGAGTGAGCGTGTCAGAAGTGGAACAGTGCTGCGTGCTCGCCCCTTCGGGGAAATTGGTTTTATTGCGATCGCACCCCCCCCCAGCCCAATGAGAAGTGGGGTGTTGGCAGCTGTTTACCCGCTGTGGCCCAGCAACCATGCAGGTCACGGGTCCCATCTCAAAGGCAGATCACACAGGGCATTTCAGTCCAATCCATATAATAATCAAGTACATACATACGATGCCAACTACCTAACTACAGGCAACTTGAATACTCCGACTACCACCAGCACCCATCATCGGATATGGGAATGTACATTCAAAACGCTACGAGATACCCGCTAAAATCAATCCTAGTTGCTGGCCGTGCTGAAATGCCACAAACGAATAAATACATCTTGCAGAGCAGATGACAAAAAGCGAGAGAACTGCTTGAACACCGGACTGCGCAACATCTTAACTCGATCGGCGCCACGTACTTGCAAACAGTGGCAAAAGGTCTAGCATCCTCCTCCTGTGTATCATGGTTCGGAAGGCCCTTTTGGAAGCTCTCATAACCAGAACAGAATAAACAAAATAAACCCCACGCACCGCTGCCCATGGACCTTCCCCGCCCTCCCCATGGCTCTCCCGGCAACCGTTTTTTCAAAGTAAAGTGGGAGCGTTGATCATAAAAGTCGTAACTGAGGAAAAACAAAACAAAAAGACACGAACTGCCATCCAAGCAATTCCTTTTGGTCGTCACAAATTGCAACCGCCTAGGGTCGTAACAGGCGGCACATCTTTTCCTTCTAGCGGGAGGTCGTCGCCCTCCACGAAAGAGCCCGGCCTCCAGCGCTCTTCAGATTAGACCCAACCCATGCAAACCATCATTCATCAAGCCATATACAGCCATATCAGGACATCCAGTAAAGAGAATCGTGGCTCGTAAGAGCGTCGTCCCGAATCAAAGGCTGCCCGGTGTCATCTTTGTCAATGAATACAAAAAGAAGAGTAATACAAACGAGCAAAGAGTACGGCCGTGGCCATTTCGCATGCTAGAGCCGTGACCCCAACATGCGCAACGACATCCTCTCAGTACCTGATTCGTTTGACGCTGGCGTTTCTCCTGAAAAAAAAACACCAAGTTGCGTCGGGGGCATTAGCGCCGCCGCTGCGACGTTGTGATCGCCGGCCCGGTTTGCGTCATCGGGGAATTGTACGTGGGAGATGGCATCGAGCCGCCGGTATCAAGCATTGTCTTCCGGCGCTTCATGTCCAGCGGCATCCCAGTTCCGCCACTCGTCGGTCTGTTGTCGTCGTCGTCGTCTCGGCCCCGCTTCAAGGAAGGCGCCCCGTTCAAAACAGACGGCTGTGGCGCATAGCCGCTCTGCATCGAGCCCGCCATGTCCCCCTGGTTTCCATAAACATCGCTGCCCGAAGCCCCATTCGAAGGCCCCCGCTCGTTACTCATGACGCTGTAGAGGTTGCTCGACGGCTGCCCGACCCGCGGCGGCGTGTTGTATCCCTGTGGCGCATAGTACGACTGTGGCGCGGCGGCCGTGCGAGGTGTCGCCCGCCCTGAGCCAGCTTGGTGAGGGGAACCCGACATTTCGGGGGACAGGTGAGAATGATCGTTGGGTAACGAAGCCGCCGCAGGAGCATTGTAGCTGTAAGAACTCCGGCTCGCATCATAGGCACCGCTATCATGCGTATATTCGCCATCGTGCTCGTGTTCCGCCTCGTCCTCAGTCCCTGCCGGGGGCACCGTCTCGCTCTGGCTGGCATGCATGATGCCGTTGCCGGGCTTTGCATCCGCCTGTTCTGGACCTCCGGGTCTTTGCGAGGGCGGCGCCATCTCGCTCTTGACAAAGTTGCCGTGGCTGTACATGGGCCGTTCTTGAGGCGCTGGATTCGAAACGGGGTAGGGCGACGGTGCCGGCGGTGGCGCCTGGTACATTTGGCGCGAGCTGTCGTAAGGCTGACTAACAGGGGGGTAGTTTTGCATACTTTGGAGGGTGGAACCAGGCGGGGTGGTGGCTGGAGTGTTGGGCAGCGAGCGGGCATTATTGTTCAGATTGGTGTCAATGGACATGTGGCCGGTTGTCTGGCCGCTGCTCATGCCCTGCTGGCCCCATTGGAAATTCTCCGAAGAACCCATGGCACCCATGACGCTGGAAGCACTAGTCGGGGGCGTGGGGAAGGTATGAGCACGTTCGAGCGACGAGGGGCGGCCACCCATGGGAGGAGGGTGAGAAGACAGAGGTCCAGATGAGGGCCCCGGCAGCGAAAGCTGGTGGTGGTGCTGCTGGAGAGATGGCAGCCCTGGGCCAGGCTGGCCACTCCGTAGACTTTCGTGTTTCCGTTGCGCCGCCGCCATTACCTGAGTGGCGCGGCTGTGGTTGGTTGGGTGGCAGAGGAGAGAACCAATGTTATGCACAAAAAGCGGGTACAGAAGCTCGGTGATCTTCTCCTTGTTGGCAAAGTCGAGAGCCCTATCAAACGGAATCCTGAGTTTGCAAGATCAGCAGATTGTCAAGATAAGAGAAAATAAAATCGGGCCTCAACTTACCACACTCCCTTCAGGTGCATGGGACCAATTTTGACGACATGTCTGACCTTCTCGCTTTTGAGTATGCCGTCACGCCGACCGCGGGTCATCCCGGCAACATTCAAAAGCTTGGTGCCATTGATCATGTGATTATCTAGCAAACCCCTCCCGTCAGCCTGCAGTACGTTTGGCATGGAGTATCGCAAGGGGTCAAACTCACCTTCTCTCCGAGCGACACAGATACCCCTGGCTTCAACCTGGAAACAAAGACTGCCCTCATCCTCCCATAATGTGGCCGTAACGCGAGGCTTCATCCCCGCCGGCGCAATTTGGCCAGACGTGTCAAAGCCCGGGGAGTACGAGGACTGCCCCATGCCAGGCTGGTTGACGCCCGGAAGGGGCAGGACCGGTTGGCCGGCCGACATCTGGTTGTGTACTTGAGTTGGGCCGCCGGACGGGGAAGCCAGGGGGTTCGGGTAGCCATACTGGCTGCTGTACTGCGGGGGAGGGTACTGGCCGGGCCCCGGCGGTAGGAGAGGAGGCTGGTGATGATAGTGAGATGTGACGGTTTGAGGCGGCGGTGGCTGTCCGGCAGACATCTGTGAGTGATAGTACATCTCCGGTCCCCCTTGGTTCATGGTCGGGTAATGTTCGTATCCCGAATGTGAATGCCCAGGCGGACCAGATAGCGTGTGGCCCGTGGCAAGCGGCGGTGAAAGCGGGCCTGGTGTCTTGGGCCCGTTGGATGAAGCCGCCGAGGTAAAGGACGACAGGGAGCCGATGTTGGAGCTTGACGCAGACGATATCGAACTCACCCGCGGCGACGAACTGCTCGATGTATATGACTGCGGCAGATGGGGTAGGGGAAGGGGCGGCAACCTCTCGTTCACATACAACGGACGCTGACTCGCGTCTGAGTTGTAGTACGACAACTCGGTCGAACCCCGAGGTTGCGCTTGCGCGATCGACGGGAGATCCAGCTTTCCGGTATTGTTGAAACTGTACGAATCCGCGGATGCACTCACAAGGCCGAGGCAAGATCGCCTGGCCGTTCTTCGGGCGAGTTTTTAAGATGGAGGACCGAAACCGTCGGGGATCTTAGCGGTCGAGAGCCGAGCTTATAAAAACCGTGCTCTAAAATTAGTGTTGGCGACGTATCAGATGATTGACGCAATCAGGCCCCAAATCAAAATCTCCGCTCGCACTGATATTGTGGCTTAAAAATCAACAAAGTCCCGGTGCGTCGATGGCTCGAGTTCGAGTATGGCGAATGTGTTTGGGGGAGGTTTGGGTGTGGTCTTGGATCGATATCTCGAGATGCGGGGAGACGTGCGGCTGTGGCGACGGTCGTTGGGATGCGAACGTGCTGCAAAAAGTCAAAGACGACGGGATAAGAAGTCCATGTGGGTTGTTTTCCGTTCTCCGTCAATCGTAGGTAGCCGGCATGAACTCGGGTTGTCGGGCTCAGGGTAAGTCCTTCTGCAGGCGAGGTTAGCTCCAAGACATTGAAGTTCGAGGTTATGCAGTAGGCAAAGGATGTTGTGGGTGACCGAGGCAGCAGCAGCAATCCGGGGGGGGGGATTGCACCGGCACAGAAAATGGGGATCTGGGGGGAAGGAATGGAATGGGGAAGACAAGAATGGGGCCGTACCTTTCCTCGCCGCCGCTCTCTTGCTATCCTGCCTCTCCAAAGGAAAACTAGCGGAGGTCGGTGGAGCGTGGTGAAGAGGAGGGAGGAGGAGAAAGAGAAAGGGATGCAGCTTGATTTAGGTGGTGGTGAGGTCGATCAGCAAGTGGAAGAGAAAACAGAAAGCAAGGCCTGGTGTCCCGTTCCGTTCTCTGGGCTGGACGTACCGTTGTCGCCCCCCAGTCGTCTTGCTCGTCAACCCGGCCACTCAAGGGGCCAAAACAGTGCCTGAAAGGTCTTAGATTGGGGCAGGAAAAGATAAAAGCGAAAAAGGGCAGCCAGGCGTTGGGAGATGGCAGGGGGAGTTTGGTGGGCCGCCCCAGCAGGGTAGCAGTCTCCGCTGAACACACAAGCGAGCAGGGGCCAGCAGCGTTGCTCGTGAGGAGGAGGAGGAGTTGTGTGTGCTGGCCCACCCTGGGAGCCTGGCCGCTGCCCGCACTCCCGCTTTTGAAGTCGAGCCCTTGTCGTTCGTTTGACATGGCTGGCCGGACGCGACATGATTGATCGATCGAATGCGTTTCTGCTTGCTCAATCGCAGCAGATGGCAGAAAGTGGCCTCAAAGCCATCGGGATGGGGTCAAACTCTCTGCGAGGCGATGCCAGAGTGTGTGGTTTGTTGTTCGGCGGGCCTGGTCCAGGCAAGGATCAACTGGCTGCTGCTGCATTCTGGGACGAAGAGGCTGGGGTCGCTTGGCCAATCCGGGGCGAGTGGGGGGGTGGGCCTACACAGGCAGCACAGTTGTGGCCTCAGCGGACACACCGTGAAGCTGCCGCTAACAAGGCCTGGGATCGATGGAGGGATGGCCGACCGGGGCTCTGGGTGGGGTGCGCAAGATGCGAAGGGGGCTAGCGTCTCTCCCTAGCACAGGATGCTCAGCCTGCAGGGAACTCGATGCCCTGTGAGCCTGTCTCCTGAGAATCAGCAAACCGTTCGCGCTGGTGGGGTACGATTTTATGGATACAATGTGTACCCTAATGAGCTCTGGCTTCAACTTCAACAACGCAGCAGCCCTGGCGGACGACACAATCGCCGACTCACGAGACAACAATATATACAGATATCCTGGCAATTCACGGGCGGAAGGAAGGCTGGGCGTTCGATACGTCTCGTGCCGCCCCTGATTCCAGAGACTGATTGCTGATTGAACCACGTTTTATTTTGGCAGGCATTAATTTGTTTTCGCGCCTACCTGCTCAGCAGCCAATCAGCCGGTGCGGGTGAGAGAATTTCCACTCCATAGCTCAAGTTATCCACGCGCAGTCAGCGTCTATGCCATCTCCAAATAGATCGTACATTGCACAGAAGAGACGGAGCCCTACGCCCTTCACCGATTAACATACGATCTCTCACCGGCCTGCCTTCCGCGATGCTTCCATGCGTGAGAAGATCCTAACAATCACCGCAGTTGCAGTTACCCAGAGACAACAGTGTCTAGAATTGCGCCGATTCCGCTTAAGAAATTGACTGCCCGAGTCTTTCCTTTTCTTGTTATCTCCGGCTATACCACAAATCGGTACCTACGATCGCGCTATTGCCGGGTTATATCACCTCTTTTGTTGAGCACTATCAGCCAGAACATCGAGGCCCCCAATGTGTGCAACGCACAGATATGGCCGTGCCACCAACCGAGTCGCCAAATACCTACCGTATCTCGAGCAGCTTTACGCGCAGCACTGCTATGGCGAGCTGACTGAGCCCGGCCGGGCTGCTGGCGTGGTCTTGTGTGCATGTGACCCCTGAATGCCGCCTCACATGTTTTCCGTCCGTGATATCTCGCCCGTCTGGAGGCGCGGACAGAGCCGTTCGTCGTCAGAGAGCAAAGTTGGGAGAACGCAAGAGAGGTCGATCTGGTCGGTAGATGCAGTAAGTAGACTGCATACGTACTTGCAGTACGTGCCATGTGTACGCATGCGCACAGCAAGGTCCGGGCGGAGCCGGCAGTCGGTGCTTTCGTCCATGAGACTACTGCAGACAGGTTGCCATCTGCAAATCATGCGGAAGATTCCCGGTTGACGGGTCTCCTGCAATGCACGAACAATGTCCAGGAACGCACTCTGATCGAGTTGTGATGTAAAGGCGGCGCGATGGTCTCCCATGCACCGTCAATCTGCAGTGTTCCCCAGCACGCGTGGAGATGGCGGATCATGCAAGCAGTGCGCGGCGCGGGGGAAGATCAATGCGGGTTGCCACGGCCTTGGGTTGCAGCTCAAAAACAAAACACTCAGATGCCGAGAGAACGTCATCATTCAGCATGATAACGGAGCAGTCTAACAATAAGTTGTTTTGCAAGGCAGCAAATAGCCTAGAAATAGCCAAAAGTGACAAGCACAGGCTAAACACTATGTATGTATACACATGCTGGTTTAGATAGCGATTCTATACTGTAATAATTCCTCAGGTGCTTATCAAGGTGGGGCCAATCTGCGAGATTCCGGCCCGGCAGAGTCCTGCACCCCATCACACATCACCACAGAGCCGGCAATGCGATGCGTCCTGCGCCATTACCGACTCTGCCGATGCCGATGCCGATGCAATGCCGGTGCCGACACGCAATCGCCATTTTCGGCAGAAAAGAGTGTTTCAGCACTCGTGTTTGGCAAGTCTGACTCTTCTCTTTAGCGCAGGCAACGGTGAGGCCAATATTCCGCACCGCCGCAAAAGCGGCCAGCTCGGCCTCACTGGACACCGGAGCCGGTTGAGACCGGGGTGGGGAAGAGGCCGACAAGGTCAAGCCTAGACACCGCCGCAAGCTCGAAGCCCCGGCTCCCCGTTCGCCAATACTCTGTTGAGTCTCAAGACCGCCGACTTGATCCAATTGATAACGGTTCCGGCCTGTCGAGCCGGGGAACGGCAGCTTTGCAGTTCTTGGTCCAGGTTCCTGGGCGAACTTACACCACGATACTTGGTACAGCGCAGACCCCAACTGCAGCGCGTGGGAACTTGGAGCGCCCGCGTCTTCATGCGGTGTCCTCGTCAACTGCCGTGCTGGTCGAGCCGCTGCTCCGAGAGGGTCCTTGGACTAGGAGACAAGTATGTAAGTGCGCAGAGAATGTGGGTGAGGCAGCGCAGCAGCAACCCACACCCGTCAAAGTGGAAAATGACAGCTGCGCATGCCATCCTCGTGGGCTCCTGTGCTCTGCAGTCCTCCCACGCTAACCCATTCGGTAGAAATGCGATGCAGCGCGCTTGAGCCTCAGACTCCGATCCGCCCAGCGTCGTCTCGTGTATGGACGGAAAACAAGCATAACTTGATATCCGTATCCGTACAGCAGTGTTCAACATTCAGCATCTCAAAGACACCCAACTCTCGGCCTGCCCAACACCCCGAAACTCGCCCCTCCTACTTTTATCACGATAGCCTTGTGGCACCGAGTACACGAGAGTTGCGGCACGGACGCGAAAAGAGAAAAACCCCGAGTGCGCGCCTTGTCCCATCGCGAAGTACCTCAATGTGCCGCAAACCGAGAGGATGGGATGCGCACAGGTAGTCCAATGTCGCCGGCGCTCCATAACGGCCACCTCCAGAAGCTCGTGTAAGCCAAGTCGGCCGCTGGGAGGTGCGTTGGAGATCTCGGCAGCCACACCGGCGATCCCGTCTGCGGACCGCTGCTGCGTCGCACTGTGGGGCGAGGCAAGCAGAGCGTTCCCGCTCCACGCGAAACGGTCAAAGCCGCTCTTCCCGCCCGCATGTTTCTCCCTCCTCTCCTACCCCCGAAAAAGCAGCATTCCGGCTTCTTCCCAAATTTAGGCCTGAAACCTCGGATCGGCGCCCTGTTTGGAGGAAACGGGACTGCCGGCCGTCACAAAGTTTGTTCCATGCGGAACCAGGGCCTGGCCGTGCAGGGATCCTAGATCCAGATCCCAGGGCTTGACAACACTTGCAGGCGGGCCAAATGCACAGCGGTTAGGTGCTTGTGCGTCCATGTTTAATTAATTCGCTGGCCAATCACTGCTCGGATGACCGCTGGGGGGGAGCGGTGCCATACCGTTTCAGCTGCTTGTTTTTTTTGTTTTTGGCAAGGCAAACTGGCCTGGATGGTCCGCGCGCTGGCAGCTTGACATCAAGTCCTCCGTTCGGCCTCGCGAAAGGCTCGTTCGCCAGCCCCCCCTAAAAAAAGAAAAGGCCGAAGCCATCATGGAGGCGGGACGACAGACACCGTGGCCATGCGATACCAGCCCCCCGGGAGCAGGGAAGCCATGGACTCGGGCCAATTCGTTGATTGTTGCTGTGTTTCGCACAATGCGCCGCATCTCGGAACCTTGGAATTACCTAATTCGCGATTTCTTCCCCTGCACCGGGATCCACCAATCCCCCACAAAGCACCAGGCTGGGGTGGGGCTGGTGATGATGATGTGGGTGGGCGGGTGTCTCGATAGTCGTTACTGGACGAGCTGTCCAGTCTGTTCGGGTCTGGCTTTATCTTCCCGCCAGCTTCGGGTTGTGGTACGGAGTACGGATACGAAACTGGCCTTCAATCAAACCAATCAACGCGAACCACGTCTCCAAGCCCACCCCCGCAATAGGAAGCCCTCGGGGCCGCCAGCCTGACGACTCCAATCTTTTCTTATCCTCCGGCGAGGGCGAGCTCGTTCTCAGGTCGTCACATTCTCTGGAGGAGTGCAAAACACCGAGGCCGGGATCGTGATGGCGGAGGACCTGCCGGCCTTTTCAGCGCGTTTTTGTTTCTTTTGGTTCTCGAACTGCCGCGTCTTGTTCCACACTAACGCACCCGTCGTGCCGCGTCCTGCCTCCGCCCTGGCCCGCACCACCTCCCCAGCGATCGGGAGGCGGGATCATGCAAATCATAGGGCATCGCAAGCTCTTTGCAACCCTCTGCCTTCGGCTCCTATTCGCCAGGGGAGGGAGCTGCACGCGCGGACCGTTTTCCGCCCGACAGCAATGTACATGGCAGCCGGGATCGAAGTGGTGGGGTGAGAGTGACACATGCGAGGACGATGGAAGGGTGGGGGGGACTCCGAGACCACAGTGCGTCTTGGAGAGAAGACACCCCTGCCACCCTTCCTGCATCAGACGAGCTGCGTAGCTGCACTGATAAGGCTGTAATGCAGATAGTGTACTGTACTGTATGGAGGTTTTTGAATTGATCAACTATCCGATTAACGGCGCTGAACGAGAAGGCTCCATCGTCGACCCCCGTCCTATCGAGAGAGATTGACATTCTCTTGTGACCCTGTTATCCTCTCACCCAAACCACCGAACTCCCTTCCAAGTCGTGACAATACACATTACCATTACGGCAGTGCTTATTTTCCGGCGGAGCTCTGCCAATTGTCATCTGAACCTCTCAAACTTATGAGCACCGAGCTGCGCCAGCTGTCAGTTGACGGGTACATCCCCCGGCAAAGGCAAACAGCCTCACACTGTGCTCCGCTCTTGGGGAGACTCACACCGCTACTCCGTACTCCTGGAAGGCACTGCTAAACCAACCCCCTCGGTTTGGTATCCCTTCTCCCGTTGGAAGTCGCGCTCAGCACGCGGTACCATCGGAGGACCCTAACGACGGCCGCCAATCAGAAGCAGCCAAAACGGCTTTCCCTAACCCCTCTCATTGCTCCAACCATGGATTTTCCTCGCAGGCCATTGCTAATCTTCGCTCCTATCAATTGTCGGCTTCTAACCTCTTTGGACAGCCAGCGAAGATCAACATCCTCGATTTCAACTTGTTGATCTTGACGAATGGAACTGCCGATTCTGCTCGTCGTTGGCAAACAGCTTTCGACACCAACCAGATGGGCAACCAGGATCGGGTGAACCCGTTGTTATCTCGGCATTTTCCCGTCGGAACTAACCCAACTTCGTTCGGGGCCCCAGTCGACTGCTTCCATCTAGACCTGCCATCTGCGGCAAGATATCCGTAATGCGCAAAACATTGCCTAGGTGAGGATCTGGGAGCCTTCTTGAGCTCGATAGACAGCCAACCCCTCTTCTCCGGGGGACGGGTGTTCGGCCGCGGGGCGGGGGGTTTGTGTTGGTGTTGTGCTGTGTGGCCCGTTCGTCGAGACCCAGAAATAACTGAAAGGCCAGAGCGCGCGCAGGGGTGGGCTGATATTAGCACATCCCCTCGTCCTCGTCCTCGCCAAGCCTCGTCCCTTGTCGTGGCCGCGCTTGAGAGGAGCGGCCCTGCCAGCATGCCACCACGGGCGGCTCCGGGACGCCGCCGCCCGCCAGGACACGGCAGCATCTGCGGGAGAGCCTCGAGGCTTCCTGGGTGGAACATCTCTGGCCTCTCCCGACGCGCGCGCCGCCCGCACCGCAGAGACACAGAACGGACTCGCCAGCATATCAGGAACTGCCGTGCAGACAGGACAGAGCGCGTCGAGCGCGCAACGCTGCCTACCGCGGGTAGCTTGCAGTCGTCGTCTGTCCCTGTCCCTTGCTTTGCGGGGAGGGACAAGCGCGGTGCGTTGTACATACATGCTGCATGCACAGGAGCGGGACGACAAGAGAGGCGGGACCTGTGATGGCAGCCGAGCCCTTGCGCCGCCGCCGTCGGATCGTCGCATCTCTTGGTCGGCTCGCTGTGTGGTTGATTCGAGCCCCGCTTCAGTCCCTCCCGCCACCCACCCACCAACTCGATCTCTCGATCAAGCGGAAGTCCGGGCCCACCCGATCAAGGTGTGTGTGCGGGCGCGGCATGTTGCGCTGCATGGAAGGGTTCCCGGGAAGCCTTCCACGCTGCTGCCCACCAAGGTCGAGGCCGCCGCGCAACAGTCACGTCCGGGGAACATACATACATACATACATACAGTACATACCAAAGACACTAGGGTAGACAATTCGCTCCACCGGCTTTGTCTTCAATCGAGTCCCCTGAGCGCACAACGAACCCTAAACAACGAGACGGTCGGTCTCTGAGAGAGGTCAAGCTGCCGGGATCGCTGCTGAAAGACAGGCCGGGCCCAGCCGCCTGCAGGACGCACCGGCACCGAACCCGGCGCAGCAATACAATCCCCGGTGCAGCAACACAACCCGGCGCAAACGATATTACAACCCGACGCAAGGCAGGTATGATTCGCATGTGCTGCTCGCCCCAGCCGAACCCATCTCGATACTGACAGTCCGGGAAACAATGATACCCTGGGAGGGCCTGCTTGTGCTCAAGAGACGGGCGCCTGGCAGGCGTCGGCGTGTAGGGGACCATCACTCGATGATGGTGCGAGATGCGCTGACCGGGTAAACGCAAGAGCGCCATTTACCCAGAAGATCACATCACAGCAGGGAAGACCAGAGATGGGAACAGCAAAAGGGGGTTGTCGTCGTTGACCGTTGTCACTGCGGCCGTGTGGCACAGACCAACCTCGGGAGCGCGCGATGGTTGATTGACTAGGGGGGCCCCTCGAGGCCCCCCACCGGTCAAAAATAATATGCAAGGAGCGAGATGGCAGGATATGGACGGCATGGGCAGGCCCGGGAGCGCCAGGGTTGCATTGGCGATGGGGTGGACACCTCTGGACCGCTGGGCCGCTGGACCGCGGCTTGCCGTGGTCATACGTAGGTAGCTTGCGCGCTGCTGATAAAAAAAAAAACCCATGTCGGTTGTGTGGGGGGGGGATCAGGGGGATAATTACGGGGGTCTCGAGCTTACACTCACCGGAAACAAAATTTTAGCAAGTTTTCCCAATGCGGTCAATGCACCCACCCCACCCAACCAACAATTCCCACCCTACATGCAAATGTATTCAATTAACAAAAAGACTTTCTTCGTATATAGGTCTGTACTAACTAGTGCAATACTATACTAAAACACCTAAAAGTACTATCGCTAGATAGCTCTTAAAAGGCTCTATTTACTTATACTAGGTATACTTATATATAGATTATTATAGTAGTACTATATAAGGTATTAGGAAAGACTTTCTTTATAAATAAGCTAGTACTAACTAGTATAGTAGCGCCTTAAAACGGCCGAAACCTATATCGCTAGAAAGCCTCTAATAAGCTCTATCTAACTATACTAAGTGTATCTACGTACGAGCTGCTACGTAGGTGCTATAGGTATATAAACGTAAAGGAAAAACGAGCTATATATAGCTCCTAGAAATTCTTTCCTATACCGCCTAAACCTATAACCTAGATCTATAGCGGATCTACCTAGCCCTATATCACAGGTGGTAAATGCCCAATGTTAGGGTACGTATATATTCGATATGGAACTTTCTTCGCAAACAGGCCCGCACCAACTGGTGCAGCAGCGCGCCAAAACGGCCGAAACCTACATCGCTAGAAAGCTCCTGACGAGCTCTATCTAACCATACCGGGTGCATCTACGCGCGAGACGCTACGCAGGTGCTGCAGGCGTGGGAAGATAGGGAAAACGAGCTACGTGCGGCTCCTAGAAATCTTCTTCCACACCGCCCAGACCTACAACCCGGATCTACAACGGATCTACCCGGCGCCGGCCCCGATAGCCTACACCGGACCTAGCATAGAGGTCGATAGCGACCTCCCCCCCCCTGCCCCCGCTACCAGGAGCACCCTACCTGCCCCGAGAGGCCTATCCGAGTCTCGGTATAACGGACCCGAACCCCCCCGCGGAGCGCCCCCGAGCGGCCCCCGCAACTACTAGCAGACCTACCGCTAACCCCCCCGTTAACACTAATAGCAGTAGCACTAACCCCCCCCCTGCTAGGAACAACGCGGATTAGGCGATATTAAGGCTATACTCGATAGTATAGTCGCCCTAGTTAGCCCAAACAAGAAGAACATCGCCTAGAGAATAGCGAAAGAGATCCTAGCCTAGGTACAGAGCGCCATCAACTAGCTATAGAGCGCTAAAGGAGGCCCGGAAGGCCTTAACTATATAACTATAAGGAAGATCGTCGCTAAGGAAGTATAGGCCGCGCTTACGAGCGCCCTAGCTACTACGAGCGTAGGACAGAGTCCTAACCGCTCCTAGGTAACGATCGCGGTAGGAGCCCTAGCGCCCTAAGCGTAACCTGCAAAGGCGATCCCCCGAAGGATCGCTAAGGAAATCCTTATCCGAGGTAACGGCCTACCGGCTAACCTCGCGAAGAGAACCCCCCTAGAGATTATCCAGGCGATTAACAACTAGTCTATATAGAAAGGAGTAGTCGCTACGAGGAAGCTCCCTAGCGGGGACACTATTATTACCTTTAGGGATAAAGCAGCGAAGGACTAGTATACTAAGAACAACTAGTGGATCTACCAAGCGTTTGGGGAGCAGGCGAAGGAAGCCTATAGGACCTTCGCGGTGCTCCTAAAGGGTCTAACGAGGTTAGAGATCTAGGGAGTTACTAAAGCGGAGTTCGCCTAGGGACTGGATTTCCGTACGGTGAATATAGTCAAGTTCAGGATCCCTAGCAAGCCGGAGCTTATAAGAGCGACGGTACTAGTGACTTTCGAGAGCTAAGACGAGGCGAGAGCGGCGTGCGACTTCGGAGTTATCTAGGACGCCTAAGTACTAGACTACGAACCGTACTAGGTAGCGCTCGAGCTAAAGCAGTGCTTTAAGTGCTAGAAGTAGGGATATATCTAGAGGTACTACCCGAAGGAACCCCTATACGGAAGATACGGGGCAAGGGCCTACGGAGTAGGAGGAAAGGAGGGAGAGGCCTAGTGCCCTACCTACAAGGGCTACCTCCTGCTAAGGTGCCTAGCGTGCGGCGAAAAGCACACTAGGTAGTCGAAGGAGTGTAGGGAGAGGGTAAAAGCGCGGGAGGGGGCTAAGGAAGCGTACTAATATAGGCCCAGAACATTCGAACCTACTAGACCGGAGCCCGCGAAGCTACTGTTTGTATTTATACGCTAAGGCGTAGAGGAGGAGGATAGGGAGGGATACTAGAGGGTCGGAGCGAAGAGGCCTAGGTTCCTAACACTAAAAGGTCGCCCTACCGCAATAAGCAAGGACATATCGTAGAGCTAACTATAGTTCGGCCCGGCTATAGCCCTATTCGCGTCGGGACCGCCACTACTGTAGCAATAGCGCCGGGGATCCCGAGGATCCTAGGCGGAACCCCCGAGCGCCTAGGAAGTGCCTGATACATAGGCTACTAGTGTCCTAAGCATATAGAACACCTAGCCCTAGGGTCTACTAGTAGCGGCAACCATCCCCCTAACCTAAAACGAGCTAGAGGACAAAGGTATAACTAGCGGAGAGGATAATCTTTAAAACTATACTCTGGAACACTAGAGGCGTGAAGCAGAATATAGAGATTCTGCTAGAGGAGGCAGAGTTTAATATAATCGCGGTCTAGGAACTATAGCTCAGCAAGCAGGGGGTAGCCTACTACCCCCGGAGCTTACGGTACTACCTGGTTTATACACAATAGGGAAAAGCGGCGATATACGTATATAAGAAGTTTAACATCGGATAGTGGGAATACAAGGCAAGCGCGTAGTAGTATAGGGTGTAGTTCCTGGAGCTAGGGAGGAGGGGTCTGGAGCTCTAGTCAGTATATAATAACTATACGGTAGATAAGACTATCCTAAAGAGCCTCCTAGCCTATCGGGGCCCGGCCTACGCTATAATCCTAGCGGGAGACTTCAACCTCCAGAACCTAGTCTAGGACGAGTTCAGGCGATACAAGAGGAAGTCCAAGGAGCTCCTCGAGCTAGCTTATAAGTAGGACCTAAGCCTACAAACCCTATAGGGTATAGTTACAAGAACCCCTATAGGAGAGCAAAAGGGCAAGACATTAACGATCAACTATATCTAGGCCTTAACAGACCTAACGACAACGTACTTAGGGAAGAAGATTAGAGGAGGGTCGGACCACTACCTATAGGTACTCGAAGTGAAGCTCGATAGCCTATTCCCAAGGGGGAAGGCACTAGAAGGGTAGAACTAGAAGAAGGTCTCGGAGAAGCTAATAAAGGCAGAGGCAGCGCACTTGCCGCTAAGGATACGGCTCGACGACGGAGGACCAGAGGGGCTAAAGGCAAGGATCAGGATAAGAAAGGGGTTAGAAGAGGTGTTCGAAGAGCTGGCTACGGAGCTAATAGCTATCGCCTACGCGATAGCCCCTAGGAGGAAGGAATCAAGGGGGAGGAGCTCCTTATAGTAGACGGGAAAGGTAAAGGAGGCGTCGAAGGCGGCGAAGAAGGTAGAGAGGGAGCTCTAGAGGACCCTTACGTAGTTCTGCAAGGAGAAGCTTAACAAGAAGCAAAGAGAGCTAGCAACGGAAATAGCGGAAGAAAAGAGGCGCTTCTAGAGGAAGACGATCGAGGAAGCTAAAGAGGAGACCCTATAGTAGCTCGAGCGATAGGCAAGGCTTAGGAGCTTCCTCCCCCCTAAGCTACTAAAACTCCCGGCCCTAAAGGGCCTAGATAGTAGCCTAGATCTAATAACATACTAGAACAAGGCGGAGGCGCTTGCGAAGAAGTTCTTCCTAAGCCCGGGGGCGGACCTTAGCGATATCTAGGACCTAGACCTTAAGGAGGAGTAGGAACAGGGGTTCGAGGTCTAGGAGCTCGTAAGCTTCCTAGCGATAGAAGCGGCATAGGATAAAGCGAGCCCGTAGAAGGCCCTAGGGGAGGATATACTCCCGATAGGATTCCTAAAGGCGTATAGCCGACCGCTAAGCCAGATCCTCGCGGCCCTAACCACAAGGTGCCTGCAGCTAGTATAGTTCCTAGCCGCGTTTAAGAGAGCTAAGACGGTGGTCCTACGGAAGCTAGGAAAGACACCCGACATATACCGTACCCTAGGAGGTTACTACCCTATTACGCTACTCCCGACTATAGGGAAGGTGATCGAGGCAGTAGTGGCGAGAAGGATTATAGCAGCGGCGGAGGTCTACGGGCTACTCCCTACCAAGCAGATAGGCAACCAGGCGAGTAGATCGACCGAGCTAGCAGTCCGACTAGTTATAGCCTAGGTCTAGGAGGTATAGCGCTAAGGCGCCTTAGCATCTCTCCTACAACTAGATATCGCCGGAGCCTTCGATATAGTTAACTACATCAGACTACTAGCCACGCTCCAGGAGCTCGGCTACCTAAAGTAGATAGTACTCTAGGTACAGGAATAGCTAACGGACAGGGTTGCGATCCTCTACTTCGACAGGAAGGCAATAGACAATATCCTAGTTATAGCGGGGGTACCCTAGGGGTCCCCCCTATCGCCCGTCCTATTTATCTTATACATTGTATTACTATACAAGGACCTAAGGAGAGAGCACCTACACCTTAGTATAGCGGGCTTCGCCAATAACACGAACCTGCTAGTATTTAGAAAGTCGGCCAAGGTGAACATCCGCTAGCTCGAGCGAGCGTAGGGAACCTGCTTAAAGTAGGCGGGAACGTAGGGAATAGCGTTCGTAGCGTAGAAGTACGAACTAATCTACTTTAATAAGAACCGAAGGTAGTAGCTAGACCTAGCTAAGCTCGCCCTCCCGGATAGAGGTAGGTATATAGATATTAAACCAGTTAAATCCGCTAGGTTCCTTAGGGTCTGGCTGGACTGGAAGCTCTTATAGCAAGCACACTGCGGCGCGGTTAAGAAGAAGCTTGCTACCTAGGAGTTCGCGCTAACGAGGATCGTAGCGAAGACGTAGGGCCCGAGCCTCGCGAAGGCCCGGGAGGTGTACACGAAGTATATAAAGAGCGTAGTAGTATATAGAGCAGCGAGCTACTACGTCCTAACTACGGTCGGTAAGGGGAGCGAGCTAAAGGGGATAGCTAAGAAGCTAGCGAAGGACTAGAGTAGGGGCCTCCGCGTAGTAGCGGGAGGCTATAGAACTACGCTAATCAGGTACCTAGAGACGGAGGCCTAGGTCCTACTGGTGGACCTTTATCTAAACAAGCAGCTAGCCGACTTCGAAGCTAGGATATACGAACTACTCCTCTAGTTAGGGGAGGGACTAGGGCGCCCCCTGGTCGTAGTAGCGAGCTTAATCTAGGAGGCGTGTACTAAGCTGTTTAGGAGGTTCTAGAAGAGGAGTGGGAGGACGTAAGGGAAGAAGCCTAGGCTAGGCCTATAGGGGCTAATAGCGGTCGAGAGAGTAGTAGCCGTAGCAAACGAGTAGGCTAAGCAAAAGTAGAAGATAGGGAAGCTAAAGAACAAGACCCTCGATACGGATAGAGTAGTAGAACTCGCCTAGTAGGAGCGCGAGATAGCGGCCCGGGAGAGGCGCGCCGCGCTTGTAACGAGAATAAGAAGACCTATATACCGCTTGGCAGACAAGGACCCCCCGATATAACTATTTATAGACCTTGCCCTTAAGAGACACAAGGGTCTAAGCAAGGCTTGGAGCTCCCTGCTCGCCTAGGCGCGTAGTAGGGACATTGGCCTCCGGGAGTACCTGAATAGGGTAAACGTCCTAGAGATTACTACGCTGTACTACGAGTGCGGCGAGGGTAAAGAAACGATCGAACACCTAGTAGTGTAGTGCAAAGATCTACCGAAGTATAGAACCTAGGAGGAGTTACAAATACAGTCACGACGGGATCTGCAGCTTGTCTTACGACGAGCTATATAGCCGTATAAGAGCTTGGTAAAGGTGGTTATTAGCTGGTTAATGGATTCGGGGCGCCTGACGGAGTATAGCGTGGCTCGTAGGCTATAACTAGAAGCTACGATAGCCGCGAAAGCGGCTAAGAGTAGCGGAGAGGGTGCGGGAAGTGCCGAATCGAGCCGCTAAGGGAGATAGGGGCTACCTTTAACACGTAGTATAATGGATTCAAAGCGCTAAAGCAGAAGCGTAGGCAGGGGTTTTTACCCGGCCCCTTGTTCAGGGGGTACGGTTTCCTTTGTATATAAACCAGTAGCAGGACCGGCGCGCCGTAAGGCATATCGGAGTACGAATAAATAATAATATATATTCGATATGGTTGTACAAGGAACTCAAGATGGTAGGTATGGCCCGCTGGGGATAAGCCCTACGTAGCGGGCTCTATATACTGCAGGCTCTATAGGCTCTATATTGTACAACCGCTCTATAATAGCTATACAGCCTGTAATAGCCATACGGCTATATGTTACGGCTAGACCTGTGACACTACCCTCCTTTAAAACAAGCCTCCTCCTTCTTTAAATCAAGCCTACGGTTCGAACGCTCGAATTGTAGCTTTAGTTCCTTCTTAGCACCTACGCTAGGGGCCCTAGCTTGTTCGGATTAGTATTATAGAACTTCTAAATAGCATTATTGTAGCTACGTAGATCCGTTGCTAGCTACTAAGTCGGCTAGGCGTAGCCCTTCTACTTAACTAGGTATTGCTACTTTCTATTCTTTACTTTCCTAAAGTCTCGAATCTCTTTAAATCTCTATTTAACTACTTCGACGCTATTGTCCTAGCGCCTTACTTCCTTACTACGGTTCGCCCTTATATCTCTCTATACGTTAGCTTGCCCTAGGATTCCCTGCTCGCCCTACTATAGCCGAACTAGTAATATATAGAATATATCGAATATCTTTATATTCGCTAGAAGGTATAGCGTTACTATATATAACGCCGCCTTAGTAACTTCGAATAGTCTTTCCTAGCGCGGTTCGAGCTTCTTCGTCGGGTACCCTGTCTTATAATGCTATATATTAAGCATTACCTTATTGCCGATTCTATAGACTAGGGTGTCGTTGCGTTTAGCGTTCACGTTGATCTTATACTAGTCTTGCGCTTACCTTACTAGTGCCTTTGCTATATCTAGCATTACTTTAAAGCGTATAGATATCTCTATTACCTAGAAAAACTCCCTTTTATAAGCTTCTAAGAGTTCTAGTAGGTATAGCCTGCTTGGCTTTACGCCTATTTGTAGGTAGAAACTATAGTTCGTAAAGAAGGGTAATACTCCTATTGTCTCTAACGATATATTGTTCCTTACAAACTCTATAAGCGGTATCTAATCCGCCTAGTTATCCTATACCTAGTTAACGAAAAGGCGTAAATATTTATTATTTATTCGTACACCGATATACCTTACAGCGCGCCGGTCCTTCTACTGGTTTGTTTAGTATAGGAAACCGTACCCTCGCTAGGCCGGATAAAAACCTCTACTCTTTAATTTGATCTCCCCGCTTCTGTTTCCTTTATACTATATAATGCCCTAGCCTTCTCTAACCCTACCTGCCCCCTTTGTTAGATGTGATTAGTTCTAGGGTAGCTAACAATCTCCTCCTTCTTCCGCTCTTCGTTCAAGTCTAGTTTCTTCTAGGGGGGGCCCCTAGTAGTATTTTATTAGGTAGTTTAGCTTCTACCCTAGGTAGTTTTACCGGTCCCTAGCTACTATAGCTAGATTGTTTTTATCCTATAGCGAGCAATATAGGGTTCTTACCGATCGGTATATAACGTAGGGGCCTAGATCCTAGTCTCTAAGACGACGGCTATTCCTTGGGTTTTCCTTCTTTAGTTAGTGTAACTCTCGTCGGAATTTGCAGGGGACTAATCCTAAAAAACCAAAAAGAGGGTAAGGGAGGCCGGATTCGAACCGACAGCCTTATAGCTTCTAGGTGCAACATACTCCAATTACACCACTCCCCCGAAAAGGCGTAAATACTGTTCTAACTCTACGTTAATCCGTTTAGTCTAGCTGTTCGTTTGTAGGTAGAACGCTAATAATAGCTTTAGAGTTATTGCTAATTGTAATAACAACGTTCTCTAGAACGTTGAAACGAACTACGTGCCTCTATCTAATATAATCGTCTTAGGTAGGCTATAAAGGCTATAGACCTATTCTATAAATCGGTCCGTTAACTTATCTACTTCTAAGGTCTTTGTTAGAATAAAGTAGCGTATTTTCGTTAGTTAGTCTACTACTATTGCGATATAGTTAAAGGTCCGGTTTCTCCTTATATATAGCGGGAGTAGTGTAATATAATCTACCGATATATCCTGCTATAGCGAGAGTAGTACCGGCAGCGGCTTCAGAAAGCCCGTTAGTAGCGCCTTTAGCGTTTTCGTCTTGTTATATAGCAAGCAGGCGTTATAGTAGTTATAGATTATACCGGTTATCCCGGTCTACTAGTATTTCCGGTTTATTAGATTAATAGTCTTGGTCCTCCTAGGGTAGCCCCTAGGTCCTAATACGTAAGTTCAGTAGATTAGCTATAGCTATATTTTGTCGTTGTCTAGGTTAATAAGTATCCTTCCTTAGTAGTAAGCCTTGCCCGCGATAGCTTAGCACTCTATATATAGTACTTTAAGCTTCGTTTTAATGTCCTTTAGCTACGCTCTGGTTCTAGGGTCTGCTAACGCCTTAAGCGTTACCTTTAGTAGATCCGAGCTCGTATATATCTCGTTTAGCAGATCGTCAATATACCTCGATAGGTCTAACTAGTTAACTATAATCGCCTTGTTATATAGTCTTAGTAGTTTAAATGTCTCTAGGTTAAACCGGTCAGGGTCGATTAGTAGCCTCTTACGGTTCTAGAGTCGGTTATCCTCTACGCCCTATAGTATATGTTCTAGCTTGTAGCTTAGCGTATCTAGCATTGCGTTTACCGATCCTAGCCAGTAGATACTACGGAAGTTAAATCGTAATAGGAATTCAGACTACTATATATACCTTAGGGACAGTTACTTCGTCGTTACAAAGGTCTAAAGGTTCTTATAGTCCGTGATAATGTTAAACCGGCCGTTTGCTCCCTCTAGTTCTAGTTACTATTCCTCTAGTGCCTTGATTACTACTAATAGCTCCTTGTTATAGATATTGTAATTGCATTCCTATACTAAGTGCTTTGCGCTAAAGTAGGCTACTAGGTACTAGTCGCTATTATTATCTTGCTATAGTAGCGTTCTACCTACTAACTAGTCTAAAGCGTTAGTTTCAACGACTATAGGCTTATCCTAGTTATAGATCCTTAGCGCTAGTGCCGTCGAGAAGTACGTTTTTAGTTACTTGAAAGCTAAATAGTATAGTCTGCTCTATTCCTAGCTTATTGTTTTCTTCGTTAGGTTATAAAGTGGCTACGCTACTCCTAAGAAGTTCTTAATAAATCGTTAGTAGAAGTTCGCAAAGCCTAAGAACCGTTGTAGCTACCGCCTTGTTATTAGTAGTTCCTAAGATACAATAGCTACTACCTTCTCTTTGTCTATATCGATGCTACCTAGTGTAATAATTAGGCCTAAGTATTTCGTCCTTATAGTATAGAATTCGTACTTGTTAATATCGACCTAGAGCCCTACCTAGTATAGTCTCTTTAGTACCTCCTTTACCTACTTAATATAGTCTGCTATATTCGTGGAGTAGATTAGTATATTGTCTAGGTACGCTATAGCGTATACGTCCAGTATATTATATAGCGTGTTATTAATATAGTGCTAAAACGTAGCGGGCGCTCCCTATAGCCCGAACGGCGTAACTAGTAATTCGTAGAGGCTGAATTGTATTATAAACGCTATTAACTATTTATAGCCTTCCGCTACTTAGACTCTATTGAACGCTATAATAACATCTAGCTTTATAAAGATCCGCGCTCTATAGATAGCATCGAGTGTTTCCTTAATTAGTAGTATTAGATATCGACTCTTTATCGAAACGTTATTTAGACCTTAGAAGTTAGCGTAAATCTATACTCTACCTCCTAGCTTCTAGGTAAGTAGTAAAGGCGCTCCTATACTCGATTTCAATAGTTAGATAAAGCCTTTCGTCAGGTGGTTATCTAGCTAGCGCTTAACTATATATAGCTCTATTAGTAAGAACGGTCTATTCCTTAAGAACGGTAGCTTACTTCCTAGTATTAGCTCGATTTTATAGTTATATAATCTATACGGTAGTAGCGTATCTACCTCCTAGGGAAGAAAAGTCTCGAACGTATTACAATACTCCGCTAGTAGGCGTTTCAAGATATCCGCTACTATTAGCTAGGGTTTGTTACTCTTCTTAAAGAATTTCCAAGTGTCCTCCTCTATAATCCTGTAAATCGTCTCTACGTCGCTCTAGAGGGCATTTACAAACTTATAGTACCGTTCTAGGAGTACCAAAGTATAGTCCTCTAGCAAGCCTTTATAGTTTAATATCCGCTTATAAAAGTCATCTAGTAGGGTATAGAGCGTAGCCTTCTCCTTGTCCTTCTTCTTATTTAGTATTGCTTGTTCTAGTTAGTCGACTGTTATACGTATTACTATTATACCCTTCTAGCGGTAGAAAAGTATAAAGTTTAGCGCGTTTAGTATCTTAATGTTATTTTTATTAATTGCCTTATTATATAGTAGTAGCTTTAGGAGTTGTTTCGGTAGTAGCGGCGCCTATAGGTACCTACGCCCGTTTACCTTTTTCGCTAGTTATAGCCTCCTTATAAGCTTATTTAGAATAACTACTGCTTTTGATCCTAGCGGGGATAAGGTCTACTACAGTCCGTTCTCGAGTACTCTCTAATAGCGTTATAACGAGGATAACCTCCTCTTCCTTTTCTTCTATAGGTTCTCTAGACCCTGGTTATACTCCCTATCCTCTAGTTCTCCCTTATCTAGGACTTCCTTAACCGATACTTAGTATTTCGTAGTGTTTTTTATAATTATAGGTTCCGCGCTTGTAGGTTCTATAGTTATAGGTATTGCTTATAGTGCTATTAGCTTAGTTATATATCCTAGTAAGTAACGTTGCTCTTAGTAACGCTCCTTAAACGTAAGCTTTAGGTCCGCCTAGTTGATTGTTAGGTTATATCTTCTTAGCTATAGGAGGCCTAGAATGATTGGATTGTCTTTCGCTAGTATAGTAATAAAGAACCGAAGCTTCTTCCTATACTAGCCGATCCTTAGTTCTAGCACTATACTCTATTTAATCTATAACTTTAGTATACTATTAGCTAAATAGAGTAGCTTCCTTGTTTCTAGTCTACTTAGTAGTATATTATTACGTACTACGAAACTAAAGTCTATAAAGGCAAGATCTATATAGCCTAAATCTACAAGCGCTATATATACTATCTTACGCTTGCTTATTATAATATAGGAGGATAATAGGATTAAATTAGCTATCTGACTAATAGCGCTAATAACTAAATCGCTACTACCTCCCCTATAATAGCCTTTATACCCCTACGTACGTCTTTATATAAAGGCTAGGCATTTCCCTAGTACTGTTGTTACTATTCTAGGTCTTCTATACTCTATTTAGGTTCGTAGCGCTTAGTATCGTTATAATCGACTTCTCCTAGAACGTAGCCTTAGTCTATAAATCGTACGCGGTACGCGCTGTAGCCTCCGCCGTTGTTGCTGAAGTTCTAGTTGTTATTGTTCTATCGATATAGGTATCCGCCGCTACTACGGCCTCCGCCGCCTCCGAATCCGCCGTTATTACCGAATCCGCCGTTGTTATTGTTAAATCCGCCGTTATAGTTATTCTAGTTCGGGCCGCTATTATTGTTCTAGTTCGGGCCGCTACTGTTATTACTAAATCCGCTATTGTTGCCGAATCCGCTATAGTTACTATAGCTACCCTGCTACCCTCTACCTCTAGCGCCTAGGTTGTTCTAGGCTTGCTTACCTTTCTCTATATATTTCGCCGCGATATAGCCTCTTATACTATAGAGGAAATAGAGACCTATAGCTATATACTGCTCCCTCTCTAAGTTAGAGAGTTATAAGATAGTTGCCTTATCCTTAGTAGTAGTTACCTAGTTAATGTCTATAGCGTTTAGGTCCTTGCCTTCCTTCTTAGTATTATAGCTATTATAGTAGTTTAGCTCGTTAGCCTTCTTTAAGTATTCCTCTATTTCGAGGTTATTAGCCTAGGCCTAGGCTATAGTAACCTATCCCTAGAAGTTATCCTAGGCTAGGAGGTTCGTCTATAGTAGGATTAGGTCCTATATTAGCTTCGAAAGCTTCTCTCTTAGCGCGCGTACGTAGGTAGCGTTATCCTAGTTACTTAGGTTATAGAGGTTCGAGAACTCTATAATAAAGTCTATAAACTTCGCGTACTTGTCCTTCTACGCTATCTTACGTAGCTTGTTCTCTACGTTAGCTACTAGATCTATCGTTACGTACTTCTTAGAAAGGAACTTAATAAACTCGTTAGTAGTTATCTATACCTAGGCTTACTTATCGCCTAGATTTACGATAATAGTATCGATATAGTTGCTGATTCCTATAGCTACGATTCCTTCTAGTAGCGAAGCTATATAAAGGATCTTCGCTTTCTTAGTTACGTATTCTAGCGGCCTTACAGCCTATTGTGCCGTGATTAGCGTCTTCTATATTCTGAATTGTATAGTTCGCTTCGTTAAGTCCCGCTTAGAGCCCAAGAACGTAGAGGCGTATAGTATACTACCCTCCCTAGCGCCGCCGCCGCTACCTAGCTTCCCGGACTCGATTAGCCTTGTTAAAACGTTATTCTCTACCTATAGAACTATAGCCTTTTCGTTTACCTCGTTCGCCCTAACTATCTATCTCTAGATTTCCTTAGTCGTGCCCCTAAGGATATATTCGGTAAGGTTCGCTATTATCCTCTCTATTGTATTGTCCTTTCTAGTTCTTTTAAGCGCTTTAAGTAGGAGGTTGTTACCTATGAACAGCCTATAGTATCCTTCGAAATAACCCTTTAGTTTCGGATATATCTCTTCCTTTAGGGCTATAACGGCCTCGCTACGTATATCCTTAATAGGAATAGGCACTTAGGCTATAGAGCTTACGTTAACGTCTATAGTACTTACTATCTTCTCTTGTTTAGGTTTCTTAGGTTCGGGTTCTTAGGTTCGGGGGTTCGGGTTTCTTAGGTTTAGGTATCGGACTATCTTGTCGTTCTAGGACTAACTATCTTGTTAGTTTCTTAGGTTCGGGGCGGTCGAATTGTAATTTCGGTTGGTTCGTGTAACGTAAATTCGTCGTAATTAATCAACGAAGGTCTATATATACGAACAGAAGGTATAACCAACTATCACAGGTAGTAAATGCCTAATGTTAGGGTACGTATATATTCGATGTAAGGGGAGTGGTATAATTGGAGTATATTGCACCTGGAAGCTACAAGGCTGTTGGTTCGAATCCGGCCTCCCTCACCCTCTTTTCGGTTTTTCAGGATTAGTCCCCTGCAAATTCCAACGAGAGTTACACTAACTAAAGAAGGAAAACCCGAGGAATAGCCGTCGTCTTAGAGACTAGGATCTAGGCCCCTACATCATATACCAATCGGCAAGAACCCTATATTACTCGCTATAGGATAAAAACAATCTAGCCATAGTAGCTAGGGACTAGTAAACTACCTAGGGTAGAAGCTAAACTGCCTAATAAAATACTACTAGGGGCCCCCCCTAGAAGAAACTGGACTTGAACGAAGAGCGGAAGAAGGAGGAGATTGTTAGCTACCCTAGAACCAATCACATCTAACAAAGGGGGCAGGTAGGGTTGGAGAAGGCTAGGGCATTACGTAGTATAAAGGAAACAGAAGCGGGGAGATCAAATCGAAGAGTGGAGGTTTTCATCCGGCCTAGCGAGGGTACGGTTTCCTATACTAAACAAACTAGTAGAAGGACCGGCGCGCTGTAAGGCATATCGGTGTACGAATAAATAAATAATATATATTCGATGTAGTTGTACAAGGAACTTAAGATAGTAGGTGTAGCCCGCTGGGGATAAGCCCTGCGTAGCGGGCTCTATATGTTACAGGCTCTGTAGGCCCTATATCGCACAACCGCTCCACAATGGCTATACGGCCCGTAATGGCTATATAGCTATATGTTACGGCTAGACCCGTGACACCCTATTAGTATACCCTAGAGCTAATAGAATGGTTATTAGCAACCCTCCCTCCTTACTATTAAAAATACCCTAACTACTCTAAAGGGCTTAACTAAATCCTATTATAGCAGCCCTAAACCCCTCTATAAAGCGCCTTTAAGTAGCCCTTATACCTACTAGTAGACCTACTACTAACCCCTCTACTACTACTACTAATAGTAGTAACACTAGCCCTACTACTAGGGATAGTATAGATTAGAAGATATTAGGGCTATACTTAATAGTATAGTTACTTTAGTTAACCTAAATAAGAAGAACATTACCTAATAGGTAGCTAGAGGGATCCTAGCTTAGCTTTAGAGCGCTATTAGCTAACTATAAGGCTTTATATCTAAACTAAACTTAAAGATCCAAGCGCTACTTATTAGAATATAGAATCTACTACTAAGATAATAAACTAGGGTAGATAGTTCTTAGCTAGAATAGGGGTATATATATAGTATATTTTTTATTTTTTAACTACTTATAGCGCTATACGTTGTTTTATAGTTATATATATAGCTAGTTAGAGTATCTACTTAGGGATATAACAATACTCCTAGGATATTAAAATCCTCCTTTAAATTTAACACTTTTTAGCTCTAAGCGTTCTACTACCTCTAGGTATATATTTTATAGTAACAATTGTTCGCCTTCCTTTAAATAAAGGGAGATATATATCTAGAGGGTAATATTTTAATTAGATCTATTATAATTAAAGTCCGAAGATCCGTTAGTAATCTTAGACACTTACTAACTTATCTATCTATACTATAGTCTTACCTACTACTATAGAGTAGGTTAGTTTATAGTTTACTTTTATTTATTTATACTCTAATATACCTTATAGCGCGCCGGTCCTACTACTACTATAAGGCGCTACCCTACTCTAGGAAAACGGTCTTAGCGACAATACCTAGATACTAACAGCGTTTTGTACTAAAGATTATTTTAGTATTGTTTTTAGCTAACCGAGTTTTATACGTAAGATAGTCTTATACTACCTAGAGCATTTTCGAATTAATTAGATCTTACTAGCTAAGATAATCTTGCTTACGAAATATCTTAATTAGCTAACTGTCTTTAACTATAAAAATAGTATTACGTTCAAAACGCTCACCGCCTTACGTAACGGCTCTATCGAGCGACGTAATTAATAGTAATAATACCGCCTACTTGCTTGCCCGCTTACCCGCTCGCCTACCCGCGCGCCTGCCCGCGCGCCTGCCCGCGCGTAGAAGGTCGTTAATTGGCTTGTAAGCTAACTCGCTAGGCATTGACTTGTTAGCGGGAGCTAGGTTATGGAGAGCTATAGACCTTGCTAAGCTATAGAGAAGGTTGTTAATCGGCTTATAAGCTAACTCGCTAGGTATTAACTTGTTAGTAGGAGCTAGGTTACGGAGAGCTATAGACCTTGCTAAGCTATAGAGAAGGTTATTAATTAGCTTATAAGCTAACTCGCTAGGTTATAGGGAGCTACACTAACCTTGCTAAGCTATAGAGAAGGTTGTTAATCGGTGTCACGGGTCTAGCCGTGACATATGGCCGTATGGCCATTGTGGAGCGGTTGTGCGATATGGGGCCTGCAGAGCCTGCAGCGTATGTGGAGCCCGCCGCAGGGCATATCCCCGGCGGGCCACACCCACCATCTTGAGTTCCTCGTACAACCATATCGAATATATACGTACCCTAACATTGGGCATTTACCACCCGTGATAGTTGGTTGTACCTTCTGTTTGTGTACGCAGACCTTCGTCGATTAATTACGACGAATTTGCGTTACGCGAACCAACCGAAATCACAATTCGACCGCCCTGAACCTAAGAAACCGACAAGATAGTCGGTCCCGAAACAACAAGACAGTCCTAAGAACCAGAACCTAAGAAACCAAACCCCCGAACCTAAGAAACCGAACCCCCGAACCTAAGAAACCGAACCCCCGAACAAAGAAGAACGAGCACTATAGACGTCGACGTAAGCTCCGCGGCCTAAGTGCCTATTCCTATTAAGGATATACGTAGCGAGGCCGCCGTAGCCCTAAAGGAAGAGATATACCCGAAGCTAAAGGGTTATTTCGAAGGATACTACGGGCCGTTTACAGGTAACAACCTCCTACTTAAAGCGCTTAAGAGAACTAGAAAGGACAATACGATAGAGAGGATGATAGCGAACCTGGCCGAATATATCCTTAGGGGCGCGACCGAGGAAATCCAGAGATAGATAGTTAGGGCGAACGAGGCGAACGAGAAGGCTATAGTACTGTAAGTAGAGAATAACGTTTTAACAAGGCTAATCGAGTCTGGGAAGCTGGGCGGCGGCGGCGGCGGTGCTAGAGAGGGTAGTATACTGTACGTATCTACGTTTTCGGGCTCTAAGCGGGACTTAGCGAAGCGAACTATATAATTCAGAATGTAAAAGACGCTGATCACGGCGCGATAGGCCGCAAGGCCGCTAGAATACGCGACTAAGAAAGCGAAGATCCTCTACGTAGCTTCGCTACTAGAGGGAATCGTAGCCGTAGGAATCAGCAACTACATTGATACTATTGTCGCGAATCTAGGCGATGAGCAAGCCTAGGTATAGATAACTGCTGACGAGTTTATTAAGTTCCTTTCTAAGAAGTATATAACGATAGATCTAGTGGCTAACGTAGAGAACAAGCTGCGTAAGATAGCGTAGAAGGACAAGTACGCGAAGTTTACAGACTTTATTACGGAGTTCTCGAACCTCTACGACCTAAGTAACTAGGACGACGCCACCTACGTACGCGCGCTAAGGGAGAAGCTTTCGAAGCTAATGCGGGACCTGATCCTACCGTAGACGAACCTCCCGGCCCGGGATAACTTCTAGAGATAGGTTACCGTAGCCTAGGCCTAGGCTAACAACCTTGAAATAGAGGAATACTTAAAGAAGGCTAACGAGCCGAACTACTATAACGGCTATAATACTAAGAAGGAAGGTAAGGACCCGAACGCTATAGACGTTAACCAGGTAACTACTACCAAGGACAAGGCGACTATCTTACAACTCTCTGACTTAGAGAGGGAGCAGTATATAGCTACAGGTCTCTGTTTCCTCTATAGCACGAGGGGCTATATCGTAGCGAAATACATAGAGAAAGGCAAGCAAGCCTAGAACAACCTGGGCGCTAGAGGTAGAGGGTAGCGGGGTAGCCGTAGCAACTACGGCGGATTCGGCAATAACGGCGGATTCGGCAACAACGGCGGATTCGGCAATAACGGCGGATTCGGCAATAACAGCGGCCCGAACTGGAACAACAATAGCGGCCCGAACTGGAACAACTACAACGGCGGATTCGGAGGCGGCGGAGGCTGCGGCGGCAGCGGATACCTGTATCGACAGAACAATAACAACCAGAACTTCGGCAATAACAACCAGAACTTCGGCAATAACGGCGGAGGCTACGGCGTATACTACGTACGATTCATGGATCAAGGCTACGTTCTAGGAGAAGTCGGTTACGACGATACTAAGTACTACGAACCCAAACAGAGCACGGAAGACCTAGAACAGTAACAATAGCACTAGGGAAATGCCTAGCCTCTACGCGAAGACGCGCGTAGGGGCACGGAGGCTATTACAGGGGAGGTAGTAGCGATTTAGTTATTAGCGCTATTGGTTAGATAGCCAATTCAATCCTATTATCCTCCTACATTGTGATAAGCAAGCGTAAGATAGCGTATGTAGCGCTTGTGGATTCAGGCTATATAGGTCTCGCCTTTATAGACTTTAGTTTCGCGGTACGTAACGATATACCGCTAAGCAGACTAGAAACGAGGAAGCTACTCTACTTAGCCAATAGTATACTAAAGTTATAGATCGAATAGAGCACAGTGCTAGAACTAAGGATCGGCTAGTATAGGGAGAAGCTTCGGTTCTTTATTACTATACTAGCGAAAGACAATCCGATTATTCTAGGCCTCCTATAGCTAAGAAGATATAACCTAACAATCAACTAGGCGGACCTAAAGCTTACGTTTAGGAAGCGTTGCCGAGAGCAACGTTGCTTACTAGAACATATAACCGAGCTGACGGCACTATAAGCGAAGCCTACAACTACGGAACCTACAACCGCGGAACCTACAACTGTAAAAAACATAGCGAAATACCAAGCATCGGTCGAGGAAGTCCCGGATAAGGGAGAACCAGAGGACGGGGAGTACAACCGGGGTCTAGAGAACCTATAGAAGAAGAGGAAGAGGAAGTTATCCCCGTTGCAACGCTATTAGAGAGCGCTCGAGAACGGACCGCGGTAGACCTTATCCCTACTAGGATCGAGAGCGGTAGTTATTCCGAATAAGCTTACGAGGAGGCTATAACTAGCGAAGAAGGTGAACGGGCGTAGGTACCTATAGGCGCCGCTACTACCGAAACGACTCCTAAAGCTACTACTGTATAACGAGGCGATTAACAAAAACGACATTAAGATACTAAACGCGCTAAACTTTATACTTTTCTACCGCTAGAAGGGCGTAACGGTAATGCGCGTGACGGTCGACTAACTAGAACAAGCAATACTAAACGAGAAGAAGGACGAGGAGAGGGCCGCGCTCTACGCCCTACTAGACGACTTTTATAAGCGGATATTAAACCGCGAAGGCTCGCTAGAGGACTATACTTCGGTACTCCTAGAACGGTACTATAAGTTCGTGAACGCCCTCTAGAGCAACGTAGAGACGATTTATAGGATTATAGAGGAGGACACTTAGAAATTCTTCAAGAAGAGCAACAAACCCTAGCTAACAGTAGCGGATATCTTAAAACGCCTACTAGCGGAGTATCGCGATACGTTCGAGACTTTTCTTCCCTAGGAGGCGGATACGCTGCTACTATATAGATTATACGACTATAAAATCGAGCTAATACCAGGAAGTAAGCTACCGTTCTTAAGGAACAGACCGTTCTTACTAATGGAACTACGTATAGTTAAGCGCTAGCTAGATAACTACCTGACGAAAGGCTTTATCCGACTATTAAAATCAAGTATAGGAGCGCCTCTGCTACTCGCCTAGAAGCTAGGAGGCGGAGTGCGGATTTGCGCTAACTTCTAAGGTCTAAACAACGTTTCGATAAAGAGTCGATATCTAATACTACTAATTAAGGAGACACTCGATTCTATCTGCAGAGCGCGGATCTTTACGAAGCTAGATGTTATCGCGGCGTTTAATAGAGTCCGAGTAGCGGAAGGCCACGAATGGTTAATAGCGTTCGTAATACGATTTGGCCTCTACGAATCGCTAGTTACACCGTTCGGGCTATAGGGAGCGCCCGCTACGTTTTAGCACTATATCAATGACACGCTGTATAACATGCTGGACGTATGCGCTACGGCGTACCTAGACGATATACTGATCTACTCTACGAATATAGCAGACTACGTTAAGTAAGTGAAGAAGGTACTAAAGAGACTGCACTAGGTAGGGCTCCAGGTCGATATTAACAAGTGCGAGTTCTATACTATAAGAACGAAATACCTAGGCCTGATCATTACGCCGGGCGGTATCGATATGGACAAAGAGAAGGTAGTAGCTATCGTATCCTAGGAACTGCTAACAATAAGGCGGTAGCTACAACGGTTCTTAGGCTTCGTGAACTTCTACCGACGATTTATCAAGAACTTCTCGGGAGTAGCACGGCTACTTTACGACCTTACGAAAAAGACAACAAGCTAGGAATAGAGCAGACTATACTAATCTGCTTTCGAACAACTGAAAATATGCTTTTCGATAGTACTAGCGTTGAGGATCTACGACTAGGACAAGCCTATAGTTGTCGAAACTGACGCTTTAGACTGGTTAGTAGGCGGAACGCTACTGTAACAAGACGATAACGGCGACTAGTACCTGGTAGCCTACTTTAGCGCGAAGCACTTAGTATAGGAATGTAATTACGACATCTATAACAAGGAGCTGTTGGCGGTGATTAAGGTACTGGAGGAATAGCGACTAGAACTAGAGGGAGCAAACGGCTAGTTTGACATTATTACGGACTATAAGAACCTTTAGACCTTTGTAACGACGAAGCAACTGTCCCTAAGGTATATACGGTAGTCCGAATTCCTGTTACGATTTAACTTCCGTATTATCTACCGGCCGGGATCGGCAAACGCGATGCCGGATACGCTAAGCCGCAAGCTAGAACATATACTATAGGGCGTAGAGGATAACCAACTCCGGAACCGTAAGAGGCTACTAATCGACCTAGACCGGTTCGATCCAGAGACATTTAAACTACTAAGACTATATGACGAGGCGATTACAGTTAACCAGTTAGACCTATCAAGACATATCGACGATCTGCTGAACGAAATGTATACGAGCTCGGATCTACTAAAGGCAACGCTTAGGGCGCTAGTAGACCCTAGGACCAGAGCTTGGCCAAAGGACATTAAAACGAGGCTCAAAGTACTATACGCGGAGTGCTATGCTATCGCAAGTAAGGTATATTACCGTAGGAGAATGCTTATCGACCTAGACAACGACGAGATATAACTATAACTGATTTACCGAACCTACGTATTAGGACCTAGGGGCTACCCAGGAAGAACCAAGACTATCGACCTAATAAATCGGAAATACTAGTAGACCGGGATAACTAGTACTATTCGCGATTACTATAACGCCTGCTTGCTATATAACAAGACGAAAACGCCGAGGGCACTGCCGACGGGTTTTCTGAAGCCGCTGCTAGTGCTACTCTCGCTATAGCAGGATATATCGGTGGATTATATTATACTACTACCGCTATACACAAGGAGAAACCGAACCTTTAACTATATTATAGTAGTAGTAGACCGACTAACGAAAATGCGCTACTTTATCCCGATAGAGACCTTAGAAGTAGATAAGTTAACGGACCGCTTTGTAGAACGGGTCTATAGCCTATACGGCCTGCCCGAAACGATTATATTAGATAGAGGTATATAGTTCGTTTTAACGTTCTAGAGAATACTATTGTCGAGATTAGCGGTAACTCTAAAACTATTATCGGCGTTCTACCTGTAGACGAACGGCCAGACTAAACGGATTAACGTAGAGTTAGAGTAGTATTTGCGCCTTTTCGTCGACTAGGTACAAGATGACTAGGCAGATTGGGTACCGCTTGTAGAGTTTGTAGGGAACAATATATTGTTAGAGATAACGGGAGTATCGCCCTTCTTCGCGAACTACGGTTTCTACCTACGTATAGGCGTGGAACCGAGCAGACTATACCTACTAGAACTCTTAGAAGCTTAGAAGAGGGAGTTTTTCCAGGCGACAGAGATATCTATACGCTTCAAAGCAGTGCTGGACATAGCGAAGGCACTAGCGAGGCAAGCGCAGGACCGTTACAAGATTAACGCGAACGCTAAACGCAGCGACGCCCCGGTCTATAGAATCGGCGATAAGGTAATGCTTAATATACGGTATTATAAGACAGGGCGCCTGACGAAGAAGCTCGAACTACGCTGGGAGGGACTATTCGAAGTTACTAAAGCGGCGTTATACGCGGTGACGCTACGCCTTCCAGCGAATATAAAGATATTCGACACGTTCTACGTATTACTGGTTCGGCTATAGCAGGGCGAGCAGGGAATCCTAGGGTAAGCTAACGCGTAGAGAGATGTACGAGCGAACCGTAGCAGGGAGGTAAGGCGCTAAGATAACGGCGTCGAAGTGGTTAAATAGAGGTTTGAAGAGATTCGAGACTTTAGGAAGGTAGAGAACGGGAGGTAGTAATACCTGGTTAAGTAGGAGGGCTACGCCTAGCCGACTTGGCAGCTAGCAACGGATCTACGCGGCTGCGATGATGCTATTTGGAAGTTCTACGATGCTAATCCGAACAAGCTAGGGCCCCTAGCGTAGGTGCCGAGAAGGAACTGAAGCTACGATTCGAGCGTTCGAACCGTAGGCTTGATTTGAAGGAGGCTTGTTTTGAAGGAGGGTAGTGTCACGGGTCTAGCCGTGACATATAGCCGTATAGCCATTGTGGAGCGGTTGTGCGATGTAGGGCCTGCAGAGCCTGCAGCGTATGTGGAGCCCGCCGCAGGGTATATCCCCGGCGGGCCACACCTACTATCTTGAGTTCCTCGTACAACCACATCGAATATATACGTACCCCAACATTGGGCATTTACCACCCGTGATAATCGGCTTATAAGCTAACTCGCTAGGCATTAACTTGTTAGTAGAAGCTAGGTTATAGAGAGCTATAGACCTTGCTAAGCTATAGAGAAGGTTGTTAATTAGCTTATAAGCTAACTCGCTAGGTTATAGGGAGCTACAGTAACCTTGCTAAGCTATAGAGAAGGTCGTTAATTAGCTTGTAAGCTAAC